>JALHBY010000188.1:0-235411 GCA_024340155.1 Tolypocladium pustulatum | reverse complement strand
AATTTCTAGGACTAAAAGGCTATTAGATAATAATATCCCTAGTTATTAGGTTAGGATAAGATTCCTACTATAGTAAATTAAGAAGTATCTATTTCTATATAGATTTGTTTAGTAGGGTCATAATAGTATAGAAATAGTATAGCCTTAAAGGTATCTTTTAGGTATTAAAACGCCGCCTTTTCGCTAACGTTTAGGATAGGATTCCGTAGTTTTTAACTATTTTTACTCCCTTTTAGAAGACTTATAAAAGGGGTTATTACTCCTAAGTATCTATATATAAAGCGCCTATAGAAGTTATAGAATCTAAGGAAAACTTATATATTATAGAATAACTATAGCTCTAGCTAGTTTATAATAGCTTCTACTTATTAAGGGTCTATTAATATTCTATTAACTAAGAGGATAAATCCTAGGAACTTAATAAAATATTAATAGAATATATACTTAGATAGTTTAGTAAAGAGCTTAGCCGCTCTAAGGTATTCTATTACTTACTATAGGTATAAGGTATATTCCTCTTCGGTTTAAGAGAAGATAAGGATATTATCTAGATAAATAATATAAATAGTATCTATAAGGCCTTATAGTACCTAGTTAATATATCCTTAGAATATAGCTAGGGTATTAATAAGGCTAAAAGGTAATATAAGATATTTATAATAGCTATATCGTATATAGAATATAGTTTTCTACTTATCTCCTTCTTATATACGAATCCACTAATAGGTATTTTAGATATCGATCTTAGAGAAGTATTTAGCTCCTTAATAATAGTTAAGAATCTTAGAAATAAGGGGTAAAGGATACCGATTCTTTTTTATAACCTTATTAAGACTATAGTAGTCTATATATAAACGTAAAGTACTATCCTTTTTTAGTATAAAAAGGATAGGTATTCTAGTAAGGCTTTTAGATTCGCGTATTAAGCCTCTTACCTTAGTACTTCCTATCTAATCCTATAATACCTTTAACTTATTCTAAGATAGGGGATAGATTAAGCTAAAAGGAGGTTTAGTATTAGGTAGTAGATCTATAGTATAATCTATTCCTTTTATTTTAGGGAGTAATTCTAATTTATTAGCTAAGAAAATATTTTTAAAATAGTATAGAGTCGCTAGTACTTTACTCTATTCTCGCGGGCTTATACCCTCTTTATCGTCTTCGTCCTTATCTAATAGAGGGATAGGCTCTAGGTTAGGAGTAACTATATATACCCTAGCCTTATTATAATATTCTTATATAAACTTCTTAGGTTCTCGAATAGAAGTTCTTACTAATTAATATTCGAATTACTATTAATATTTCTATAGGACGATATAAATATATTCGTCTTTAAGTATAGTAATCCCTAGGAGGATAGGTATAGTATTATTATTCGTTACCTTTTCGGTACCGATATAGTAATAATAAATAACCTTTTCTATTCCTCGAGAGCCCTATATTTTAATAAGGACCTCCTATACTCTATATTCCTTTACCTTACTATTTCCTAATCCTACTAGTTTTAGATAGGAGATTAAAATCTACTATAAGTATTATTACCTAGCGAATTTAATATCGATAAGATCTACTACCCTATAGCTATCTAGTTATATTAGGGTTTCGTAAGGGTTTTGCCCTATAATTATTATAGAGACTTAGAATAGCTCTTTAATATAAATAGAACTTATTAGAGGAGGGGTATTTACTCTAACGCCCTACCTTTTCCCCTCTATATAGAATTAAACTAATAAGTCTTTATAGGTATATTAATACTCTAAGGTATAGTATAGGTAATAGTATAATATCCTTTTTTATTATAGCGATAATAGATAATATCGCTAATTAAGGTTATTAATAGTTTATAAATACCTCCCCGAACTCTTCCTCTTCCTTAATATAGGGTAGTATTACTAAAATACTCTTTAGAGGTATCTATAGAATCGGTAGCGCTTAGGCAGCGACTCTACTACGACTACCTACTGCCTAGCTAATTCCCTCGTATTCTACCTCGTAATATATTTATACTATTTCCTATCTTAGGGTAAGAGGGTTAGTTTAGTTATCGATTCTTACTTATTAGCGCGTCTTAATAACGCTAAGCTACTTATATAAGTTCTTCTTATAAATAGGTATAAATAGGTATCGAATATAAGTTAATATAGTCCTATAACCCTAGAAGTAGTTTTATAAAGAAGATAAGGGCTTATGCCTTATTTAATAGGCGTTTAAAGTACTATTCTAAAGAGTCTAGATAAAGGCTAAAGTTTAATAGAGACTAGCCCTCTCTTTAATATACCTACTTAAGTTAAGTAGCTAGAAGGGTCTCCTTATTTATAGCGTCCTTAATAAGGATAAGAGTCTATTCCTTAAAATAGACCTAGTCCGAGCTATAGGTAGCCCGGTCTATAAGTAACTATTCCTCGAGGTATAGGCGCTATCTCGCCTTATAGTCGGGATATATATAATCTACGGTATATAGGATCTTAATATTATCCCTTTTAAATCGTCGGGGTATAGCTTTAAATATATCCTTAATATTATAGATCTAGTCGAGGCGCTTTTTAGTATTCGTTAGCTAGGTTAATTAAGGGATATTCTATATTTTTATCTCGCCCCTATAACTATATCCCGAATTAGGGGAGTCCAAGTAGTAACGCTTCCTCGACGCTTTAGCGAGAAGACTAGTACAAATAGCTATTTCCTATTTAAGATATCTAATTCTTTCTTAGAGGCATTTAGTTTCCTTAAGCTTATTAATATAGGCCTCTAAAGCCTCCTTAGTCTATTAGGGCATAGGTTACTATACCCCTATAAGTAGGGACGGTTCTAAAGATAATAAGGAATTAGAATCTAATAGTATTAATTCTAAGGACTTATATCTATAGCCTTCTTTAATAGCTACTTAGTCTAGTAAGGGTAGCGAAGGTAACTAGCCTTATATTTAGGAAGTCCTCTAGATAGATTCGGTTATATTTCGCTAGCCCTTTAAGGGTACTATTACTTACTAGGTAACTATAAGAGAAGATTTAGAAATTATAGAGAGGTAGAGGTTATAGTATAATAGTTAGGTAGTAAGGATAGTACCGAATAGAAAATAGTATTTAATATAGTTCTCTACCTCTACCTCGTAGACTAATAAGACTAAATCTTATCTAAGGAAGAATCCCTTCTAATTAAGAAGGAGGGGTCTATATATATATAAGGTAATCCTATAGTAGCTCTTTAGCCCTATAATAATATATTAAGTTATCTAGTAGCGCTAAGATAGAAACCCTAGCGCTATACTAACGATTTAGTTCCGATACCTAGGTAATATACTAAGTAGACTATAAGGGATTCCTAACTTAGAACTTATCCTCCGTTACGACTAAGCGTTAGGCTTTATCCGCATAGGTAAAGTGCTATATAGACTTGTCTTTTAGAGCTAGCTTATCGGTAATATTTATAATGTTTAGATAGTAGCGATAGATATTCTATAGCTATAGCTCTTATATAAGACTAACGGAAACTATAACTTAGCCTCTAGTCGCGTTATTCGAATATATATAGAAGATATTATTACCTAAGAGAAGTTATATCTAGCTTCTTAAGCGGCGTTTATATCTAATAAATCGTCCTCGAAAAGTATTATAATAATAAACTAGATACGATAGACTAGGTAGGAGGTAATATTTAAAGGTATATATTATAACTTTCTAGCCTTATTAGATTTACTACTTCTTTACTTCGGTCCTTTATTCCTAATAATATATAATAATATAATTTATGCTAAGAGCTCTAAAGAAGACGAAAAGAAGCTTTATATTATCGTTACTACCCTAGACCGGCTTTTTAACCGATATAACAATATTATACTATATATAGATATATCTATACGACGCTAGCTTAAAGGCATATTTCCTAACCGCCTATTTAAGGCGCTATTTAAACTTATTACTAGACGCTAGACCGAGAAACAATACTAACGGTTATTTAAGAGATATATTTGTTTTTAGATCTAGCTTTAGCGATTGCTTCGGTAAGATACGAAAAGGCTTACAGGCCGTGCTCTTCGCCTAGCGTAGAGCCGCGCTCTTAGATAATTATAGTATGACCTAGCTTAGGACAATTACCTATCGCCGGCAGAGATACCTAACGAACCGGAGTCTAATAGTAGCGATAATAATAGCGACTGCTAGGACTCTAAAGAAGACGAAGAGAATAATATTAAAGATAGTAATAAGGCGGAAAGCGATGAGTATTACTTAGAAGACGAAGATAATAACGACGACGACGACGATAATAACGTCGAGTATAATATGTGCTTAGCTAGCGAGCTAGCGACGTAGCAGGATACTAAGGCTAATATACTTTTACAATTCTATTCTTTTCTAAGTATAGAAGACTTCTGGGATAGTAAGGCTAGCTTAACGATACTTATCTACTTTAGCGCCGTTTTCAGGCTTTCCTAACTAAATAGAGCCGAATTCCTTTGTCCTAGTTAGTATATAACGTATCTAGCCGGGTTTATTTACTATATATAACTGGTTATATTAGAGTTAATACTACCTCGCGTCTTATATAACTATATTAGGCTTAGAGCGCGACCTTCTAAGGGCTAGTTAGAAGTACTCTAAAGACTTCGATAGAGTAAGATATATAATAGAACTATATCCCCTCTTAAAGAGATATTTAGTCTTTTAGCCTTTAGAACTATACTTCGATAAGTAGATAGGCCTATACTTTACTTTAAGTAGAGCAATAATAGTAAAGAAATCTTCTAAGATAGGGACTATTAATTAAGTATAGATACCTTCCGTAGGCTCGTCGAATAGTACTTAAGGCCGCTACTAACTTATCCTATTATCTTATATATAACTAGGAACTGCTAAAGCCCGATTTTATATATATTTAGGATAGGTTATCTATAACGTCTATAGGCTATTTATTTATTACTAATCCTATAAATAGGCTAGCTAATTTATATCTTTAGCTAGTTTTCTAAGTATACTAGGCACCTATAGATAGCCGCCTATAGAATAATAGTTAGGTAGGAAGCTCGTAGAAGACTAAGGCTATAAAGAAGTACCTTAAGGGTTACGATAAGCTTATTAAGATACTTATACTTCTATTTTATCTTAGTAGTAGCTAAGGTAGTAAGATTTCGGAGCTCTTAACGATCGAGTATTATAATATTATATCCTATTATATAGAATAGGCTTCTACGCTAGCTATATATTTTCTATTATAAGGTATTATAAAGCTTATCTAACTATAAATTAGGGGTTTTAGGTAGTAAGATTTCTACCTAAGCTTATATCGTTACTAATATATAACTACCTCGTATTTATTAAGAGGATAACTTATATATTACTATATATATACCTCTACCAGTATATAAGTAAAAGTCTACTTTTTGCTCTAGCTATAAGGTTTACTACCTAAAAAACCAATACCTTTTCTTAAGAATTATAAGCCTTTAGTAATATATCGCTAGGGATATTATTCGATATTAGTACGCGCTTATATTAATAGCTCTCTATAGTAATTATAGAGAGGTATATCTAATCTATTATAGGGTTCTTTAATAAGTATGATAATATATCGCCGGGTGCTAATCTTAAATTAGTCTATACTTTATAAAGTAGCAATAAACCTAGATAAAGGAACTCTACGTATAGTTTCGATAGCGTATACCTAGACTAGCTATAACCCGCGCTTCTATACCTTTACCTTATAGTATCGAAATAATAATATAATTTCCTTTGCTTTTAGACTCCGAAATATAATATTAATATTAGTATTAACGAGATAAATAGATATAGCGCCTATAGTTATAACTTAGGGGCTGCTTATCAAAAGCGATAATTTACCGAGATTTTAATACCTAAGGTCGTCGAAGAAAGAGAAAATAATAAGGTAATAGGCGATTTAATATCCTTAGGTAGAGATAGTTATATAAATACGACCGAATATATTAAGGCGCTAATTAATATTAGCGACGGATAAAGGAATTACTCGCTACTTCCCGTAAGTAATATATTAATATAGTTGCCTTTAGTTAGGAGTTACGATATACCCTAGTAAAAACTAGATCTTTTTATATATTTAGCTAAGTATCGGGTAGTAATTTACCGCTAGTATAAGTATGCTATCTTAGCTAAGGAAGTTCGAATATATCTACTCGATCTAAAGTATTAATTCTCCTTAATAATGAATAAAAGAAGATAGATCTAGGATAGGGTTTAAGATTTCCCGGGAGTTCTATTTAATATAAGAAGATTTATTTTACTTTAAGTTACCTAGTCCTAATACGCCTGCTCTACCTTTTATCGTACCTCTAAAAGTCTAAAAGATAATAGGCTCTAATACTAGATATATAGATATATAACTAAGGAAGTTAGAGGTATATAAGGTTATTGCTATTAGAAATATATCTAGAAGAATAAATAGTATAGGGGCGGAGATATTAGGCATCGGTTTAAGCTTCCTCGCGAGTTCCTATAGACGAATAGGGTGCTATATTAAAGGCTCTTTATTAGTCAATATACTAGCGTATAGTTCGAGGTTAGCTATAAGGGTATATAATCGTCGCTAGAAGTTAATCTTAGTATAGAGAACTAGGGTTAGAATAAAAAATAATTCTATAATATCTACCCTTATCTACTTTTTAATTTATTATATTCGGTTCTCGATAATTATTATTCCCCTACCGCTTCCTTAGCGCTAGTATAAACTACCGTAGTATAGGGTGGCCGACGTGTGGTGCTAGAATATAACGGCCGCGGGCCGTCGCGGCTATCGTGGCCGGTACGAATTGGTTTGGAACCCGGACCCGTAGTCTATATCGGTAGTTAGGTTATAAAGAGACGACATAGACACGAGCAGAGGGTTTAGACTGGGGTTCCGTTCGTATATATCCAGAACGATTAATCGAGCAATTTAGAAACCCGTTTGCGATCGATAAAGCGGGAACCCATTCGACAACATAGTCAATCCACCTAGCAGCCAGTAGCAGCACCGTATCAACATATTATAACCAGCAACCAGCGAGACGGAGAGCGTTAGATTAAGGGCATCAACGCAGCCGTGAGCAGAGTAGCGACGTTATTAAGGTCGGTTTTAGCCCAGGAAGGGTTACCCGGACCAGAGCGACGTAGGACCAGCGGCAAGGACCAGTAGCGAGGGAATAGCAACGAGGACCAGCGACGAGGGACAAGCGACACGTCTAGCAGAGCAACGAGCCAGGCAGGCAGGGAATAACCCGGGAACAGTAGCAAAGCAACGACCACGCAACGAGCAGCAAAGTTACCAACAGCAGCGACACCCATACCGACGTATTATAACAAGCAGCGAGCGAGACGGAGGCGTTGAGCTAGGAAAGGTAGGCCCGGATTAGAGCGACGAGCAACAAATACCAACAACAAGTACCAATAAGAGGGACCAACAAGAAGGGTCAGCAAGAGGAACCAGCAAGAGGGACCAGCAACGAGGGACCGGCAACACAACCAGCAAGGCAGCAAGCATCAGCAGGGCAGCAAGCCATGCGATATGACATTGTGGAGGGGCGGCCAGATTGCTGGTGTAGTCTGGAATACGCCAATCGTCCCCGCCAGCCTGCCTTCCACGCCCAGTCACCTTGGCCTACCAGCAATCAGATGGACACGGAAGCCTTCAAAGCGTAGTCCCGTCTACGGATAGTCCTCGAGTCGCCGTTGGTCTCGGCCCGCCTGGCGCCGCTCTCCTCCCACCCACCCAACAGCTCGCAGCTGCTCACCGCGTGCTAGAACCATTCCCCTTTGCCGCGGCGCCTTGCCCGGTGGAAAGGCACCTTCCCATGCCTCGTTTATACGCGCCTCGATGTGCCTGAATTCCATATCCGAGCTGACTGGCGGCTCGCCGCTGCCGGCCTCGTCGCTGAGGTAGTCAATCTCCCAGCGATAGCGCCGGTAGCGGTTAAACTCGTAAGAACCTGGGATATTCCGGCCGCCAGCCCCGCCGAGTGTGCTCGAGCCCACGCCGGAAAGGCAGGCTACTGAGACGGCGTGGGATCGAATCCCTATGCTGGGGTGGCTGACCGAACCAGCAAGTCCCAAGCCGAAGGCTCCGCGGTCTGCCGCGTTCGGCACAGACGTGGAGGCAGAGGCAGAGGGCGCCGAGTCTCTGGCAGAGTTCTTGGAGCTGAAGCCAGAGATGGAGCTGGAGCCTCCGATTGAGCTGGGCGTAACCACCAAGCCGGTGACCAACGAGTCCAGATATGCTGCGGCGACCCCGTGAAGGACAAGCTTGGTGGCCACGAGACGGTCCGGGATTTGTTAGGAAAAAGCAAGCACAAGTAGGGGGTTAGGTCCGCTCTTCTGACGCGCACCTCCGTACTTCTTGCCTATGTTGCCTTGAAGATCCATATTAGTGAACACCTTTACTAACTCTCGCTCTTGGGCAATGAGAAAGAGGTCGATGTCCTTTTCGAGCATGGCTTCCTGAAGGTCGCGATACGAGATGGCGCCATCCAGAGCTTTGACATACTCCTGGACGGCCTGCTTCGTGTCGTCAAGATCTCTGTATTGCAAGGTCGAAAAACTTGTCTCGGAACAGCCCGGATGATGCAGAAGATGATGGACCAATGCCCACGATGATGAAGCACCTCGTCAAGGGTTGATGAGGGATGGTCTCTTGGCGTGGTCGCCACAAACAAAGGTTTGATGACTGTGTGAATTTACGGTGCCTGGGTTCTAAGTTCTAGCTTCGGAGTACTCCATCTCCTATCGATTCTCGGAGAAGCCGGACCGTCCTCGTGAAGCCGAGTCGTTCCCTAAGAGCCGCGAGAAGCTGCTCGAGCGCTTAGACGACGCAGGCGAAGTCGTGAACTCTAGTCAATTAGTATGCTATGACTATTATTCTTGTGTATTCGTTCGCCCTAAACGAACCGGGCTACGATAGCTCTTCTTATAACTCTTTAGAGTCGTTCGAGCTGCCGGGCTACGATCAAAGTTTTGCACCTAAGAGAAGAGCTAGAAGCCAGACATGCCGAAAACCCATTGCAACAATTACAACGAGAAAGGCCATCGCCTTCGAGACTGTCTTATGCCTCGCGTGGATAAATTTACATACAAAAATTGCGGAAAATCCGGTCACAAGGCTACCGATTGCAAAGAGCTACCTAATATAGATAATATTAAATATCGAAAGTGCCATGAGATGGACACTTTTCCAAAGACTGCCTATGGCGGGACCTCGCGGCTACTATAATTGCGGCTCCGAGGACTATATGGCCAAGAATTATAACCAGTCTCGTAATATAGACCGCGTGACTTGCCGCTTCTGCAAAAAGGAAGGCCACATACTTCGCAATTGTCCCGAGAAGCCGCCCATGGTTTGCGAGAACTGTGGTCAGGATGGCCACCTGAAGAAAAACTACGACAATGATCGCAAGATCGACCGCGACCACATTGCGGATCTTAGTCCCGATGAAGCATGGGAGAAGCTCCAGAAAGCCGTCGCACAGAGAGACTTTTCCTATTTTTCTTCAGACCGTAGGCGGTCTGCCTTTAGTAGGAACGTGCTAGTAGGCCAAGGTGACTAGGCGTGGAAGGCAGGCTAGCGGGGGGTCTTGCGGTGCCGGTAAGATTAGTAGTGGCGATGGTGGGTTTGGTCGGAGCTAATGAGCTCGACGTTGCTGTCCTTGATGTCGTACTCTTTGCCTCGCCGTTATCGGCATCATCAGCGACGTCGCAGGTAGCATAACTCGGAATTAATCAGCCCTAGAGAAGACGCTTACACAGATCTCGTTTGCAGCCTGTGGAGCTGTATCCCAAGCGTCCGTCGCCGCGCCAGTCGTACCGCAATCGGCCATTGTGCCTTAGTGAGAGTACTGAAGGGTTGCGGTATTGTGCTACGTGTACGTTAATGAGACAAGGTCCCTTATGCTGATGATTGAGGGTTCTGAGGGAAGAAGTTGGGAAGCCGCTTTTCGTCACTCATAAAGATGAAAGAAACATACCGAGGAGTTATTGAAGACCTCAAAGCTCTTATCGAGTCTAAAGACGTTGACAATAGATGATAACTTTCGTTCCGATGAGTGCAGACGCGAGCAAGTCAGAAACAGATCGACACCTGCTAGGCCTTGTTGTAGCGTTTATGTTATGTGCGGTGTTAACAGAACGCGTGCTGGAGGTGGAGGTGGAGGAAAAGAGAAAGAAAGAGGCGTGGGGGTTTGTAGGAGAAGAAGCACCTCGTACTTGGGAGGTCTTGCGGTGCCGGTAAGGTTGGTGGTGGCGATGGTGGGTTTAGGGGTGTTGGTGGTGGTGGTGGGATGGGTGTTGGTGGCACCCGCGCTGCTAAATTTATTGCAAAAGAGTAAAACTGCGCTGACGGTTAGCTTGGATGGATCTCGAGACGGTCGTTGATGGGTAGACTTACACAGGCATTGTTAATTCCTGTTTGGTTGACCAAAGGATAGAGCCTAGATAAAGAGAAGAACTACGAAGAAAGACGCGCCGAAAAGCCGGTCAAAAGCTGTTATAGCTTGGAATGCAGCTTAGCAAGAGCTACCGCAAGAGAAGATATAGGCTTGGAATAAGCGAGTTCCGCGGCATGTGCCTTCCGCACCTGACTTCAGCGCGTCACTCCAGAGCGCTGGTGGGAAAGGACATCAGGCGTAAAAGGAAGTTTGGGTGGGCCGATTAGCGAGCATGGGCATGGTCTAAGTTTTGACCAACACACCGCTTTTTCGCACACCCTTCGGACCTTGTTTTGTGGCGACCTCGCGAGGAGAAGCTTCCCTCTTTAGCCCTTGATGAGGTGCTCATCGTTGACACTTGTTTCGTTATCTTCTGCATCCTCGGATCGATCCGAGCGAAGGGCCGTCATTTCCACGGTCTTAAGACTTGAGAGAGTGGACCTGTTGAAGTTCCCTGCTGGCCGTGACGCCCCGCGCCATCGGAATCCCGAGGGCAATGCGCCTCAGTAATTAGATCTGACATGGAATTGGCTTGCCTCATCGGAGGAGTTCGTCAACTCAAACTGAGGCTTGGAGAGGCATGGCAGGGCACCCCTGGCGGGTCCCCAGTCCGCAGATTAGCCTGAAGCGCGTCTCGGTGCGTCGGGCAGCAACAATTTCTTCGTCAAGCGCTGGACCCTGCAGTGCGACACACCAAATCGACGACGCCTGGCTCATGGTGTCCCTGCCCTACGAGGGTAATGGAGCTGTTGCGGGATACGAGTGGCTGCCGCTGGCACTCTAGACTTCTACTTTGCCTGGCCACGAGGTTTGCTGCGCGACAACAGCAAAAGTATGCTGCCAAAGGGCGCCGACAGCCATCTTGCTTGTACGCTGTGGCGGTCACCGGCACGAGCAGCCTTCACACCGCTGCCACCCGATATGTCAAGGGCGCGCTCGGGCACGGGACAGCAGCCGTGGCTGAAGAGCTCATCGTCGTAATGCAAGCAGTCGTACAAGGAATCCGTAGAATAAGCAGGTCAAGTTGTAAAGCGCATGTGGTTTCTGTGGCTATCATCATGAAGCATCGAGGTGTCTCCCCGTTGCATTGGACCTGCCCTGCTTGCTTTGCCATGTGCCGTGGCCGGCAGGTACGAGGTAATTACGGGGGGGGCCAACAGAGCCCACGCCTTTTTTATGTAAGCCACCAAAATCGAGGTCCCAATCAGAACAGAGCAGCCTGACGAGCAGCAACACAAGGAATTTCGAAAAAGTCCCGTCCCTGGCACCGGCCCAGCCCACGCCACCAACTTCACCCACCACCCTCAACCCCCTCCGCGCTGCGAACCCTCTGGCTCGCTTCGCCTCGATTCGAAAAATTGATACCCCTTCGCCTGGCTCACTTGCTTCGGTCCGTCAGTCTGGCTGCATTGGGCGCCCCGTGTGTGCACCAGAAGCCTCAACATCGCTGCGCCCGCACCCCCCCGAGGGATAGATGCCCCGCCATACACACGTCTCCCTAATCTGAGCGCATCAACAACCCCGACCGAGCGATCACGATCATCGTCGTATCCTCCTCTGCCGCCGCTGCCGACGACGCCGACGACGCCGTCACACGCTGCCCGACATGGACTCTACCGCCGTCAGGGGCCTTCTCGCCGCGAGCTTAGACGCCGATGCCGACAACCGCCGTCGGGCTGAGCTTCAGCTGAAGCAGGTACGTTGCTTGCTTTGGTCCTTGTTGGCCTCTCCTTTTCGCCGACGACCACACGTTCCAATCGAGACGAGGATCACGTGTGCAGACTGTTGTCTCGACCGTGCCCTGAGGTCGTAATGGGACCACTTGAACCTCAAAATCTGCCCTATGCGGCAATGCTAACGCTGGTTGCCATTTTAGGTTGAAGAGCATGCCGGTTTCATGGATTGCCTTTTCCAGATCGTGCAGACCGAGCAGGATGCAAGTGTCCGCCTCTCGAGTACGTCGCCCCTCCGCTGCCCACCTTTCAGTCTGGGTCCGTCATGCAGCTTGCTTGCTGACATTGCCTGCCAACAGCTGTCATCTACATAAAGAATCGCGTCAACCGTTCCTGGTATCAATCCGATCCGCTCACCAGCGAAGCCCCGATACCCGAGGACGAGAAGGCCCGTATTCGCGATATCTTGGTGCCGGTCCTGGCATCATCTGAAGGCCCTGTGCGCCAACAGCTCGTCCCAGTCCTCCAGCGCATTCTGCAATGCGACTTTCCGGGCCAATGGCCACGCTTCATCGAATTCACTATGGAGCTGTTGAATACGAACAACCCTAGCTCCGTCCATGCTGGTCTGCAGTGTTTGCTCGCTCTTTGCCGTGCTTTCCGCTATAAGTCGACAGACAGCAACGACCGACAGCACTTTGACAGCATTGTTGAGACGAGCTTTCCCCGCTTGATGGCAATCTGCAGCGAGCTGGTAAATCAAGAGAGTGACGAGGCCGGGGAGATGCTGCACCTCGCCTTGAAGGCGTACAAGCACGCAACATGGGTATGCCAACCACTTTGTCGATTTCTCATCTGAGTTTGGACTGACGTGTGCAAAAGTTGGAGTTGTCTCCGTACCTGCGGCAACAACAGGTCAATATTGCTTGGTGCACCGTATTCCTCCAGACCGTTGCCAAGGCGGCTCCGCCGAATGCCATGCAAGGCGATTCGTTCGACCGCGAGAAGCATCATTGGTGGAAAGCCAAGAAGTGGGCGTACTTCAACCTCAACCGCCTATTCATCAGGTTGGTACACATGTCCGAAGTTTGTCGGCGCTTTGCTAAACAGTGTGTAGGCACGGGAACCCCTCGAGCCCTGGCAAGGGTGACGAGGCCGCACAGTTTGCCAAGGACTTTACCACAAACATTGCTCCTGAGATCTTGAAGCACTACCTCCAAGAGATCGAGAAGTGGGTGGCCAAGACTGCTTGGCTCAGCCGCCCCTGCCTGTCCTACACTCTAGTCTTCCTTGACGAGTCTGTTCGGCCCAAGGAGATGTGGACGCATCTCAAGGCACACCTCACCAACCTCGTCACGCACTTTGTCTTCCCGGTGCTCTGCCTCACCGAAGACGATGTTGAGCAGTTTGAGGAGGAGCCGGAGGAGTACCTTCACCGCAAACTTAACTACTTTGAAGAGGCGTCTGCTCCGGATGTCGCTGCTACCAACTTCCTTGTCAACCTCACCAAGAATCGCCGGAAAGAGACGTTCGAAATTCTCAAGTTTGTTAATGCCGTTGTGAACGAGTACGAGCAATCCCCCGACGACAAGAAGAATCACATTGCCAAGGAGGGCGCACTGAGGATGATTGGCACACTGGCCCCGGTCATTCTCAGCAAGAAGTCTCCTATTGCGGACCAGGTCGAATACTTTCTGGTTCGGTACGTGTTCCCGGACTTCACCAGCGCCCAGGGCTACCTCCGAGCCCGAGCATGCGACACCATCGAGAAGTTTGAGCAGCTCAACTTCCAGGACCAAAATAACCTGCTCACCATCTACCGGCACATCTTGGACAGCATGGCGGATCCCGCGCTCCCGGTCCGAGTCACTGCTGCTCTGGCACTGCAGCCTCTCATCAGGCATGACGTGATTCGAACTAGCATGCAGCAGAGCATCCCAACAATCATGCAGCAGCTGCTCAAGCTGGCTAATGAGGCTGACATTGATGCGCTGGCGAACGTCATGGAGGACTTTGTCGAGGTGTTTGCAACTGAGCTCACTCCTTTTGCGGTCGCCCTCTGCGAGCAGCTGCGTGACACGTACCTGCGCATTGTGCGCGAGCTCCTCGAGAAGGAGAACAAGGCTGGCGACGATGGCGAGCAATACACCGACTACGACGACAAGAGCATCACTGCTCTCGGTGTTTTGCAGACCATCGGGACCCTCATTCTCACCCTTGAGAGCACTCCTGATGTGCTCCTCCACATCGAGGCAGTGCTTATGCCGGTTATCAAGATCACACTCGAGAACAAGCTCTACGGTAAATACCCCACTTGGATGATGACTTTGAGAATGCGGCAAGACTAATGGGGAAGCAGATCTGTACAACGAAGTCTTTGAGATCATCGACAGCTGCACTTTTGCCGCCAAGGGCATTTCGCCCAACATGTGGCAGGCCTTCGAGCTGATTCACACCACCTTCAAAGCCGGCGCCGAATACTATCTCGAAGACATGCTTCCCGCGCTGGACAATTTCGTGCAATACGGCGTGCCCCAGCTGGTACAGAAGCCAGAATACGTTCAAGCCTTGTACTCGATGGTGGCCGACATGTTCACGGAGAGCGTCCAGGGCGGTGTAGAGAGGATCTGCGCCTGCAAACTTGCCGAGGCCATGATGCTGAGTCTGCGGGGCCACATTGACAGCTGCGTCGAGGGCTTCATTGTCATGGCAATGAGCATTCTGGCTGCCCAGGAAGTCCGCATCAAGAGTTACAAGATCCATCTTATGGAAATGGTCATCAACTCCATCCACTACAACCCCATGCTGGCACTGCAGGTGCTTGAGAACAAGGGCTGGACGAACCGATTCTTCAGCCTGTGGTTCGGCAGCATGACGTCGTTCAGCCGTGTCCACGACAAGAAGCTCTGTATCGTGGCCATCTCGGCGCTACTGAGCGTAAATCACGAGCAGGTTCCTGCCAGCGTGTCCGTTGGGTGGCCGCGGCTGCTCCAAGGCATCACCGAGCTGTTCAGAACGCTTCCCAACGCCATGAGGAGTGAGTACCCGTGCCTCGTGCACACCCCAGCAGCATGCTAACTCAGGGTAACAGACCGTGAAGAGGCTCTGCGGGATGACTTCCAGCTCGAGTCCACGTACGACTACGCCGAGGACGATGAGTGGGATGAAGACGAGGCCAATTGGAATGGCGAGGAGGAAGTCACCGAGGATGAGACATCCGAGACCAAAGATGAGAGCAAGGCTTACCTGGAGTTTTTGAACGACGAGGTAAGTGGATGGTGCCGACATTTGTCATGGTAGCATTGGCTGACGAATGCGACAGGCTCAGAAGTTCAGCCGTGCCGTTGATGATGTCGACGACGATGAGCTTGGCGAGGACAGTGTTCTTCTCGAATCTCCACTGGACAAGATTGAGCCCTACCAGCTGTTCAAGGGCACTCTACTGAGTAAGTTTGCCGATGATGAGCCTCGCGCACCTCATGCGTCCCTTTGTTTACTGTTGCTGATCATTTGACTGTTCAGAAATGCAACAAGAGCAGCCCCAATACTACGCCAACCTCGCTGGCCATCTTTCTGCAGAGGAACAAAACATGATTCAGACAATCATGGTCAAGGCGGACGAGGTAGCTGCCCAGCAGGCACAGCAAGAGCAGCTTTTGGCACAGCAACCAGGCACCGCACCGCCGAGCTAGACAGAGATGCCGACAACGATCGAGGACGATGGAACCTAACCTTCCGGACCGAAACAAGATGTCGTGGAGACGATGATAGGAGCAATCCACCCGAGTCTCAAAAGACGATAAGGAAGCCGCAGAACGTGGGGTTGCGGCTATACCTACGAGTTTGCAAGCTGAATCTAGAGGAAGATGAGACGTTGCATAGGCGGGCTTCTGTCAGGATGGGAAAGCCGAGTGGTGCTTGAATGACAGCGAACATGCTGTGCTACCGGCGCTCGACACAGAGGACGACAAGGGCTAGCGCCTTGGTGGTGACTGATGAAGGGCATCCGGCGATGGGGCAGTACCAGTGCACTTCACGCCGACGACGTCAGTCTGGTTGACAATAAAACAGCGGGCAGACGATGCTGGAAAGTTAGCGACGAAGAAGAGTGACAGCCAAAACAGTAGATATACAAAAAAAGAGATGGCACATTTGCCGAGATTGGTGAGCGTGAAGCATGCTAGCAAAACACGATTGGAGTGTGTCAGGTTACATAATTGAGAAGCGTGGTTTGTGATGCCTTCGGCGCATTCCGCTCACCGGCGGTGGCCGCCCTCGGGCCCGCTCCAGTTTCTAGATTGCCGTCTCCACCTCTCCGCAAGCCCGACGACTCACCTGGGGATCGACGTCTCAACAACAGCGCATGCCCAAAGTCTCTGCTCCCCTTTCGCTCCCCCCTGTTTCTCTCGAACGCACAGCTACTCGTAGCCACGAAAACCTCACCCTGTCGCTCCGCGCTTGCAACCTCACGGTCGATTGAGACTGCATAACGTGCAAGGGTACCCTATCCAAGGGCCCCGCAACCCTCACTGTGCTGAGACGTCGTCCTTGCTTCCCAAAGTGGTTGAACGGGAGGAGATTCAACCGTCAGGATGACGACTCGGTACCGTGTTGAGTGTGAGTTGCTGATTCCTGCGTGCTCATCCCCGGGACGCCTTGAAACTCGTGCTGACGACTTGAAGATGCGCTCAAGACGCACAGGCGAGACCAGTTCATCGGTATGTCCAACTGACTGACTCACCCAATGTTGAAGTGATTGGGAATACTTGCCCTCGTCGGAATCGACTTGGGAGGCGGAGCGGGCAAAGGCCTTCGACGTGGGCCGAGTGGCATGCAGCTGAGGACCTCAAGCTGCTGGCGAGCCACTCCTCGACCGCAAATTGTGACTCTTGCCGGGCGTCTTGATGCTGCCACGCACATATCTTCGCAGTCGACTCGAACCACCTGCTAACTCACTGCGCATAGAATGGGTCAAGGGCCTGCTGGCCGTGCCGTTCGTCCTCTACTCACAGCCGACGGGCGTGTTTGGCGATGGGCCCAACGTCACCAAAATGGCCGAGGAGGCGCACCGGCGGTACGCCGAGATTATGCGAGACGTGGAAATGATGATTGATGACCACAGTATGCCATTCTCACGTCCAAGAGCACGGCACATGTTGATGCTCACCACAATCTCACAGTACTGCGCCAGAAGCAGAACCAAGGACTGCTGCAAGACGGCACTGTCAACCACGACCACGGCCGCTTCCTCCACCCGCCGCTGCCATCCAAGCTGGGCATGCTGGTGCCCACGGCGGGTCCCTTCTTCACGCGGCTGCCACTCGAGGCGGCTTTCAAGTACCAGGACCGCAAGCGCTACATTTCTTCGCGGCGGTACGTGGCGCCGTCGTTCAACGACGTGCGCCTGGTGCTCAACTCGGCGCAGATCATGGCCGTGACGGGCGGCGCGCTGCAACTGGCGACGTTTGACGGAGACGTGACGCTTTACGACGACGGGGAGAGCCTGTTGCCATCAAGCCCGCTCATCCCTCGGCTGTTGGGTACGCATCGCTTCCCTCGTCACCTCTTCGACTCTCGAACATAAGAGTGCTGACTCTTGCTGCTACAGACCTCCTCCGCAAGAACATCAAAATCGGCATTGTCACGGCCGCGGGCTACACGACGGCGGACCGTTACTACGAGCGGCTGCACGGGCTGCTCGACGCCATCGCGGGCTCGGCGGACCTCGACGACACGCAGAAGCAGAGCCTCGTCATCATGGGCGGCGAGGCCAACTACCTGTTTGCGCTGGACCTGGCGTCGCCGCACCGCCTGTCGCCGGTGCCGCGGGCGCGCTGGCTGACGCCCGAGATGGCGGCGTGGTCCGAGGCGGACATTGCGGCGCTGCTCGACGTGGCCGAGTCGGCGCTGCGCGACTGCGTCCGCACCATGAACCTGCCCGCGACGCTGCTGCGCAAGGACCGCGCCGTGGGCATCGTGCCGGCGGACCCGTCGGTGCGCATCGCGCGCGAAAGCCTCGAGGAGACGGTCCTGGTGGTGCAGCGCATCCTCGAGCTGTCGAGCCTGGGCCTTTGCACGGCATCGGGCGCGCACCAGCCCGCCCCGGGCGCGGCGGCGGCGGCGAGCCGCGGCGTGCCCTTTTGCGCCTTCAACGGCGGGCGCGACGTCTTCGTCGACATTGGCGACAAGAGCTGGGGCGTGACGGTCTGCCAGCAGTGGTTCGGGCAGGGCGCGGGCACGGCCATCCGCGGCGAGAACACGCTGCACGTCGGCGACCAGTTCCTCAGCGCGGGCTCCAACGACTTCAAGGCGCGCAGCGTGGGCACCACGGCGTGGATCGCGAGCCCGGCCGAGACGGTCGAGCTGCTGGACGAGCTGGCGGACCTGATGCAGAAGAAGCTGTCGTAGATTAGGGGGCGGGGACGTGTGTGACGTGAGAGTGAGGGTGAGCGACTTGAGTGAGAGGTTGAGTGAGTGAGTGAGTAAAACATGCCACTTACTCACAGAGGGGGAAGCAAGCGGCGAAATGGTCAATGTCAGATGTATCATGGCATTTTCATAGATGATAGCATGGACAGACGGGTCATAACGGCAGTCTTCCCGACGCCAACTTGTCACTATCGTTCTTGAAGCCCCTTTGCAGACCCATATTCACTCACTCACTCACTTATCCGCAAACCATCGAAGCATCTTCTAGCTTCTCCCGGGACCGACACTGGTGTAGACAATGCCCAATGATGTCGACGACGTCTCACAACCTCCAACGACATATTGCAACGCCCCAACTGCCGCACAGTATGAACCTCGCCCATCCAAGTATTCTCTACACTTACCATCCCAAAGTACACTCTACTCCATCCTCCCATCACGCCCCCCCTCTTTTCTCCTCCAGCACGAGGCTTCCTGTCCGGCACAAGCTTACGCGTTCACGGCGACGGCACGAGCATCCAGGGGGTCTTGCTTCGCCGTAGCCTTGCGTCTTGCGTCTCCTGAGAGAGAGAGAGAGGAAAGAATACTTGCACCACGGCTTCGACATGTCGTTTGAAGAGCGTCGGTGTGTGTGTACCGATCCCGGCAGCGGTGGGGGCCATGCGCTGCTGCTGCCGACTTAGCCGAGCTGCCGCGCTACGAGCACATGTACGAGTATGCGCAGCGCAACACCCCTGCCGGCACCTGGCTCCTTGTAGGACGTCCCGATATTATACATGGAACGAATGCAAATGTACAGTTGCTCGAGTTCAAGTAGCTGTCTTGAATGTCGAGGCAATTCAAGTGCCACATCGTTGTCGTGGAGCAAAGTCGAGGCGAATGCGGACGAGCCGAGTTGAGACAACGCACGAGTCTTCACTTTCCAATATCGCCAGTCTCCATGCAAACGCGAGATGCTGCTCGACACGGCACTAATGCACAGAGTATTACTCTCCGTCCTGTCGTATGTCCTCAGGGTCCCCAGGTCCCCGGGTCTCGGCTGAGAACAAAGCCCTCCACCGACTTCCCATTACAACCGTCGCGACAGGCCACACGACCATCGACATCCAACGAACCCTGCCCCAGCGAACCAAATCAACACCCCCGTTCCCGTCCACCGCCTTTCATCAACATCAATCACCTGCGCAGACAGCCGCTCGCCCACAACCCATCGTAGCCCTGAGGAGCGCCCCTCGCCCCTTCGGCTACGACGCCGACGCCAGAACCTCCCGCTTCCCTGCCGCCCTCCCAAGCGGCAATTCTCAAGCCGAAAAGCTCACATGCTTCATGTACGAGCTGCAGATCATCCCCCACATCGGAACCTGCGGGCGGCTGTTGGTTGTGCGTGGGCGTCGAGACATCTGCCGCACCGAGCGGCAGCCAAGCATGTCGAGATCTGCAACGTCGTCTCGACCCGGGACGGGAGCGCAGGCTTGGGCTGCGGAGCGCCGGCCGCCGCGGACAATATTCGACTGACGTGACTGCAGGGACTGAAATGACCCACGGTCGCCTGAACATCTATTCGCACGCCCCGTGGGATCCCGGCAACGTGCGACGGGCGTGGTAGGGTGTCATCATCTGCGCGCAGCCTTCCCTTCCCTACATGCTCTACAATGTTTGTTTCGCCTTGTATCGACCGCAAAGGACATAGTGTCCTGCCGTGACCCTACGAGTACTGAGACGGGCCACTTATAGACAAGACGTCCAAGAATAATGCGCTCTCGTCTGGACAATCAGACGGCACTGTCAAGCATGTCAACGTCAAATCCCAAAGCAACACCTCGCAGCTGTGTGTGGAGAACCATGGTCATCATCATCCGTCTTGGTCTATTATATGCACCGGCAAAGACAATTCTCGGCGTCGCCTCCACAATGGCTTGAAGCCGCCTTCTCGGGGCGTGCCGCCAACACTCGGATCGACGACACCACGACCTGTAGCCTCATATGTAACACACTCTGCCTTGAGCCCTTTTCGCCAATTATGAACAAAACCGCCCGCCATGCTTCCCCGAAGACTTCCCAGCCCCCATCCAAGTATAATGCAGAATTGACATGAAAGATACATGACCACGACGGCTCACGTGTGCCGAAACCACCATGTTCCTATGTACGAGCTGTGAGGTGTCGATGTGGAAACCCTCATTCGCCTGCCGCGCTTAGCGGCACATTGTCGAGGGGACAGACAATGCCGTCCACTTCCAATCGAACACGCAGACACCCAGAAAGACCAGACCGACAACGCCGGGTTGCGGCCCCCTTCTTCACGCTTGGGGCCACCACTAATCCTCGCAACACCGATGCGTGACGAACAAAAACATGCCCCAGTGGCGCGCCTTTGCTAACCACTACGAAGCCAATGGTATCAAGAGCGTGTGACAAACAACAGTCAAGATGTAAAAAAGACTTTGTAAATTTGTACGGCCCGTCAATGTCGCTAAACGCTAGCTTTCCTCTGCCAGCACCCGCTGTTCTTCCGTAGAAGTCATTTTTGTGATTGCAGTATAATTTCGTGCCATTGAAACCCGTCTAGTAGCCGGGAGTTCCTGGCATCTTGCCCAGCGAATGGGAGCCCATGCTCTTGAGTGGCAGATGGTTGTGGCAGAAGATCTTCTTGTTCCCGTTCTTGTTGTACGAGTCCTTTTTCGTAGCGTCGATGGTCTGCGCCTGTTCGTCGTAAGACTCCACCTGGCAGCACTCTACGTTTTTCATCCAGCGGTTGTTGAGCACCTCGTCGACGCCAATGCGCTTTTCCGGATTCGGATGCAGCATCTGCAGCAGCAGTCGGCGGAGAGCCGGTGGGTTGACGCCCACGTCCAGGGCCAGACAAGCAGGGTAGTCCGTGTCTGTGATGCACGCGTCGCACTCGGGGTGCTTGTCATGCCACTTTTGCCAGCCCTTCACGAGCTTGTCGTAGTGCAGGTTGCCGCGCTCGGCCCGTGACCAAATGGCGCCTCCAAAGGTGAGATAGATCATGACAATGGCCGAGCTCCACACGTCGAGGGCCCGGGGATCGTACTGAGACTTCTTCTCCAAGACCTCTGGCGCGATGTAGGGCTCGCTTCCACAGATGCCTGGGGCGCAGAGGCGGATGTCGGTCATGTTCTGACCGCACTGGCCGCCCGACTCGCGAAGGCCCGGGTGCGTCCCCGAGAAGACCTCCGAGACACCAAAATCGGTAATTTTGAGCTTGCTGTCCTTGGTCAAGAGCAGGTTCTCAAGCTTGATATCGCGGTGAGCAATACCATTTGCGTGGAGGTAGCCGACTCCCTGCATCAGCTGTTTGAACAGGCAAAGGCGGTCCTTCTTCTTCTCTTCGCCCTTGAGATGGCCCTTTTGAACGAGGCTGAACATGTCACCCTCGGAACAGTACTCCATGACGTGGTTCCAGCGGCCGTGGTCAGTGCAAAGCCGGATCGTCTCGACAATGTTGGGGTGGTGGAGGCTCTTGGCGATGCTGAACTCGGACTTGATCTTCTTCTCGTAGTCGTCCTGGCTCTCGCGGTGCGACTTGCCTCGAAACTCCTTGACCGCATACAACTCGGTGGGGTTGCCCTTGCGCACCATGAGTGTCACCTTGGAGGCGGCGCCCTTTCCGAGGTGCTTGCCGTGGCGGCCGAGAATCTTGTGCTGGTACTCAAACTCCGACTGCAGCTCAGCCAGGTCGACGTTGAAGTCATCAGGGAGACATAGACTCATGCGGCGCGCCTTGGCCCCGGTGCCGACATCTGGGGGAAGTGCCCAAGGCAATCGCTCGGGCGGGTAAGTTTGCTCATCGTCGTCAATATGGTGTTGTTGTGCGGGTACGTATCCCCGGTCAGCGGCATCGAAGCTGCTGGCTCGGCGGGTGGGCCTTGGCGGCCGTGGTTTGCCTACAGTAGCACCGACAAAGTTGACGGCCCGGCCGCGGAAGGTCAGGCCAGTGGCGGCTCGGCGGCTCTTCTTAAAGTCGTCCCCAGTCGGCAGCGAGCCATGCGGCGTATGCGGCGTCGCGGCAGATCGATGCGTCTGGGCCATTTCGAGCGGGGGGGATTCCGGCGAAGGAGGCGAGTTTGACCGGGTTGTGTCCGAGGACTTGTTTGACGAGAAAGGGTGGCCAGTATTGGGCGGCGGTCCGCTGCGGAAAGTAGGGGCGCTGGTGTCTGTGGCGGAGAAGGAATGCGAGTCGACAACGGCGTATTCTCTTTCTCGTTCGATGGCTGAGTTGGAGCGGCGGAACAAATTGGACATGGTACGCTTGAAGCTACTCGTGGACCCGCGAGTAGACCGGCGCCCCAGAGGCGTCTGCGGCGGATGGTCAGGCTCGGCGGCCCTCGGCGCAGACGTGGGCGCGGCGTCTCTTGTGGCCGTGGTCGCAAGAGGAACTGTGGTTTGTGAAACAAGGAGAGAAGTGCGCTTAGGCGTAACGGGTGGAGGGTTTTGCGCCGTTTGCTCACGCCGCAGACTGTTGCTGTCTTCGTGGTCCTGGGCGTGCTGCAGCGTGGTAAAGTCTTGTGAGTGGCGGCCGCCGCTGACGGGGGTGACGGGCTCAATAAGAGAGTCGCAGCCAGACTCTTCGCCGCCTTCTTCGAGGATGGGATCTGATATGTCGGAGGGAAATTGGCGTGGCGAGGACGAGTAACTGCTCGAGGAGTTTGGCAGTTGGGCGGCGCGGGCATCCGAGGCTGCCGCAGGGATGCTGACACTCGCTGTCGGCGCTGGGTTCGCGGCGGCATTCGGTCTCGTCGTCGGCATCTGGGCTGCCCCTATGTGGGTACCAAGAATATGTCAGCAGACTGTCGTGAGCCGCAGGAGCACGCAGTCACGTCATAGCCGCGTGCGGCGAACCGCCAGCCAGCGGCCACTCGACCGGCCGACACGAGGCACTGACCCTGCAGCCAATTCGGTTTCCATGGAATGAATGGAAACAGTGGATGCAACCATGCCTCGCGGAAAGGGCGGGCCACTTACCAGAGGCGGCGGGCGACGTTATTGGCTGTGGCCCCGAAGAGCCAAGCACCGTTGGAGCTGTCGAGAGCGACATTGCTGAGTAAGGCGAATGCAGAAAGGTGGCTGAGGGCGCTGGGCGGCGAGTCGCTGCAAGTCTCCCCGGCAGCGTCGCAGGTACTGTAGGTACAGTGGTGCACTGGTCGCCGGCGGTGGGGGAGGCCCAGGGGAGCAGCGAAGCGCAGGCGGGGTGGAGGGGTGGGGAGGGCAGCCACGACGTAATGGCACACGGCGCTACCGCCAGTAGGAGGAAGGCTCCGACACCGACCTAGGGCGCGGAATCGCTGCGCGCGAGGGTTTCGTCCTAACGCTGCTCGACTCGGTCGGGCAAGGCGAGGGGCGCGCCGACGAAGGACTGAAGTCGTTGGATCAGGAGCAGTGCCAGACGGGGGCGGGCGGCTGTCCTGAAGCTGTCGCAATGGCGACTGGTCGTTCGAGGCCCGGAGTCACAGCGGGTGTTGGCTGCGCCTGGCTCTTTCTCATCGACTGTCGGGCCCCGTGGTTCGCTGCTGTGTCGGTGGCTGCTTCGATGGCCTGAGGAAGACGCAGCGGGAGCACGGCTTCGCGGCCGTGGGCGGATGACCGGACTCGCCCAGTTGCAGAAGTGAGAAGATGAGATAGGCAAGCAGACATACAGGTCGCACAAGCCCCTGTCCAGCCACTAACAGGCACGGTGTCCGGGGTGCTGTGCTGGCTGCGTGTGCGCGCTGAGAAGAAGCCGTCTCACTCACTGCTGCTGGCTGGCTGGCTGGCTGTCTGCGAGGGACGGCCGGCGGCTCCAACATCGACACCGGGCAGGCGAGGAGCGACGATGGGGATGGCACGGGAGGAGTGAAGGGAGGTGAAATGGGAACAAAACGGTTTACCCAAAAACAGAAAGTAGCGTAGAGGGCGGGCGGGAGGAGGCATTAATAGGTAGGGAAAACAACAGGAGAGACGGCGACCTGGGGCGGTTTCGACCCTGGCGGGAACGAAGGCGCGCTGCGCGCTGCGTTGCGTTGAACCCTGGGTGCAATGGAGGGCCAAGTTGTGGGCTGGGCTGCGTCTGCAAGTTGGTGCGGTGCTAGCCCACAGTCAGGCAGGGTCCGGTCGCTTGATTGCACCGGAGCCACAGCGCATCTCTCGGCGCTGCACTGCTGGATAAGTACCTTAGGGTGTGGTGCCGCAAAGGGAAGACGCATGGATGCAATGGATGCCTGCACATACAGGGCACATTGTGCATTCGCGCCATCGCCACTTCCCGCCGGCGGCCCAACTTTCTTCGGGGGCCCTCTGGGGGCTTTCGGGGGGGTGTGTGGAGAGACAAGGAGCCCGCCCGAGCGCCGTGTGGTTGCGACTTTTGTACAAACTGGATCCGTACTGTACACTGGCGGTATTACTGCTTGCTGCACCGCATCCAAACTGCGAGCCAGCGCTTACCTGCCACCACCGCAAATGCTGCAGCTGCGGCAGTGGTCAGCGCAAGCCCTCCTGCTTCTTTCGTGAGAGGTCCTCATGTCTTGCCGCGGGGTTTCCATCATCTCGTGGACGGCGCAAGTCCTGGCTGCTTCAGGCGTGGCTTCCTTTTAGTGCGTGCCCATGCACTTCGTCCAACCAGATGGGCCCAGAGGGGAGCGAATCGGGAGTCTGGGGATACAGCATTTTGGGTGCGCATGCAGCGCACACCGCATGTACACTCCATGTATAATTCCGGCAGCGACTGCTATATTGCGATGCACAGAAATAATAGTGACACTTCTTGGCGGGGCACAACCGTCCACACAAGCGTACCTTACCTTACTTTCTACATACGGTACGGTACAGTACTGCTCACTCGCTCACCCAGTCTTCTCGGGCTTGATTGCCTACGATCGCCGTCTTCTAACTCTCGAGGGCAACACAGGTATCTGGTACAGGCCCCGAGGCGCCATGCGATGACCGGCAATCAAGGCTCCCTGGCCCCTTCACCCTCCTAGCGCCCTCAGTTGTGGTGGGATTCAAGCGTTCCGCCTGCCAGGGGGGTGGCCCTTTTTTCGACGACGACAATTCTGCGACAAAGGCAGCTCGAGTTGTGCAGCAGGCTAAAAACAGAAGAGTGAGACTCGGCCAAAGGTTTGAGAGCTCGGCCCGGGCCTGCTTTGCGTCGCGGCCAGGGATAAAAGGGCTTGGCACATTGCAGAAAGTCTCTGGTGATGCAATGCTCCTGGTTGCTGGGCTAGGGTCATGACAACGAGCCCAGAAATAGAGAGTCAGAGTGGCTCTGCCCGTCGTGTTATTGACGACTCATCAGCATTGGCATCATCACCGGGCGCCCTTCTTACGTACATGCGAGCACTCGTGCGTACGAGCAATTGAAGCCGGTGGCAACCATCATCGTCACCGCCGTCGTTGAGGCGGAATATTGGAGCGGCCCCGGACGTTGCATCTACTCTCTTCTCGTCCTGGCAACGATGGAAAACTTGCGGCAGCTCCATCTCGTCGCGACTTTCGTACCATCTCCCAACAGAGCATCCCGATCCGAACCTTGAATGCGCGTTATTGCACTTTATTCCTGTCCTTAGTTCAGTCCTTGACGCCGCGAGCATGCACTGGCTAATTTAGTCTCGCCTCCCCCGGACTCTCCCGCAGTCAACCGTCGGTCACGAGCATCGTCGTCGTCCGTTCGTCGTGTCAAGCGCTTCCCCCCTCACCGCCGACCCCTGCCCCTGTTTGTCGTCCTTTCCCCCAACCACGTCAAGATCCTTGGGCCCTCATCGGCCTTTGCGCCGTATCTACCCCACAACCAACCACCCGAGCACCTACGAAAACCGCGCTTCATCGTCAGCTGTTCTCCAATGACGAGGTCCAAGTGCCCTCTGGTGTAGCCCTGTTGTTGGCCCAGAGCTGGAGGCCAAGCCCGCCCTAGGCTCCAGCGAGGTAGGCCATTAGTCTTATTACGAGTAATCAGAATGATGTGTCTTTCGTCAGTCCGGCCGGGCGCGCTGCCAATCTGCCTCGTGCCTGGAAGCGCCAAGCGCCTCCAATTGCAAAGTGTACCAAAGCCTCTTGATCCATGGGGCCAACAGACCTGGTTGACAAAGCCGCTATCATTGGGGGAGCCGGCAGAATCGGCAACGGCGTTACAGCCCCAGAGCGTTCCGGCTATGTACCCGATCGGCCTCCTGCTGATGACGCTTGGTGTGCATACCGCTGTTGGTGCTGGAAATAGCAATGGCCGTATTGGCCAAGCTGAGCGCCTTCGCCCGTCGCTGCTGTCGCTCAACTCGAGTTCAAAACGATACGAGTACCATACGAGTACAACGTTGAATTGAGGAGCAGCATGGGGACCCCGCGCCAAGGTAGTCGCTAATCAAACCGTCATCTGCGCACCCCAACAGTGCCAAGCAGACGCAGAATGCACCCGCGCTCTGAAAATACAACTGGGTGTTTGTCCTTGGAACGGCGTACAGAGATACCTTATCCTTATTACGGTGCAGTGCCACGAGTGCCTAACGCGCAGGCAAACCGCACTCTCTGGAATGCCTTGCTGTCTCATTACCCCCACCTACCCCAAAACAGGGCGAGCTCTGCCGTCACGATCGCGTGTCGTGCTCGGGTTACTCCAAATTGGCAAGCTCGACAAGTTACTCACACAATTTGAGCGAGGAAGACACCATCAGCGTAATAACGACCCTGGAGGAACTACTGAGGCGGGGAACGAACATGGCTGCGCGCCGCAGAATGGAAGCAGGCGGCTGGCCGCAGCTAACAAACCAAGGAGCCAGGCGCGCCAATGTTTTCTCTGGCGTGCCTGTTGGCCTGGACCACTAGGCTGGGGTGTCAGAGTGGTATCTTCGAAAAGACAAGACACCACATCGGAGCAACACCGGCCGAGCGGGGGCGTGCGAGGCATGCATGATGGTTGATGATCGGCAAATTCCTCGTCAAAATAGACTTGATTGCAATAAGATTGTAAAGTCTCAGACACGAACGGCCAAGGCTCTGTGCGCTGTCTCATCCGAAGCCTGCCGGAATCCTGCGGCCTGATCCGTCCCATCAAGCACATTGATTCGACACCGGGATGCCTGGCAATCAGACTAATTGGGGCCAGCTGGAGGCTGCGAAACCAGCGAGTGAGGCTACAGGCCCTTATCGCACGTCATTGTCAAAACGGCGGCTCGTCGGCGGCTCCCCATGGCAAGTCCGTCGAATGGAGCCATCATTCGTGCTAGCAGCGACATGGCTCGACTCGTTTGGAGCACGCTAGGCACTTGCGGATAAGCATCCAGCAGCCTGCGTTGCCGTAGAGCCGGCGACGTGCATCGCCAACCGCGGCGGGAATAAATCGCATGACCGTTGAGGGACTGCGAATAATATCCGGGCGCGTTGCACCCACAGCTGGCACGATGGATCAACTTACCCGCCCTGGGAAGCTTTGAGTTGACGAACTCCTCCGATGAGGCAAGCCAATTCCATGTCAGATCTAATTACTGAGGCGCATTGCCCTCGGGATTCCGATGGCGCGGGCGGTCGAAGACACCACCCACACCCGGGCAAACGCATGTCGAGACGGTATCTCTAATCAGACAAACAAAGGTTCGATGGCTGTGTGAATTCACGGTGCCTGGGTTCTAAGTTCCAGCTACGTGTAAAAAGCGTAAAAAGGCAGCCAAACTTGGACCGTGGCCCCGCCTGCCAATCGTCCCCGCCAGCCTGCCTTCCACGCCCAGTCACCTTGGCCTACCAGGAATCAGATGGACACGGAAGCCTTCAAAGCGTAGTCCCGTCTACTCGTTCAGACTAATCGTACTCCGTACAATACAACGTGCGCCCTGCCGTTGTCTCAATCCACTCTCGTACAACGCCCCGCGTCAGATGGGGCGCGCGAGGTTGGCGACATGTTAGAAATGGTCCAGCACAGGGTCCCATGTCTCGCTAGCCGGTGGCCAATGAGAGCAGGCAGCAAGGAGAAGAACAGAATTCCCGAGGTCGCCGCCCCCATCCACGACATAGAAGTTGGTGACACAGCATGTCTCGCTGTTTAAGCTTGAATATTGCGAATCCCAGACATCCAAGCCACGCCTCGCCTCCCTGCCGCGGCGAGGTTGATTTGACGACCAGGTTTGGGGACGTTCTTTGCCTGCTCTTTCGCTGCTGCCAAGGCGGCAGTTTAAATTTGGATCTAACTACCATGTCGCGGCAGTCGTCATCATCATTGCCTTCGTCTCTACCTCCATCAGTGTCATCGGTAGTGTGATGTCCGTTATCTGGCGACGAATGTCTAGTGTCACCAGACAGCGTGGGCGTCTCAGGTGCTTCGCGAGGGAGTTCCGTGAGCTGTTT
Organism: Tolypocladium pustulatum; assembly: GCA_024340155.1. Classification (NCBI taxonomy): domain Eukaryota; kingdom Fungi; phylum Ascomycota; class Sordariomycetes; order Hypocreales; family Ophiocordycipitaceae; genus Tolypocladium; species Tolypocladium pustulatum. The sequence continues at coordinate 206,566 of JALHBY010000188.1, read as the reverse complement.
CCGCAAGTGGAGACTTCCCAACGGTGCCTGCCCGCCGCTTGCTGCAGCGCGACTCAGTCAAGCGGCTTGTCAACGCGACGGCTCCATCTGCGGACGACGGAACCATCCATCGCGGGAGGCGCCGATCTCTGTGGCACAACCAGCGCGTTTTCCACAGTCACATCGGCCTCCGTCGTCGATGGCCGTGCAACAGAAGGATTCGGGGCCCGTTACTGGAACAGATCTAGTACCCACCGAGTACGACTTTACGGGAATCTTCGACACCTACCTTGGCCCTCCCTACCTGCCCATGCGGGGGCCAAAATAAACGTTCCCCCTTCCACCAACATTTGACTGAAACATGAGCAAAGTTGGGTGTTAGGGGATACGTTTTTTCTGGCCCCCGCATGCTGCCCTACTACCACCACTGAATCTCGAGGTTCCGTGCATGATGCGTCGCTGTCGCCGCCGTCACTCCGAGCAAGGGTTCTTTTTCCTCTCCAAGACCGTCTGCTTTGCCAGGGCGGCTCACTCTAATTGGAGGCTGTCTCACGCCTAAAGCCTGCACGGACACGCCGTGCGACTCCAGCCAGTACGGCCAGGTCTCACCCATGTTGCTCGTAATAAGCATCATGTAAGCTTGTTTGCATTCTCCGCATGGTATGCATGCGAGCGTTGTGTAACTAAGAAACCATGCCGTGTATCCTCTCTCAATGGCCCGCGCCGCCTGCTGAGTGTGTCAGTCGGCTTTGATGTTTTAAGCTCAAAAAGCGCCGGTGAGGCTTGCTGGAGAGCGCCCGAGTGGCGGCAGAACTCGAACTCGTCTTGTCACTCGAGCTGCTACATCCTTGCAAGACCCATGGCCGGCCCAAGGCCTGACATCGGACGTGATGCAAATGTGTGGTTGAGAGAGAAGACTTGAGGTGAAGGCAGAGATTCTTTGCTCGCGATGTGGACTGTGCGGATGCGTGAAGCGAATGCGTGAAGAAACGAAAAGAAAAGGAAAGAAACAATGGCCGGTCAAGAGGGCGAGAAGAGGTGGGCGATTTATATAACTGGCAAGAACCACAAAATATCCTCGCAGGAGCGCTTACGAAATTGGTCTAGTCGAGGGAGGTTCTTGAGAAGGTGAGAAGGGTGGCAACGTCTTTCGCACCAGCGCCAAACTCAGACTGAAAACTTGATTAAGCGAATCTGCTTTCACCGAGGAGTTCTTGTATGGGATGTGATCAAGGTTTGGCACTCAACTCGTGCGCTGGTTGGTCCATTCTGCAAACTACCTCTCTCCTTCCGCGAGAGGGCACCATGGTGCTGAGGGCGCGAGGTTTGAGCGCCGTTGCCCGGCACCGGGCCTACGAAGTCCTGCCGCAGACGCTCTCGGAGGGCTCTCGGAGGGCTCCCGAAGGGCCGCAGGAGGCAGAAATAAAAAGCCCGCTGGAGGCGATGGTGGCCCGAGGGAGCCGATAGCTCTTGCTGTACCGAGATGGCGTTGATTGATTGACCCCTTTCATGGTCATATCCATCCTGCTCGTGCCTCGCGCCAATCGACTGCGCGCCCCCAGCCGGGAGGACGAATGCTCGACAGGTCAGCCTCTCCGCGGTGGTCGCTCCAGAGCCCGGCCACCTTGGGCTGCGCCGCGCCTCTTCTGACCGGCCGACCAACGAAGGAATCACGACGACAGCGATCTGGATGAGCCAAGCCTGGCTATGACACCTCATTGTCGCCGCGAAAGACGGCTGGTCGTTGGCCAGGCGTCAATACAACGGAACCCACGCTCACGATGATCAGACAGCTGGTAATCGAGGAGGAGGTCCTCTGGACTTTGGCAGTCGCCATCGTCGCAAGACTATCCGTGCATTATGCACAGCTGCTGCCACCCAGCCATCATCCTCGAGCCAGCTGCTCCATGCACCACGTACATAATACACGGTAATTATCCGACACACTTGGGATGGGCTGCTCACTAACTCGTGCCCATGGCCAGATACGATATCACTGCAGGCTCTGTACCCCAGCCGACACTCCACGCTTGACATCTCATGCATCACACAAAGGCAGATCCTGATCGACCCCTCCCAGTGGCTTTTGCATGCGATCGAATAGTTGATTGTGTGTCTTCCATACGCCTGGTGACCTTGTGGAGAGGAGAGCAAACGTTCGTGTTGGGGGTGTGTGACACTGAGGACCCGCTTGAGAATGGCGTCGGCTTTCGGTCGCTTTCACACTGGCTGCTTCTTATGTTGGTGCTCTAAAGCCTTGCTTTTGTCCAAGTGATCTTGAATCGCGCATCGAATGAGGGGTTGCATCGGTGTCCGTTTTGCCTTAGCTGCGTTGACGGATCATTGTGAACGCATTTTGATGGTTGGCACGACGGGGAGAGTTGCACGCTGTCGTCGAGACAGACGTCGCTCGCGATAGTCCCGGGCACAGAGAGACCTGGCTCGCTGTGTGTGAGTCGCATTGTCCATGGAGCGTCGAGCCTCGACCCTCGGCGTTGAGGCGCTGTCACTTGCTCAACACCAACGCCCGCAAACCCTCCCCCAGGAACGGAGAACTGTAGTCCCCCGACAGGCCATTGTTGTAGCATGTCTCTGCAGCTTGTCGGCGATATCTGTGGCCCGCGCCAGCAACTGGCGCCGCCTGCGGGAGGTTCCGCTCAAATAGGCACCCTTTGACCCAAAGCGCCATTGTCATCATGGGGTTACAATGCGTAGCTGCACTGCCGATGCAGTGGTCATGCCGTGGACATACATCTGTTATGAAACCGATGCTACGGCGCCATCCGAGTCGTTGTAGGGTTGCTGTTTCGGAGAACTTTGCGATAAGCGAAGGCCATTTCCCCTCCGTTGGCGACTATTGCCCACAATGGCCAGGTTTCGAAAGAATGCGACCTAGGTTGGGTGGCGTATGAATGGACGTCTACCTTATTGTGTGATGGCTGTTTCACGTAGCCACCGCTAGGAGAGCCTCTGCCACCACGGTTTTGTGAGCACATCAGCATGACAAGTCAGGGAGTCGTATGAACTTCTTTCTGATTTATTGGGGCCCTACTCGTCTGGCCGTTATCACGACGCGACTGTACCAAGGGCTAGAGGAGATAAAATCGAAAGTAGTCTTGCGCAATGTGCTGTCAAAGAGAGTTCCCCAATGATCTTTAGAGGGAGACTGTCATGGACACCCATTAGAGGGTCATTTGATCGCCAATCCGAACGTCGGTCGAATACCTCGCTCGCAGAGCTTCGAGAGACACTCGATTCAGGTTGCCAAGCGGCAAGGCAAAGAGCCACAGACCTGACTAAAGTGTATGTGGATTGAGGAAATGACCCAGCTCGTGGCTCGATGCGAAACCATTGCGCTGCTTGGCCACAGGTGAAAGCGGCCAGAAGTATTTCCTACTCGCTGTAATTGGACAATTGTTGATGCTGCGTACGCATTGATGTGGCCATCTTTGCGGAAGAGGAGCGTTGCACTCCTGGCGGCTTGAGGTAGTGACATACAGTTCAAAGAGGCTATACAGGGCCTGTTGTACGTCGCGGCGGCAAGCGTTGATATTGTGTGTACGCTGGAGGCTTGATTTTGAAAGACCTGCGCGAGGCCTACACTCAAAGAGACCTACAGCAAAGTGTAATGAGAGTGCCGCGAATGAAAGTGATGTTCGGCTCTGTTGTGTTTCTGTTCGTCAGCCCGTTGTCACTCACTCTGCTGCACTCACTCTATCGTTCACCTACTCTGCTTGCTTTCCCGCAAGCTCTTGCCTCTCGTGTTCGTTCACCTCTCTACAACAACTCTTCCTCGAAGCAGCCTATGCCATATCTCCAACTACACCTTCGTTGTTTCTTTGACTTCCTTCACGCGCACATTCTATCGTCTCGGTCATTAGTCCTCATCACTCGAAGCTGCTTGCCTTGTCTTCAACTACAGCCTCGGTCCTTTCTTGAGCTCACCCGTTCTGCCGCCTCGGTCTCGTCAACTCCATCCCTCAAATATCACCTCGCTGCATCATCATTCTTCGGGGTTATTTTCAATCACAATCAACATGGCGACGAGTGAACAAAACTCGGACGTGAAATGGTCCATGTTTCCATCCAAGCACGATGAGGTGTCACGCCTCCTCGAAGAAGACGATCTCACTTTCACTTTCCACGAAGTTGACGATCCGAAGACCTCCATCAAGAAGTACAATACCAACATCAGGGGTCGTTTCGGCTGCCAAAAATGCTTTAGAAAGCACGAGTGGAGAAGCCGGAAAGTTTCTATTAGCATACGAATGTATGCTGACGCCAAATATAACGCCAGGGTCTACAAGCAACGCTGTGGGAGGTGCGAAGCTCTCAACGAACCACTTCTGGATAAGACATATGCCGAAAGAGTTGCATATCGGATCAAAAAATGGTGTGGGTAGAGGTGGAACCGCCTCACTGCTCAGACGATGACGATGACGCCGAGCCCAGGGGCCCTCACAGAAATCGTCTATGCGAAGGGTGCAAGGCTGGTCATTGCAGATAAGGACGCTACGATGGAATTCAAGAAGCAACTTGGTGACGGAAAGTATCAGACAATTTTTGCTGCGAGAATATCTTCCTCGCACGCGAATAGCCGCAACACTCAGATCAAACTTGAGAAAACTTGGCAACGATTTTATTAAACCACTGTGACATCTATGTACCACCGTGAAATTCTCCCTTGGCAAAGCCCGGAGCTGGATTGGCAGCGATGTGTGATTGAAATCGTGGTTTAAGTTGCTGCAGGCTCGACCTTTTCATCGGAACTCGAGGCTGTCGGCACTGGCCTCGTACCTTTCAAGTGAACCGTTGTCTTCATGCCTCTCCTCGGCCGGGCTTCCATGCCCACTTCCTGAAACGCCAAGTCGCCCACCTGCTTGTCCAGGTCCATGTACATGACCCTCTCGCTGGTGCCCTCGACGACGGTCTCAAAGTCAAACCATCGCACCGTCAACAGCAGGAGCACACGCAGCTCGTCCATGGCCAGGTCCTGCGCAATGCAAGCCCTGGGGCCACGCTCAAAGGCTCTCCACGCAAACCGATGCGTCTGCTCACCTTCTTCTCCCAAGAACCTCTCGGGGCGGAACTTCTTGGGCTCGTTCCACAACTTGGGGTCCATCTGTGAGGTGTGCGCGCAAGGAATGACCATGCAATTCTTGACCGGCCACCGTCGCCCGTTCCATTCGAGGTACTTGACGCCGGGTGGCGCCTGGCGGATGGTGAAGCCGATGGGGAAGAAGCGCAGCGTTTCTTTGATGACAGCGTTGGTATACTCGAGGTCGTTTGTCTTGTTCGGCTTTGCGACAAGCTGTTCGACAGTCGTGTCGAGATCGGCGGCGAAGTGTTTGTCGTGTTCCTTGCGCAGACGCTCCACCACGTCTGGATACAAGCTCAAAAACATGGTTGCGAAGGTAAAGGTATCGGTGGTTGTGCCGTGTCCACCAAGGAGAAGTGCTTTAAGGCTATAGCGTTGTCAGTATTGTCCTCTCCACTAAGCGATCCATCAAACGGCGAGCATAGGCTTACTTTGTCACCACAGTTTCGATAAACTTTTCCTCGAGCTTGGTCGTGTCCGGTTCACTCTGAAGCTTGTCGAGCACGATGCGGTCCATGATGCTCTTGGCTTGTCGCGGCTTGGGCATGTCCTTCTCCTCCTTGAGCACCTGCAAACGCCCATTCATCTCCTTTGCCAGTGTGTCGTGAACGCGCTGTTTCAGATCCGCCAGCTGCTTCTTTGCAGCACGATTTGCCCACGGCTTCCACGATGAGTTGTCGAGTGTCGCCGTTGCAGGGTCAATGGATGATCTCAGATCGTGGAGTAGCGGCGAGCCATTCCTCTGCGCCTCTAGCGAGAAGCCAAAGACAATCTTGCCGATGACATCAAAGACAACCTTGGCCGTCTCCTCTTCCATAGAGAAGGCTTCCTGAGACTCGGCAAAATTTCGAAGCGTGTCGTGAAAGACGAGCACATGCTCGACAATCATGCCCATCATGGGCTTGATGTAGGTAGGAGTGAAGCCCGAGCCGACCATACGATGGTTCATTTTCCATCGCTCGCCGTTTGACGCCGCGATGCTGTCCGGACCAGTAAAGGGTCGGAGAAACTTCTCAATCTGCTTGTGCTTTGGGTACGGAGTTTTGGTGAGAATTTGTTCGGACGCAACCGGGTCGGTAATGACCATCTGGTGCTCTGCATAGGGCCAGCAGTCGACGTAAAAGATGCCAGGAAGCGAGTACTTTTGAGACATGTACGTGTAGAAGTGCTGCGGATGAGTGGCCGGAGGGAACTTGGCAGCAACCTCTTGGAAGACGGGAATATGGCCATGGCGGAGACTGTGGTTCGGCGGTTGAGGCTGCCAGCGAGGTCAGTGTAAGTGAAGGTTGTGCGTCGCGGACATGAAACCGAGCGTACCAAACCCCAGAAGAATGACCGAGCCCGAAGGAGCTTGAACAGCCAGTGTCCCAAGTATGCCACTACGGCCGAGAAGATGAGCAGCAGCGTTGATTTGAAGCACAGCATGATGGCCATGGGTGGGGGGCAGTTGCGTATATGTCGAAACACCTGCTCAGTTCAATAGCCAACGAGTCGCCGAGTCTTTGTGGTCAGAAGACTGTTGATGGCAAAAAGTCCCGTAACAACCAGTGTGCCGTCCAATTGACGCCAAATAATGCCTCAGCTGGTCGCCATGGAGTCTCGGAAGGGGGGGAAGAGAAAAATCTTCCCTCCGAGAGAGAGCTGCAGATCCACTGCCACTGCAGCATGAGCGTGGGCATTGTGGCCTGAGCAGGGCATTGTCTAATTCTGACGGGCGCCGAACACTGCTCGTAGTACGGCGTCATCGCTGGCAAGACCTGCCCAAAGAGTGGTGCTCGCCAAGGGGTCCTTGGCGAGTAAGCTGGCGAGAATCAGCAAACAGATAAGATGATCTGATAAATCTGGTGTGCCGGCTGGGTCCGCTTCCTAGCTCGTACAGTAAGCCATGCGGCGGAGCGAGAGTCGGCCACCCGCTGGAGAAATGGACATCGTTTGGCGCTGCCGAAGGCAATAACTGGTCGCGGCTACTCCAACGGCTTAAAAGACTCAATTCAAGAGACGTCTCCGTACCTAGTTGGTAGGAGGAGCTTTTGATGCGCTCAGCAGTCTTCGATTTTGAGCATTGGTGAAGAAGGTGCCACTACCCCCACGCAACTTCCTCAACTCGGTCCCGCCCCGCACTCGCCCTGCCTGCACTGAGAAGTTGACCAGTCCATCCACACTTGGTTCATCGTCCAAGGCCTGTACGGAACTGCGAGGCCAGTCATTGAGGTTTCAGTCGCAGGAGGCCGAATATGGGGCCATTAGCCATTGCTGGAGTTCCGCTCACCAGAACGACCGAACCCGCATATCGTCAACGGCGGCGGGTCTTAAACGCCAGCTTCTCGCAACGCCTTGTGCCTCCGACTCAGTCATGCATTCGCCATCCACGATGTCTGCATGTCCCAGACGCCCGACTGGCCTCGCTACTGCCCCTTCTGTTCCCTTTACGACCTCGCCCACAAGCTGCTAAGACCTCCGTACCCTGTCTGTATTTCCATGTACCGCGTCCGTCGTAACCCGTCCGACGCAGTGCAACGCCCCCGCGTGTGCGCCCAGTTGTTGCACTGCATGGACGTATGCACGCTCATCCAATTTAAACTCTTCGGGTGCATGTTCGCCTGCACCGTCGTCTTTGATCGAAGTCCCATACTCGCCGCTGCTGCATGGCATCCGGCCGACAGCTTGACGCTGTCCTTCGTCGGCAAAGCATCGTTGTGGCTAGCTCCCAGAACCCTGCTGTTTGCTCTGCGCGTCTGCTACTACATCATCTCCCTGGACATTTCTTCGAAGACACCCACCAACCAGCCCAGACAATGCTGTCATGGCACTGCAAGGCGTCGTGCAGATGGCGATTGCTACGCTGTTGGCCGCCGTGAGCCGTATGAAGCCGTCACCGCCCGTCAAGTCGTACAAAGCAGGGCATTTTCGTGCTCATGTCGCTGCGATTTCTATTTCTGTCCAGGACGTGAATTTCACTGCAACTTACGAAGCAGTTGACTGGCGGCATACCCTACATTTCCAAATACAACTCTCATTGCCGCCAATGCTTATATCACCGGCGGATTTACTGTGTGCTTTGGTGCAGCAACAACCACAGGTCTCATATGTCATCGCAACGAACACGGGCCCAAATGGCGCGAGCTTTCTTCGCTTGACCATACCATAGATAATGTCGGTACTGTACTGCTCCTTTATGGTTTCGTCTTGGCACCTTTGTTGATCCCGGGCCAGGTGAGCGACGTAGGGTAAGGTCAATCCGCGTCATAAGACTTGCATCGGAATGCCACAAGCTCCGTGAATGCATTGCCTGCGCTTCTCGTAACGTAACGATTCGATGACAGCCATAGGAGAGGGGTGGTTGAGATTCTCCATGTGCCTTTTGTTGAGAATCTATCCCTGTCGCGCTTAAATAAAGCTTCATAACCCAGGTTTCCAGTGCAGGCTATTCGCAGCGGCATTTAGCATTAAAGTCGATTCCCAAAAGCGGTGAGCCTCAGAAGGCATTCGTCTGGACGCTTATTAATGATGATGCTATCATGCGTGTTAGCTGTAAGGCCTGAGCCTCGATTTAAGCATGCAACAGGATGATGCCTTGAAGGACTCTTGCGACCCCGCTTTGCTTTACTCCGTACGTCCGTAGAACTCTCCTGATTATGTAGGATCAAACGGAGACCTCCTTGCTTGCTGAATGAGCCGACTATAGCAACTGCTATCGCTTGTTCAACAATTCCCAATCTGGTTGGAATATCGACATCGAAGCACTGCAAATGGCGAAAAACACAGTCTACGTTGTAACGGGGGGAAATCGTGGCATCGGCCTGGGCCTTGTCAAATCTCTTCTCGCTCGCCGCAACACAATCGTCATTGCATCCGTTCGCAGCGCCGACGCTGCCACTCGTCTCCAGTGTCAAACATTTACCATAGGCCATGAAAGCGCTCTACACGTTCTGGAATTAGACTTTTCTACCGCTCCGAGCCCGGAAAAAATCACGAAGACTCTCATTGCTACCGTCCCTGGCCTTGATCAAATCGATGTTCTCATCAACAATGCTGCCTTTATTCCACCTTTGTCTGCCGTGGTGGAGACATCTCTTGTTGACCTTCGTCAGGCGATTGAGACAAATACCTTGGCGCCCCTAATGGTCTTTCAAGCATTCTGGCCATTCTTGCAAAGTCAGCCTCAGCGCCAAAGGTCATAATGGTGACCTCCTCTGTGGGAAGCATTGGAGGCCAGGAGCCTATGCCAGGCGGTGCGTACGGCCCTTCTAAAGCAGCCTTGAACTGGATTACTCGAGCTTTACACCTACAGAATGATGGATTAATTGCTGTGGCCTTGCACCCTGGATGGGTGCAAACAGATTCCGGTCGCTTTTCTGCCAGTGAATGGGAATACGAACCTGGGCCTCCTCTCACTCTTGGAGAAAGCGTAACGGGAATTTTGAAGGTGATTGACGGGGCTTCGAGAGAAACAGTGTCAGGCTCTTTTGTAACATATGCAGGCCAGGTCTTATCATGGTGATTCGCGTTGTATAGCGGAGGCTCTCCTAGACATTCGTTTTTCAGCAATTTCCACCGAGCAGACGGTAGGATGCGATGTTGCAAGAAGCAATAAAAATATCATCAATTGAACCAAGCCGGTGCCTTTCGGTGTCATCAGCATGCGGCGGATGTGTGCACGACGGAGAGGCTGAGGCCAAATCCACAGTCTTCAGATGTGCACCAAATGTCTACAGAACAATGTGTATATGAATTGACGTCAATGAAAAGTATACACGCCAGTTGAATGCCATTTTAAGAACCACATCAAATATTTCCCGCGCATGGCTATGACATGGACACTGGCAGATGAGTGAAGCTGTGCCCGCAACTCAATTCTTCTCCCCAGATATGGATGACAAGGAGCTACCGACTCCTGTCCAGAAATGCCTCCTCAACTTACCTAGGTCCTTCTTCGAGGTACGAATGAATTAGTGTGCTATAAGGTAGTGATCAACGGAGGCTGAGATATCCGTCGACCTGCGCACGAGCTGAATATTGACAGCTTCGTCAGGCTGGTTGGTTGTCGGCAGTCAAGGCCCATGGCTGGCCCGAGATGGGGTGTGGCTGCAGGCGTCCCCGCGGTGCGGCGTCGCAAAGGCCGGATCAGCCAACGGCAAGCGGCTGCGGGCGACCCGATGGGGAGCTGCGCAGCTGCAACAGGGCCAGCCGACGTGCCAAAGCGAGGCAAAGCAACGTTGAAGCCTCTCGTGTGTCGACGGGACGGGCGCTGCGGGTAGCGCCCGTGCGCTACAGCCCCACTGCAGCGTCGGGCTTCCCTCGGCGCGCATGTGCCCCTGGTCAGCGCTGCTGGCAGCGCCCCATTGGCCCCCACAGCGATGGGACAGTGGGGCAGCGAGCCCTTACTCGCGGGCGAGGCCAGGACCCTGAACCTGACTGTGCCCGACGCTGGCCTGGAGCCGTGTGACGTGCACAGGCCCACGTCCAATTCCATCCATCTCATCTCCACTCACCACCATCTCGCTCCACGCCGCTGGGCAGTCGTCGACGCTGTCCTTCTCCCTTCTGCCTTCTACTTTTTCCACGATGACCCCGTGCCTTGACCCGTCCGTTTGTCTGCATGCTGCGCCCGTGAGTGGCGCCTGCTAAAACCGCCGCCAAGGACCCTTCTCAGAAGCGCAACTGGCGGAGACGCAAGCTGTAGAGAGCTCCCGTCCTCCTTGACACCGCGACGTCGGCCTGACCCTCGAGCTCGACACCGCTTCTTTGACCCACGACCTTCGCGACCGCCTCATTCTCTCCTCGCACGCTCACGCGCCGCTTCACGCCGTCGACGCCAATGCCGAGCTGTCTCCCAATTGAAGCCCGCTTGCCAACTTGAGACGCGACAACACACACCGTTAACTCGCGCAACCACGGAGCACCTCGGTAATCCGCCAGGGCTGCTTGCGCCCATCTGCTAGTACTGCTGGCGCCCACGTTGCACGGCTTCACATTTGCTGCCCAGCCTTGTCGCTCTAGTCATCAACTCGGCGTGTGCTGCACAGTGTGAACGGCCAAACCTCTATCCTCGCCGCCACTGCATCATCGCAATCGCCGTCGCCGATCCTGATTCCGCGTCGACAGTTCCAAGCGCAATTCCCAGACGCCGCTACCAGACGTTGCAAAGCGCGTTCTGCAGCTGCCACCCGACTTGAGCGAGATAAAGGCATAGGAAATGCGACAGCGAGCAAATAAGTGGCATACAGAGACACAGTCGAGACATCCGCGCGTCCTTTAGGCCTCGTATCAGCTTTCCAAACCCTCTTCTCGTCTATGTGACAGCGGACAAGGACCTCTTGACAATTCCTTGCCTCCTTGCATCACCATCTTCTGCTCTCGTGGTCGCTTCATCGCCAGCTTATGCGTATCGGAGTCGGTCGGCACTTGCATACCCACGCATACGGGCTCACAGCGTCAGTCGACCAGGTCCAGCATGACCTCGGACGCTTTCCTGTCATCTGGCTCGGTTGACACCGCCATTGCGCCAGCCGATGTCAACCTAGGCGCCAATGGCAGTCAGCCCGCAATCGACGGCCCTCATCCGCCGTCTCCAATGGCCTCCTCTTCTGGCGAAAAACACCTACCAACCGCCCCCGTTCTCTTGCGCACTCTGTCTGTGGAGAGCGACCGCTCGCAGAGGCAGCCGCCTTACAGCGGTTACGGAGCCAAGCAACCCCAGACCAGCGGCTTCCCGCCTCCGCATATATCTCTCGGCTCTCCCTCGCACCGTCCTCAAATCGCCAACAGTTTGTACGCGACAAGCATCGGTGCTGCCACCGCGCATGGTTCCGCTCAACACGGTCTGTCCGACTTTGGTGCCAGCCCTGCATCCTGGCCGGGCTCATCCAGTCTCTCCAACAACTTGTCACCTGAGGACTTTGACCCCAGTCCCGCCAGCTTGAACCACCTGCTGCCCTCACTCCCTTCCGGCTACCCTACTAGCACCACGTCCTCGCACCCATCATTATTCTCGGGGTTCGGACTCGGGCCTGTCTCACCACCTGTCAGCGTCGGTGTCAGCTCCAGGTCACCCTACGCCTCGCCGCAACCCGGTCCTGATGCTAGCTCGGGGTTCCCGTTTCCGCCCGGCGTACCGCCTCCGGTTCCGATTCCTCGGCCTGACTTTGGAGCCAGCGACGCTTCCTCAGAGGCCTGGGCATCCACCTCACCGAGGTCTCGCGCCCTCTCACCCCCACAGTTTGGCACGGACGCCTTGTCGGTGCAGGCCTTGCCAAGGTCTCTTCCGGCCGACGCTACTGCACCTCAGCACGCACTCTTTGAAGTAGTCCATTTGCTTCGCCAGCAGCTGTCGTTTCTCGTGCAGGCTTGGATGGCCGACCGTGAACGCCTCGAAGGCCTTGAACCAAGACGGCAGCAGACTGAGTCAGAAATGCAACGGGTCCGGGCAGCGATGGACGGCGCCCACGAGCAATGGATCAACGAGAGGTCTGCTATGGAGCAACAATTAGATGTGCTGAAAGCACAGGTTCATCGACTGCAGGACGAGAACGCAGCATTAAAGGCAGCCCAGGCCTTCCATGACAATGGAGCCTTGTCTCCTACCAGCCGACCCAACCAAGGTCAAGGCGGCCTGCAGCTTCTCGCCGGCCGCTCATTCTCACCTGGCAGCAGCGGCCCTGCCGCGGCCCGGTTGTCTCCAGGTTCATCGCAACAGAGCAGCAACCCAAAGGCAGATGTCCTCTTGCTGCCTCCTGGTCTCGATGGTGCATCCCGACGGCCTCATTTTGCAAGATCAGGAAGCTCCCGTACTTCTCCAATGGGGGTTCCAGCACAATCGCAAACCACATCGCTTATTCCTCGGACGCAGCCTCAAAACTCAACACCCAACGACTTCCTTGCACCCCAGTGTACGCATGAGAAGGCGCCCGCTTCCGTCATTGATGTTCAGGAAATTGATTCCAAACTCGAGGGTATACCTATCAAGGCAAACGCCGTGCAGAGATCCACCTTTGATTTGGCGAGGAGCCAGGGCTTTTCATCGGCTTCGGCGCGTAAAAATGGCCTGGGCCTCGTTGTCGCCGCAAGGCGTCGCGAGTCCCCCGCCCGTCGCTGGTCTCCACATAAGCTCTCTGCGGACCGGAGCAATGCTCCCCGTGCGATACGCGCGACTTCTAGGGACCAGACCATACAAGTGCTGGCCGCGGAAGAGTCTCGTCGCTTGACGATGCACGCTGGCCATACCCCCAATCATTCTTTCTCTACCCTTCCTACCATGACAGCGACTGGAGGTGACTCCACGGGCTACCAGAGCCGCGGGGCAACTCCATCTGCCCGGATGCAGTCAATTAGCATCGAACATGACGATATTCACGTTCCCAGCGACCAGCACGACAAGGTGGAACAAGAGGAGGAACCGGGCGCTGACGGCGGCTTGCATGCTCCAGATGACGCAGACGAAGACATGGAAGGACATTTGGAAACCCAAGACGATGTGCCTCTTAAGGGCCCCTTGATGATCAAGAATATTCCAGCCCAGGATGACATCTTCTTTGCCCAATTAGATCAAAGGCTTGAGACGCTCAGCCGCGGACAAAACGCCTTACCAAGCGTCTTGCGGGAGGGTCTTGACGAAGGAGAGCAAGCCACGGCCGGCCCATCTAACGTGCCCGAGCCGCCTCAGCAGCCACTTGGCGGCGATGCCTCGCACGGCTCACCGTCTGAAGAGGAAGCAGAAGGAGATGGCGAAAAGCAGGTCGAACCCGAGGTGCCCCTCAAATTCAAGAGTACCACCAATTTTGGCGCGCCGTTCGGGACGATGGAGAAGGGACGGCAGCTCTGATGTCACGCCTAGGAAGAAATCACGTCACCCGGGTAGTCAGATTCTTCGAGCTACGATTGGATTCGAGCTGCAGCCCGGACCGGCCACACCTTGGTATATACACCAGCCATTGCATTTCTGCCGTGCCACCATTCATTAGTGCGTCCATTGTTTCTGCTCGAAAGAGACTTTTTGAAGTTTGGGCGGAGCCAGTGTGGCGGCCAGACGGTTTTCGCTACGAAATGCTTGTTTCTAGCGTTTTTGCTTCGTTTTAAATTACCCAAGAGCGCGTGTTTGAGTTTTATGATGCATATACAGGATGGAGCGATGGCGGAACGGATTGATAGCAGGTACCGAAAGGTACGTGAAGCATTACTGAGATCTCAGGTTGCGCAAGACTCATCAACTGTATGTGACGCGTCTGGGCACAGATGAGTCACCCTCGATGTATATAATGTTTGTCATTGCTGGAAAGGGGACCTGCCCATGTCGGACAGCAGCATCTATTCTACATGTAGGCATAGTCAAAGAGCCGTCGTAGCGAGCACGACTGCACACTCAATAAGCCGTCGACTGCAACCTATATAAAAGGCGTGTTGCCCAAACAAACATACCTCACTTACGTTGTGCGAATCATGGTTCAGATGTGCCGGTCAGATAGGCCTCTGTCAATCCCGCGTGCCGTACATTAACTTAGTGTCTAAGGTTATGCCCTGCCGCAGGGAATGAAAGGTGAAAAGTAATGTTACTTCTGGACTGAACTTTGTGACTAGTCAACACCAGCCTTCTCGCAGGCGAGCTTGAATACTATATTATGCCATGGCTGCATACTGATGTCGTATGTTCCAGTTGAGCAGTCGAGTAATTCACCCATTCAACTAGCTACACCTCCTTTAGCCATTGTCAGATGTCGGACTACGCCGTCTGTGTCCCAAGATCTCTCCCGCAAATCGAGGACGCCTCCCCCCAGAAATCATGTGCAGCATCTTCCTGTGTCTCGCAGCACCTGCGCTCCGGAAGTGCAGGCTCGCCTGTCGCGTGTTCAGCCTCTGGGCGACGGAATTGCTCTTTCGAGAGATGACGCTGGACGTCGGGGCCGGGGACTCTCCTTTTCGCTTCATGAAGCTTGCCTTGACCCCTGGTCTCTGTGGCTACGTCAAATGTTTGACTCTCGACTTGCATTCAGGGAAACACCCGACCTCGGTGTGGAGGGCGGTCAATGCGCTCCCCTATCTGCAGTATCTTCACAATCTCAAAGAGCTCAATATTCGTTTCGCGCCGGGCATCTTTGATAACGATGACTCTCTAAGCCTGCACATGCCTCGTCGCATCACCCACGACTTTCAGTATCGGATTCTGGACACCGCATTCACATGCCTGGCAGGGATGTGGGATCTCGACACGCAGCGTCAGATTGACGAGGGGCTGGGCTTCGAGGGCTATGTGAACGTCGACTGTAGTCTCTGGCCTTGGACAATGTCCCACCGAGAGCCATTGCGCATCGAAACCCTCAGTGTCTGCAACCTGATCGATGACCGCGACCCTCGGCTGACGAGGTCATATGCCTTCAGGAGGGTCATGCATTCGGGCAGCATCACCACCTTGAAACTCGAGACAACCAAAGAGCCAGATCTTCAGCCTGGCAACCTCGGTTTTGCATCCTTTGACAGCGACGACTCCGACGATGACAGTTACTACCTATACAACAACTACTGTGCGCAGCTAACGAATTATTTTTACTCGGGCTTGCTCGAGCTCCGACAAGATTCTCGGGAAGCCTCGCCTCCGCCTGCAGTGTGGCCCGAGGCTTGCCAGAGTTCGGAAGACCTTTCCAACAACAATGCCTGGATGCCCGACGAGCTGGCGCCCGGGTCCGTGTCTGTGGGCAGCAGGGGACAGACAGGCTCGTAGTTGGGAGCTGTGGAAAGGGGTTCATACACAATTCTTGAAGAAGAGGGCCAACCGCTCTGTGTGCCTAAAAGGGACATTTTATCAGATTGACACGTCCTCGGGCACTGTTTTCACCCTGGGTCGTTGCCGAGCTCTGGACAAGATGAGCCAATATGAAATAAAGCTTGTTTGGAAACTTTGATCTAAAGAAACCATGCGCCAATTCTAGGATAACTAACTTAGACGGTAGGGCAGGTAAGGTAGGCCCTAGGGTATGTGAAGTACTTAGCATGAACTCAATGTGCAGTTTCGGCATTGTTAAGAGTTGGCCTTTGAGGAAAAAAGTAGCGTCAGATAACACATAAGGCAACTGTGTTGACAACAGAAAGGCCGACTTGCACAGTGTCCGCACCAAACACTACGATAACTTGAAAGAGTCAACAAGGCACCCGACACCAAAGTATGGCAAATCCAATCTTCTTCTCTTTAGCTCATGATCTATCATATGCGAATCCATGTCATGATACGCACCCAAAGAAATGACGCCTTGTTCGCCAGCTCGCAACATAACTACTAGACCAAAGCCAGTGGATGAACCCTTACTTGAACCTTCAAACGCCCATTGTGAAGTCGTGCTCGATGCCAGGCGTGACGCTGGCCATGAACTTAAAAGAGTCGCAAGGTCAGAATAGAGAGCGTGCGGAGAGGCGAGATGACTGACCTTGAGAAAGACGACCAGATATTGGTCAACACGGATCGCCACCTCCTGCTCGTCCGCATCGACGCCATGCACCTCCTCCCACTCGTCCTTGTCTGCCGCCTCCTGTGCGCTCTTCACATCAAGCTTGCCCAGCTCGTCGACGAGCCCTTCCATGCCCGGGTCGCTTCCAACGGCCTTGCCGGCGCGGAGCTTGTCGCGGCGGATGCGCAGAGCACCATCGGCGCGGTCGAGCAGCGTTTTCATGACCGAGGCGTGCTTGCACGGGTGCACACTGGCCATCTTGATGTTGTTGGCGAAAAAGGGAAAGTCCTCGAGCGTGACTGTCTTGTCCTTGTAGTCGCCGACAATGTCGTCCATCATGCTCTGCGGGGGCAGCGGCTGGCCGTTGGGCAGGTAGCCTGACAGGTACAGCCGGGGTGTTCTGTAGTAGGGCGTGTACATGATGTAAAGCGTGTATGTCCGGCGGCCACTGCAGAAGCTGTTAGCGAGAGCCGGTGAGCGCTGCCGACTACGGTTGCGGTGACTTGCCTATTCCTCGAGTCGGAACCAGCATCTCGAATGATGGCTTCGTCGTCATCCTCATCTTCCATGTCTGGAATGTCGTCGTCATCGTCTAGATCCGCTCTGTCGCCCACGTTTCCGGAATCGTCCACGGTCCGTACGTCCCTTGCCTTGAGCGGTTGCGAGCTCGCCAGCCCGCCGGTGCGCAGCCACCCGTCATCGTCGCCTCCAGCCGAGCCGGCGCCTCCCTTGAAGTCGTCGCCGTCGTTGACGATGGCCTCTTCATGCCCAGCATCACCAGCAAAGTCGTCGTTCAGCCTCCGGTTGCAAGGAACGTTTCGGGTAACGAGATACTGCTTGCCGGGCGGCAGGTAGCTGACGCGGCGGCTCTCATCGTCGGCGTCGCCCCAGGCCCAGGTCGGGAACTTGTAGACGAGGTAGTCGCCGGCAGCGAGGAACTCGTCGGGCGTAATCTGGCCCGTCTGCCTAAAGGTTGAAGTGTGGCTGACGGGCGTGTAGCGGTCGCGCAGCGTGTTGACGGTCGACTTGATATAGTTCATTGTTGCGTCGCAGTCGGGCGGAAGAGGCGGGTACGACGCAGGAGCGGGATAGATATGGCAAAGGGGCAAAGCTGTCAAGAGCGTGAAATGAAGACGGCCAACTGAGGACGCATGCAAGGTCGACTCGGCTTGCCCTGGTGACTCGCGTAAGGATGCCTGCTGATGATGTGACGAGGACGACGAGTGCCGGGCATTACCAGAGGATGGGAGCTGGGGCGATCACAAGGTGGGGGGTGGTGGGGAGCTGTGCCTTCCGATTGGCGTCGAGTGACCTTCGTGACGGCGGGGTCAGCGAGAGCCTGGGCGTCTCTCGGCGGGGCGGAAGCTCTCTAATAACGTTAAGAGTCAAGGTAATTAATTATCTGATTGCACGCGCAGCACAGGATGCCTTGCACAAGGCACCTCAGGCGCCATGGGACGTTCATCTTGCGACGTTGAAAGGTCTTGTATGAGTCTTTTGCACTACAGACGACCTGCGGCAGCCATTCCAGCAGGTTCAAGATCCACGGCCTTGCTTTGGCCCAGTACAGGCTCATCTCGCCGGCAGACTCAAGGCCGTAGTTGGTACTCATCAATCGTATTGGTACGAGACGGCGTCCATCGGGACCAGCGCCGAGCTATCAAGTTGGTATCATCATCGTCATCCTCTTGCTTGTACCCCGTTGTTACTCCTCCTCTGCGCCCCCCTCTTCGTCGCTGACCTCATCGCCAGCATCAATCGCCTCCTGCCTCCTCCTCGCTGCCCGCTCTCGTTTCCTTTCCAAGAGCTTCTTGAGCCTCTTTGCAGTATTGAAAACCCCATTCGTGCCCGTCCCACACGCGGCGCATGTCGGGTCCCGTCTGTACCTCTTCAGAGCACATGACTCGCAGAAGTAATGTCCGCACCTCGTCACTATCGGCTCCTTGTATGCTTCTTTGCAGATGATGCAGACAAATGGAATGTTTTCCAGCATTGCCTCGTCGTCATCGTCGTCGTCCTCCTTGAGCTTGTCACGGTTCGCACTGGCCACAACGGTGCCACCCATGTTCTTTTTGCCCTTGGACACATTCTCCCACTCCTTATCCAGCTGCCAGCCTTGTTTATAGTCCTCTCGACTGTGTAGGAATTTGCTGTGAGAGGGAGTCAAAAGTTAGCCAGGTTCAAAGGTTTGCGAGGAAGCGCGCAAGTAACGGACTCACCAATTATCGCCAAATCCACAGAATCCAGTCTGCTTGTAACTGTGGCTGGTTAGCAAGAGGCCGACGAACAACGAGGAAGAGTATTTCAACTTGCTCTTTGCAGACATCCGGGCTGTAGTCCATTACAGTGATGGTTCGAATATTGGTTGGCGCCCTGATCGGCCCTACCGTCCGTTGTGGAGCGTCTGGGTTCTTTTGTATGAAAGATGTCTGATTCGCGAGGCCTTTATAGGTGCCATCAGGCTGGCCGTCTTTGGCAAGCGATCGCGTTGAGCCGAGTAGGTTCTTTGCCGACAGCGCACCCTCGGCACCCTCGTCGTACCAGTTGCTCTGCTTCGTGGCGTCATTTGCGCTTGTAATGGGAGCGTCTCGATCCGCGGTGAAGACGGTCGCTCCCAAGTCTCTGGTGCTGCCGGTGGCATTTTTCGACGTGGCTGTGATCGTGGCAGTCTTCTTGCGCCGCTTCACGCGCTGTCCGGCCTCATCTTCAGAGGACGAGAAGTCGCTGTCGCTGTCGCTGTCGGCTGGTGGCGGCGTCGCGTGTCGCTTCCTCAAGTTGGCCCTGCCCTTTGCGCCTCTCTTCTTGAAAATGGCAACAGGGGCGTTTTCAACCTGCGACGTACTCGAGTCTGGTGCGTCCATCTCGTTGAGATCCTACGGAAGACGCGGCGGAAGCCGAAGACGAAGATGAAGCTTCTTGACAATGGCTGTTGTGGTATCAAGAGCTTTGGTGTTGTCACTGGGGCGAAAGCTTCTGGAATGCTGACTAATGGGTGGGTCTAGCACCTTCGAGTCTTCGACGGGCTCGGGCATGACATAATACTCGTACTCTAGAGCACTGACTGCAACAAGCATGCCTACCTTACCTGTATTCAGTCGGCCCAATCTCGCAAGGTCGCTGGAAATAAATGCATGATATTATCACCAGACCTGAACTTGTCACGGTACGCATACCACCACAGAGAAACGCATCTTTTCCTCTGAAGTGAGAGGAGCATCTTGAGCATGTCTTGGCCGCACAGTGGATGACTCAGCCAAAGTAGAGATGTAGAGATAGATGGCTGAGCAGATCTCGGATCGAGACATCTCAATGGAAATTTATCACATCGGGATATTCCATGAACCCGCCGACAACGCTCGCCGAATGGACGCGAGCGCCAGTGTGCGATGCGCAGACCCGAGATCTCGGCGATGCTTATGGAGGAGCATCGCAAACAAAGGGCTTCGTTCTGGGTTAGCTGCGCAGTCTCATTGGCCAGCAAGACCCCTGCATACGGGAAATGAGAGGCGTTATGCAGAGCGCCCGCACTCGTACAAACACCAGGTCGAGGCCTACGAGTAAGGTAGGAAGCTGGCCATTCATTGTTGGCGGTGATGGAGGATCCTATCCAATAAGCGCTCGGCTTGCTCATGGCGGATGAGTAAGGCTGATTGTCGCTTGCAGCCAAGTTGCAGCTTGCTTTCCATCGTCACTCATCACTGGCCATCAACGCGGCCGTTGCGTTTGCTGACGCGCCGACACGGCACAACATCAACAAGCTCCCCAGTGGAGACAAGGGCCTGTGATGCAGACCGCGCAACTTTGACAGGGCATTCTCAACCAATGTGTGCGGCACGGCCGGGCTGACGGGCTGGGAAGTGATTCCAATATCGTACTCGTAGTGAGGATAGGATGGAGCCACTTTGAATGGCCCTTTGCGACGAAGCGCACTGGACTGTCGATCACATCAGTCTCTCGTAGCATCACTTCTGGCGGTGGACGCAGCTAGGGACTTCACGAGCTGCCCTGGGCTTGTTGTTCTGCCACGCCGACGCTCCACCAAGGACCCAGCGCTGCCACGATCCATGCATGCGTAGACGAGTAGGGGCGTCCAAAATTTACACAGCGACCCTCGTCGCTCTTCCTTTCATCTTCACATTCACGCTTCTATTCTCGTCCACTGCAGTACGCAGCAAATCGTCTGCCGTTCTGCCGGCTGTTTGCCCGACTGCCGCGCGCACCGATTTCCACACTGCTGCAGCGCGTCCGCACCTTGTTTTGTCCACTCTCAACTACACCTAATACGTTTGCCCTGCGTGTCTCTGCGTCCCTCGCTGTCACCGACAGACTCCGGTCGCCAAGACGCGCCGTTCACTCTTTATTGCAATACGTTGCTTCGCATATCGCTCTCTCGAATTTCCTTCTACCTCGGTTGCGCGAGTTTGCCTTGGAAGTCTGCTCAAGACACTTCTTCCCTTCCGGTTCCTGGCCTGATCTAGCGCGCCTGCTGGACGCCGACGACGAATCGTGCGGCAAGCACCAAGCCACGCGAACCTAAACCGCTGTCTCTCTCGACCTGGCGCGCGCCAATTGGGAATGATCAACAAATCCGACGTCGCGTAGATCCTTCCAGCCCAGCGCATTGTCGGTCCAGTGTCGACCGCCAGCCAAGCGCCGCGTCCCCCGCACAAACAAGCCGCCAACGACGCGATCTAAGCGCATTGCTTTTGTCTTTACCACCCATTTGTTTCGTTTGCTGTTTCTTTGTTCGCCTTCGCCGGGCTGCTTCCTGGGGTGGAAGCACTGTTTGACCTCTTGCAGCCGGACCTGCGCTTTTCGGGTCTTTTTTATTGCCTGACCGTGACCCCCTGCAGCCACTCCTGGTCCCACGCAGTCCCACGCAAGGGGGCTCCAGTGTCGCTACCACCTTACGATTCGTACCTTTTACGTTTGGCCCCTCGGTGCCTCTGGAGACCGTCACCGTCCACTTCTTGACCTGTGGCCACCTCCCAGTTGCCGACGTGCTGCGGAACCAAGCATCTTGATGATCTCGCGCTGCGGGAAACTGGTCTTGTGGTCGAATTCGGTCCATCAGTATGGCTTCGTCTCTGGCCTCGGATGGGCGACCGAGCCTCCCCGCTCCAGGGGGCCCTGCGAACGATCCCTTCGTCTCCAACGCGTCAAATCCGATCGCTGACCAGCGCTTCTCCATCTTCAACCATGACCTCTTCGCTGCTGGTCCTGCATCCTCGCCTACGCAAGCGAAGCGCGCATTGGAGGCCCATCTCGCAGAGACGGACCGCCGCCTCGATGAAGCCGGGAAGCTGGGGACTGCTCTCGTTTCCCAGCGCAAGGCGCTGGCGGAGCAGCTCCAGGAGGTGGACAAGCTTCAGGCAGAGGGCGAGCTGGGCCCAGACTTGCGAAAAAAGCTGACTGAGATAGAGAGGGAGTATAATGATTTGGCGCGAGAATCGTCCAGAGTGTTTCTGCCAAAACAGAGGGTGCCCAGCAATGAGACTGGTTCGGGCTCCCCATATGTACCAGAAGGCCGCAGTGGCAGGGTGAGATCCTTCAGCGCGCTTCGTACAGCTGTCAAGCTTGCTAAAAGGTGACTAGCGATCCGTCAGTCCGTCGAAATTCGAAAGTCAAGCCACGAACTCTCCCACGAAGCTCAGCGTTCCGAATCGCAAGATCAGAAACCAGCCGTCAAACCGCGTGCACGACATCGAGTTTGCTGCAGAAATCAGCACCTCACTTATTGCTCAAGTTCGCAATCTGCAGGCACTCCTATCAGAGCGAGACGATGAGGTCAAGAATCTTCAGGGGGAAAGAACGAAGCTTGAGATCGAGTCCGAGAACTTGCAGCAGCGCGTCAAGACTTTGGATGAGAGCGAGCACCGCTACAAGGAGGAAAATTGGAACCTGGAGACTCGCCTGCAGGAGGTCTCGACTCAGCAGAAGGAGGCAGCAGATCGTGAGAAGAAGCTGACGCAAGCTCTAAATTTGTCTTATTCGGAGAAAAACTCCACCCAAAAAGAGCTAGACGAGGTCAAACTCTCTCACTCAAAGCTAACTGAGGAGCATGCGGCTGTCGTGAAGCATCACGATATCGAACTCGGCACCGCTAAGCGAAATATGGTCATGGCGGAAGGTGAACGAGCGGCCATGCAGCGCAAGATTGACGACCTGACGAACCAAAACCAGGAGCTTGCCAAGGCCTTTTCGCAGCAACGTGGACGTACAACGGAGCGGGATCCAGCTTCGGGCCTGAGTGACGACGATTTTGAAACGGCGACTGATAATGTCACACCTGAGCACTCTCCCCCTCCATCTCCCATCAAGGGCACACCGAGGCATTCGGTGCTGGAGACAGAGACTATGAAGACCTCGTTACACCATGCTCAGAGGACCATCCAGAGCCAGAGGAGTCAGCTGCATCGCGAAAAGACCGAAAAGCTTGAGATGCGACGTATCATCCAGGACCTTCGTGACGATCTGGAGAAAGCCAGGGGCGACTTGGGAGGTGCCACGTCCAGCAGACGAAGTCGCAAGGCAGACTCCAAAGACGTCAAGAAGCCACCCCGCCTCCTCGGAAACTTCCGATCCGGCCGGCAAGAGATCCTGGCCGATCCAGAATGGGAGGACAGTCCTGACAAGTCACCGAGATTGCCCTCCGCCAACTCGGCCGCCGGCCAGGTTGTGAACGCTGCGCACCGCACAGACACCAGCGACCACTTTGAGACCGCCAACGATGAGAGCGAATCTGCTTTCGAGACGGCTAACGAGCGAGCTACGGAAACAGAAGATTTTCAAACAGGAAACGAAGACTTCACGGGTAGTGATGACGCTCCAACCGAAACCGAGAGCCTTTCCAGAGGCTTTGGCCGGATGAGACGTCCCCCAAGCCTCACTGCTAGCCTTGCCCGGCACGGCAGAGGGAAGTCCTTTCACAGCACCGCATCCACCTCGGCTGACGAGGACGACTTTGCGGAGATGCGGACACCTACGGCAACGCTATCCTCTCAGAGAAGCCGCCTCCGTCTCAGCCGCGGGCCTTTCTCCAGAAGCTCCAGACAGACAAGCGAGGAGCCTAATCTGCGGAGCAGCCCTGCAAGCTTTGCTAGTGGAGGAACTCCTCAACAACCGGGGCAGAGCCTTTTCGCCGAGCTACAAGACTTCAATGGCAGCGACGACGAGTCGTTTGCAGACACGCCAAGCCGCCGGAGCATTCGATCTGTTACCCCTGGCTCCATCCGTCGGACCATGTCACCTCCGCCAGCTGTTCCGGAGTTGCCCAAGGTCGTTATGGTGGATACGGGCGTCATGACCGACCCCGTCAAGATTACAGCCGAAGTCTTCGAGGAAGAGTCTCAACGACCAATTTCCATGGAATCCGTCATCAACGCGCCAGTGATCCGCCTCTCTACAGCTTGGGAAAGCAGCCGCGGTATTGATCAGAATCTCTCACGACCAGTGTCCACGCTTTCCTATAGCGATGCTGGCGCGCAGTATGAACTGGATCTCGGGGAGAAGCTTACGCAGTTCCCTATGCCACCATCCTCGCCTCCGCAGATGAAGCAGCCAAGCCCGCCCGCTTTGGGTCTATCCTTGATCCAAGCTGAGAACATCGAGCCTCGCGAGGAAATCCAAGTACCACCAACACCACCGACTCTTCGCCTCACACCCCTCATCATGCAGCATGTCGAGCCACTGGCGGAGCCCAAAGTTCCTCCGCCCGTTCTGACTATGACAGCCGTTGCGGCCCAAGCCTTGGACCCTGTGGCCGAGCCAGAGGCTCCTCGCCCAGAGCTGACCATGACAGCCGTGCTCGCAGAAGTAGTCGAGCCAGTCGCTAGCCCGGCACCGTTGCTAACGTTGTCTACGATTGCCACCGAGGCGCTGGAACCCAAGGCCGAGCCAGTTCCTGCGGCGCCCGAGGTCATCCCGAGTCCAGTGGTGCCGCCCTTGCTCAACATATCGTCCATCATGTCCGAGAATGTAGAGCCCATCAGCGAGACTGAAACTGTCATTCGAACGCCTTTGCTCAGCCTTTCTTCCATCCACGCTGAGCATCTGGAGCCGAGGGAAGAGCCAGAATTTGTTCCCACTCAGCCACCGCTTGCTTTCTCCGACATTGCTGCAGAACAAGTTGAGCCGGGTTCTGAGGCCCTGGCTCTGCCTCCCGTATTGGAAATGTCTTCCCTTCTTGTCGAACAAACGCCCCCGATCGTGGAGTCGCCGCCGGCTCCACCCGCCTTGGCTCTATCATCGATATCTGCCGAGCACGTCGAACCCGTAAGCCCTCAACTGGAAACATCAATCGCGCCCACTTTTGGCTTCTCGACGATTGAATCCATTGAAACAACGCCAATGTCGCCGCGCAGCGCGAGGAGAGACGCCTTTATCCTTCCGCACGAGGAGAGCTCTCTGTATGGTGGAAAGGACCAGCCTGAGACGCCACCCAGCAGCAAGATGTTTGCATCAGGCAAGTCGCGTGGTAAAAAGATGGACTCTTCTCCTGTCATTGCCGAAGACGAGACGCGTCAGGCTCCCAGAGACACACCTGACGCAGAGACTCCCGAATCGCAGCGTCCGTTCAAGGAAATATCGAGCAACTCGAACGGTCGACCGCGGCGGAAGCAGACCAGCGACCATGGTGCCCAGACTGCTTTGACTTCCGGCACAATTGACAGACTGCTCAGTGTCGGACCGCAGCAAGCAAATGGGCACGCCAAAAACGTTTCTCTCAGCTCTGTTGGAAGCCCTGGTACCACAGGGACTGTCCGGGTCTACCGTTCACAAGAGAGATTCGATAGTATAATTCGCGACAGGATGCACGATGAGGCGGCTCCTGAATCCGTGCCTGCATTTAGGCCAGGTAGTGCCGCCAGCGGAAGGGGTTCGATTGCTGATGCGCCGCCACTGCCCTCCAATGACCGGCAAATCATTGATGCTGTGCGCTCAGGATCCGCCCGCGGCAACATGGCGCCTCCGCTGTGGCCCGCTTCAGCCTTGAAGCACAGGCCGAGCACGCCCAGCCAGCATAGGCCAGCCTCTGCTGCGTCGGTTCGTGCAACCCCCACAGCACGAGCCATGCGAATGGGCTCAGCCCACGGGACCGCGGAGATTCAGTCACCGGCAAAGCTTACGGTACGATCCAGGCAGTCATCTGTTTCATCTTTCGCCTCGGAGCTCGACTCTCGGTTCAACATTCGGCCTGGTGAACTTGGCGTTGGTCCTGCAGGATTCGGCCCCAACACAGATCCTCGCATGATCCAAGCCATCACGCAAACCATGATAGGGGAGTTCCTGTGGAAGTATACGCGGAAGACTGGCCGCGGCGAGCTGTCGGAGAATCGGCACAGACGCTACTTTTGGGTTCATCCTTATACCAGAACCCTGTACTGGAGCGATCGGGACCCATCAGCAGCAGGCCGTACTGAGCTGAAGGCCAAGAGTGTTTCCATCGAAGCTGTGCGGGTCGTGACCGACGACAACATCATGCCTCCGGGCCTACATCGCAAGAGCTTGGTGATCATTTCTCCCGGGCGTACTATCAAGTTTACCTGCACTACGGGCCAGAGACACGAAACGTGGTTCAATGCGCTCTCATACCTCCTGTTGAGGACCAATCAGGAGGGCCAGTCGGACGTTGAGGAGGTGGCCGAGAACGTTACTCGCGGCGACATCGAAGAGTTCAATCCTCAGTTTGGTCGGCGCTCTGCCCACGGCAATCGTCCACAGGCACCACCGTCCTTGTCATCCTATAACTCGCGCACGACTCGGAACGAGTCTCCGGCAAGTGGGATATCCATGAACATCCCGACATTGACGCCTTCGACATACAAACAGTCAGCAGCAACAAGACCCCCCATGCAGGGCACATTCAGCAAGCTGAGCGGCTACTGGAAGGCAGGCGCACCCAGGCTGTCTGACACCTTGTCAAGCCTTCGGGGCCGCGGCCCAACCAACCAAAACTCCAGCATATATGAGGCCAGCGAGGTTCACGATAGTGCGGAGGATCTTCGTGAAATAATCGAGCGGCAGGATAGGGAATCTGACCGGCTCGAGAACGTGAGAGCCTGCTGCGATGGTATGCACGAACCCCTTGAAGTCAGCGTAGAGGTAGCTGGACTAATGCATTTACAGGCAAGCACGATGTTGGGACTCTGCACCAGGTTTCTAAAAGAGGCCGCACACACCACTCGCACTCTCACCCAGGGCCATCTACCTCGAATACACCCGTGGCATCGGCTCGCTCCCGAGGGTGAATGAGACCTCACAGAGCATTGTCACCGCCAGCTCTCGCGTTGGCGAGATGCGTCTGCCTCAACACTCACTAAACCTGTCTCCGTTTTGGCTTGGCCATTTATGACCAGTATAAAGTCAGGGAACTTTTGACGACACTTACGATTTGCCTCGACCATAATCGTGATGCATTTTTGCGAAACACAGCACTGTCGACGTTGTCGCTAGACCGGCATTTAATTCATCTATCTACCAACCGACCGCGGACCATCATTCCGGGAGAAGATCCCTGTTTTTCCTTTTCCTAAGATTTGTTTCGTTGTTTGCTTCACGAAACGGTCAGTCACCCCCTACCTACATAGTACGCACACAAACGGCTTTGGCAATGGCCGACTTTCCTATGTCTTGACACCAGAAGACGACCTCTGATTTGGTGCAAATTACCGGCTTTGAAGAATGACCTCATGGTGCCGTGTGCCGACATTGAGTGGATTTGTGCTCGCGATTCAATTCGAGGGCTATGTCGAAGGGCGAATGGCGTTGCTAACCAGATTGCAACGAGAACGCCGAAGTTGCCAAGCACTAATTAGCAGAGGAGGGCTCAGCTCCGTCGAGGCGTATGGCCGAGCAGAGACTGTTCGCCCATGTACAAAGTACAGAGTGCGGTTTACTCTGCTGAACATGTATCGGGTGGGAAGAGAGAGCACTGACGACTGTACGAGACATACATACCTATACATAGAAGCTGCAAACCAATTCTTTGACCTACCGTATCTATGCGTGCCATAAGTCTTGGACGAGATGCAGCGACCTCATGTAAGGTACGGTAGTGCTAGTGTCGGGCAACAGTGGAAAGCAAGTCGGCCCCTCAGCGGGCGACTGCCGCTAGACTGAACCCAGTCCAGGGCAGCTTTGCCGCGTTGACAGCACTGTGGCCAACCTGGCCCATCACATGACGTATTCCGTTGCTGCACGCGGCACCGCCGCCCTTTGGCGCGACGGGGCTTGGCTTCCATTGCTGTCCTTTGTAACCAGCTACCCTTCTGCTACGCTCCACCGTGCATTCACCCACCCGCGACGACCCTTCCGTGCTGCATTCTAAGCTCCGAGAGCTGCCTACGAGCGTTGCAATTATTCCTTCATAACGGTGTTCCCCGCCCATTCTCTCTGCATGCCATCCCTCCCCTTGGGCAGCTTGTCGCCGTCGAGCAGACAGCTTGCCAGGTAGAACCCGGCGTCGTCAAGACGGACAGCTGGGCGCTGCTAGGCCTGCGCTGCGACGACGTGCGACCATGGATAGCTGGACCGCCATACTCGTCGTGTACCTCCTAGGAGGTGTCACCTTCATCCCGCTCGTCGTTGCCGCTGTCCTCGCTCACGGCTACTACACGTTTCCGTATCGTCACGATGTCGGACCCTCCGGAAGGGCCAAGGAGGCGGACGGCATTGTCCAGCCCGGCGACGACACAGAAGCGCTCGACGCTGCGAAAAAGGAGTCCGCCGAAGAGCTCAAGACGCGTGCGAAGCAGGATTTCGACGTGGCAGCCGGTTACTTCGCCGTGTGCCGTGAATACACGCCCATGGGCATCAACGCAAAACCAATAGAGCGGCCGACGCCAATGGGCTCGGCAACGGTGGCATCTCCGAGCCCCAGCGTCTATCAGACCATGTACAGGAGCATCTTCGACAGGAAACCCGTGGCTGGGCCATTGGAGAACAACAGTTTGAGCCAGCGGCCAAAGAAGGCGGGCAACGTCTTTTACGTTGTGCTGCGGTGAGTGCTGCCTGGATACTGAGGCAAGTTGGTCTGCTGACAGGACAAAGGCACGGACATCTCATGCTTTTCGACGACGACGAGCAGCTCGAAGTACGGCACGTCATCTCCCTGGCGCATCACGACATCAGCATATACTCTGGAGGGGATACCACGCCAGAGGGCGAGCTTTTCATCAAGCGCAATGCCTTGTGTTTGTCGCGAAAATTAGAGGGAGCAAACCAGGCGCCGGACAGCCAGCTCTCGAAGCCATTTTACCTGTTTTCCGAGAACTGCTCGGCAAAGGAGGACTTTTACTTTGCGTTGCTCAAGAACCAAGAGCAAACGTTCGGCTCGGACACTTCTCCACCCGGGCCCAGGCAATTTGATGTCAAAAACATCATCTCGCTTGTTCAAAGACTGCACTCGTCGGAAGATCACCTGAACTACCGGTGGCTCAACGCCATGCTCGGCCGCATCTTCCTGGGAGTCTACAAGACCCGTGACCTGGAGAACTTCATCCGCGAGAAAATCACAAAGAAAATATCGCGAGTGAAACGGCCTTCATTCCTCACCAATATTACAATCCAAAGAATAGATACGGGAGAATCAGCACCGTACTTTACCAACCTCAAACTGAAAGATCTTACCGTCGAGGGCGAGTGTGTCGTGGAGGCAGACGTCAGGTACAACGGCAACTCTCGAATCGAAGTTGGAGCCACAGCCAAGATCGACTTGGGGACCAGATTCAAGGCTCGAGAGGTGAATCTCGTCCTAGCTGTGGTGCTGAGGCGAGTGGAAGGCCATGTTCTCTTCAAAATCAAGGCTCCGCCAAGCAATCGAGTCTGGTTCTCTTTTCAGACTATGCCCAAGATGGAGATGGCCATCGAGCCCATCGTAAGCTCAAGGCAGATCACATACACGGTCATTCTCCGCCAAATCGAGAATCGCATCAAGGAAGTGTTTGCCGAGACTCTGGTGCAGCCGTTCTGGGATGATGTGCCGTTCTTCAAAACCGAACATAAGACGTGGAGAGGAGGCATATTTGAGGGCGACGATGCGGTTGAGTTGTCTGAGCCACTGCAAACGGCGGCTGGCCAAGTCGCTGATTCTGCTTCTGTCGACCGTGAGGAGGACAATAACGATGCTCTCGACGAGACGCGACCAATCGAGAAGAGTTACAGCCTGCCTATCGTCAACGTGCAGCCCGAGAAGACCGGGCTGTTTGGCCGGAAGGCGAACAAAAGCGCGAACCAGAGTTCGACTTCTGTGGTCTCGAACGGCGTGGATGCCAAGGGACCAAGCGCCAACCCGATGCGTTCGCCAAACATTGTCAAGTCGACGGACCCAATTGTGGGCACTGAAACCGCTCATGCCGACCTCTTCAGGCCGTCCTCTTCGCCGCCAGACCATGCCACGAACTTCATGGCTGCTTTGCACTCGCGATCCCAAGATGCCTCGCCAACGGTTACACCTTTTGGCTCACCAGGGAAGATGCGCACGTTACCCCAAGCCCCTAGCCAGTCGTCAGCATCTTCCAAGGAAGTTGTAGACAAAGATAATGAGGAAGAAGCTCATGCCACCCCCGTTCCTGCAGGGCGTCGGAATACCGCATCTTCCGCGGGTTCTAGCATCCATGGCGAAAACTCGACAGCCAGCTCTCCCACGCCGTCGACCACAAGCTCATTCAAGAACCAGGCCGGGACCTTGAGTCGAAATAGATTCATGCGGCGGGAGAATGCGAACAGCACGAATTCCTCGGAACCGTCCAATGGCGATATAAAGAGAAACACCCTGGCTGCAGTGACCAATGCGGCCGTGCAAGCTAGACAATGGGGCTGGAATGCTTTTCAAAGGCAGAAAGACGCCAGGCGGAACGGAGACCAGGCTGCTCAGGTCGATCTTAGCCAGCCCATGGGTCGAGGGCAGCCGCTGCCACCACCCGGTGTTCCTCTACCTGGTCCTTCCAACATGAGGACGAAGATTGGGCCCATGGCTACCCCAAAGCGCAAGCCTGTTGCAGACCAGCCACAATTAGATGCTCATGAGGCAGAGCAGGAACGCGAGCCTCGTCCCGTACCAGCGCCGCCCTTGCCACAAAGAAGGCGGCGAGGTGCGAGCCAGGAGCAGGAGGGAGAAGGCGAACAGAATATGCTCGTTGTTGCGGCGCCAGAGCCTGATGACTCACAGCCTGGGACACCAGCGGTGGAAGACAAGGTGAAGTTCAACGCGCCTTGGACTGAAACAGCAACTGCGATTGAACGAGTTCCTTTTGAAGAGGCTGAGACTACCGGCGAGGTAGGCTCATTGACCAGGACTAGCGAGTCATTACTTTCAGATGGCAAACTCGAGCCTGGCGAGCCCGTTGTTGCCCTGCCCGCAGCTACCACTGCTGGCGCGGACGACGATGACGACTACTCTGGCTGGATGGAGGAGGATAACTTTGATGATGAGCAGACTGGGGGGACGCTACCAGTAACAATTGCTAGCAAGGTTGAACAAGAGGCGGCAAGTGGGTAGTCATTAGCAGGAACTTCGTACCACGTGGCAAAGCTTGTGCTTGGGTGACTTTCTGGTATTGCGGGCGACCAAGTTTTTTCCGAGAACGGATGCAGTTTGATAGCAGGCGCGAGGCGTTGAAAGGAAAGGAATTAAAGCTCCGCGAGCTCTCTGCTTCTGTTGAACCGAAGTGCGAATACCTTTGTCTCCTCCGCCTCTGCGAGATCAAGTTGGGGCCAACCAGAGAATGTTTCCTGGTGAGCCCAGGCATTGATGTGTCGTGGCTCGGAACTCTTCCCAAGGCACAAAACTTGTCCCTTACATCCACAGGGAGCGATGGAAAACACGACCACCCCTAAGGGGTACTATGCTACAGAGATCGAGTACGCGTGCCTAAAGGAGCTTCGTCCCCGGTACGATGACGCCGCGGGAGCGCGGCGGCATAGGGGAGAGGGCTACCTTGAGGTAAGGCGAATCGAGAAGTAATAATGCCGACACGGGCACTCGCCCTAGCGATACGAGACCGAACCGAACCCGCCCCTAGGGGCCAGAGAGAATATCTACCGAGTAGCATACGAGACCTTGTCGACCCTAGTGCCAGAGGACTCGTTTGAGGAAAGCGAAATGGCTGCGGTGGTTCTCAGCCTTCGTTCTGATCCATGGAGAATGCCCACAGTAGAGAAGGGCGTCCTTCAACAGCAAAGAGAAATGGCGCATTCTCCGTACAATGAAAGCAATATAAATAAGGCGTTGAAAATGATGCCTTTTTACGGCAGCCCAAGTCTTTGCTGTAATATCCCCAACCACGCGTTTGACAAATAGCAGACTCTGGGCACCGCATTTCGCTATTCTCGGGGTCCCTCGGCGAACCTGCAGACCATTTCGAACCCATCCAGCACGGCATTGTCTGCTCTTCAGTCATGACACGACTTTTCCAGATCGATAAGCCCGCGATGGAACTTCACTGCAACATCACTTCAGACGGCCAAGTTAACACATACCACGTCATTATTAAAGAATTCACATAAAAAACGCCTGACCTCGTCTTTACGCCGGGCTAGATCGAGAGGCTAAAGAGGTACCTGTAGCTTTTTGAATATTTCTAAGAGTTACTTTAGTACTATAACTATATCTAATATAACTAAAGACTAAGTACTTGACTTGATAGTAGTAGTACTAGTATCTAGATATCGAGACCGCTCGGATACGCGAGGGAGAGTGGCTTGGGCCTAGCTACCCTTATAGTAATATCTAAGATTTAAGTAGGCGGTCGTAAGGCCTAAATCTCTAGCCGCCGACGATACGTCGACGTTGGCAGAGTTGGCGTCTCTGCTACCGCTACTACCGTTGGTTTGGCTACGGGGCGACACTTGCGTCACTACCTATGGAAGGAGTTCAGGCGTCAAGAACACTTCAATCGCCATCTGCACCAGGTCTTCTCCCCCCCCCCCCCTTTTCTCTCTCCCTCTCCCTCTCCCTCTCCCTCTCTAAAGCAGCGCGATGTTACCTCTTCACGACGCAGCGTACGAAATGCAACAGCCCCGTATCCCGTCAAACCTGGAGCCTGGTACTACATACATTTCAGCGTCCCCCTGCTCATCCGTAGATACTGACTTGGGTGTCAAGCTCCCGAGAAGATTGATAACAGTATGAGGAGCACCAACAGCAGCCCCGGCAGCTTCTCCGGCAACAGCGGGAGCTCCGCGAGCAGCAGCGGCAGCAGCAGTACGAGCACGACAAGCAGCAGCGGTAGCAGCAGTATGAGCACCACAAGCAGCAGCAGCGGGAGCACCACGAGCAGCAGCAGAAGCAACAGCAACAGCAACAGCAACGACAAAACTACATTATTGCGCGAGACTGTTGCGTTGTTGATAACCTCTGCGCTTGGACTGGCGGAGATTAGATGGTTCTAATTAGCCGGCTGCCGTTGAATTGGGTCGCCGTGCTGGCTGTCGAATTGAATTGATCAAGGCCACCGTAACGGCGCCCGTGAGATCAGATGGTTGCAGTTGGCCGGGGCAAGCTGCCGTGGCTGCCGTTGATATGATGGGCGGGCAAGCTGCCGGGCCGCAAATGCCGTCGCTACTCATAACTGATCTTCCTTACATCGGTACCGCCGGCTCTCGGAACGCAACTACTACGCCGGAGAAGGTGCGCTGCGACCGCGGCGTCTGTTTTGAGTGCTCTATTGATACCGGTGACGACCTCCTCTAGGCTCCGAGCCCGGTTCCCAGGAGGTTGCCCTCGTGCTTTACCGTAACCTAGTGGTCGGGCCCGGCCGGGGCTGGCTTCGTGGCGTAGGCGGGCCGTGTGGGAGCGGCAGGGGTGGCGGCCGCTACCGTGACCTAGCGAACGCAGTAATGAAGCACCGCGATCATCACTGAAGAGTGGCTCGATACAAGTGAGCCCGAGAAGAACCCCAGGAAATGGGATGTTGAAAAAGAGCTCTCTTCGGGACAATGCAAAGTATAAGGCGGCACGAATTTGTTGCATTGATAAAAACTTACCAATCTTCCAGAGGCTGCGCAGCACCTTCAAAGCTTGGTCGACCTCTCTCTCCCGCCTCTCCACCAGCAAGTCCCCTGCACCAAGCCGACATCATTCACCATGGAACGTAATGCCTGGCACGAAGAGGCTTGTGCCTCCATGTGGCCGTCTTCCACACCCGCTGCCTTCGTAATTCCAGCCTCCCAGTCATCGATCCTACTCTCAGGGTTGTCCATTTGTCAATCGTAGGGTGTCGTCGTTTTAAAGTTCAAGTTTCACCCTTGTCCTTGATCCGAAAGTCACTGAAGCAGCCCAACGCTGATCCATAATCACCAAGCCGATTAGATCTCCGGTATGCCATAAATCATAAATTGGTCCCCGCGCCAATTCGTAATGTTTCGAGTCAGGCATCGTAATAATTGCCCAAACTCCTTGCTAAAAAAGTCTTCAAACAGCCTCCATCTAGCATTCCCCACAGTAGCCCTTTGCGTACCGGCCCCCTCGCTCCTTGGTCCACCGTACTTTTTTGTCCACCCCATCAGTTCACAAGTCCGCCACAAGGGTCCAGATTGGCCAACACCCAAATCTCTTCGTGCCCATTCCGTGCCAGATGCGCAACGCCACCATGCAGCTGGCTTTCGGAGATCACTCGGGCTTGACAGCGAACTAAAGCAAGGCATCCGGGGCGCTATATGTTGCACGTGGTCCAAAATGCCAGGATCAGGCAATGGGCTTGCGTGTTCAAGCAGGGCGCAGTCGCGCATTCTCAGTCAGAGCCGTGAGTATCCTGGCAGGGACCAAATGGAACCGGCTGCAAAAGCAATCAGGACTGAGCCCAAGTGCCACGGTGTATTGAGAACTGCCCCGGACATTGCGCCTCGTTTCCGTATGAAGCGCGGAGCCCTGTTAATAAAGAGACCTTGACCATGAGTTCTTGCGTCTCGAGGCAAGTGATGCGGTATCTGGTGGGCATCTTTGGTCTGGCGAGTTTCGGAAGAATGAAATCTTCACCTCGTGCAGGTCCGAGAACCTCGAGTGAAATTCCACCGTCACATAATAGAATGGTGCTTGCCACCTACAAAGTAGAATTCAGCCTGGCGAGTGGTGATCCAGTGCAATCCGGAAGAACGGGAGGAACCAGATGTAGAGACTTGTGTAGCTGCCCAATGGATCTCCTTGTTCAAGATAGAGAACGAGAAACGTGCCTCAATGGAAATGGGGCCCCACTCCACGCCAGCCGAGCGATTGCCCATGTAAAAGATTGATCAGCGTCCAGGGCAACATCAGAGTACCAGAGCTGGTTGTCTAGCTGCGTCAAGAGGGTCAGTTCCGTCAACACCTAGATTTTCAGGTCTGTGGCCAGAGTCCTTGGAACAAGAAACAGAGAGGTACATGAAAGCATCTGGCTAGTATATACAGACTCAACATGACTTACCCAGCTGCCTGGACACTTGCCTTGTCGTTCTCTTGAAAGAGGTCGGCAAACGTCCAGTGATCAATGTGGCCAGTTGAGAGACAGAGAGGACACAATGCAAATCAGATCCAGGCAAGAGAAGTCCACTGGAGGGCTGGTCCAGGCAGCAGGGGTGGCGTAAGAAACCATTCAGAGGTGTGCCGCAATGCCCGTCTTTTCCCCGCCTACGCCGATAACGTAGTAAAAAACACATGCAACGTGACTCATCTACGGCCGTGATGCAGTCGACAGAGATCAAACTGAGCGACTCGTCCATGAAAAATGCAAGGAGCCATGGCTCGAAAGAGATGTGCGCGCTCAGAGTCGCGCGCCAAAACGACTTGAGCGTAAATGGAAATTGGTGTGTCCAAGGTCATCCGCATGCATGCCGATTAAGATGGCTAAGGAGCCACCAAACAGTATAATCCGGTCAAAATTCCATGAGTTGCAAACTTGCAAACTTCAAGCGGCGCCATCCAGAGTCCAGTGGTACCAATCCGTGGAATAGAAGGAGAAAACAGATTGCAAGACGCAGATCCGGGAGTCAAGATTGAAAATGCCATGGTCCAGTCCATGCATGAGGTAGTCAACAAACACTCACTTGGCGACTCAGCTCGTGAGATCGCGGGACCCATGGCGGCCAGGGTCGTGATAAAACAGAGATACGGCGCTATCGTCGAGGAGCTCGGTGATGCCTGTCGCTGTCGCGGTCACTACGGCGAATACTTGCGCCAGCGGAAGGTGTCTGGGTGGTTGCTGGGGTTGGAGAGGGACGAGGGCGGGGGGTTTCATCATACTGTTGTCCCTGGGATGCGTAGCCCTGAGGAGGTTGTTGCTGTTGCTGTTGTTGTTGTTGCGGGGCTTGGCCTGCTGGAGAAGCTAAATAATTAGAGTCTGAAGTCCGTGAGGAAGAGATGTGTTGTGATGTTCCGCTGGACGCACCTCGACCGTAGAAGGGGTCGTGGGGCTGCATCGTCGAGTAGGATTGCCCCACTGCAGCTGGAACCTGGCTCTGAAATTGCTGATATGGTGAAGAGGACGCTGCGTATCCAGGCTGCTGCGGCGGCGCAGTGGCATAGATGGGCTGCTGAGGAGCAGTTACCGAGGTACCTAACCGGGGGTTGTAAGGGTCATTGGACTGAGGGAAGCCAGAAAGAGGCAGGTTTGCACCGGTCCCGATATAAGGAGGTTCCTGGTTGGCTTGATATCCGGGACGCATCATTGAGGCAGCCTGGGCAGCAAACCTAGGGTCCGGAGGAGGGGACTGTTGGCTCTGTGGGTAGCCACCAGGGTACGCACCACCACTTGACGAGGCATAGGGCTGCTGTTGTTGCTGCTGCGGCGGCGGCTGCTGCTGGGAGAAGGGGCCAGTAGCACCGGTGTATCCAGGGGCACCAGTTCCGGGGTATCTAGGGTTCTCGTATCCCGAGTCTCGGGCATAAGGGTCCGCCTGGTAAGGCGCTTCAGTGGGGCCGCGATGCTGGCGAGACTGATGAGTCTCGGATTGGCGGTATTGCACTACAGGTGAGTTAGATGACAGTCTCGCGGGGAAGCCAGTGGCATCTCTCGAGGCATGGATACCTCCAGAGGTATTACGCGACGTCTGCGCCCGCCTCTCACTATCCCACCGGGCGGAGTCGGCTTTCAAGTCCTCAATCATGGCCTATGCGAGTCTCAGTGAGGGGTTCATCACACCACGCGAGCGACAAGCCCGTGGTAGGGTCGACGCAATCGACGCGCGACGGGGGAAGGGGCTTACTGTGGTCAAGTTCCTGTAGGCGGTGATATAGTATCCTTGGACGACCTGGCCGGTCTGTGGATTCTGTTTTGGGAGACGAGGTGAGCAACTCTGAGCTGAGCGCCGAGACACTGGACTGTGCATCAACGGATGCCGCGCAGGCAATACCTCGTAGTGGCCCGGCCGCACGAGGGCGTCGTTGCCCAGGTAGCGGCAGATGTCGGCCGAGATGACCTCGCGGTCGATGCCATCACGCGGGACAAAGTATTCGTTCTGGCGGGTCGTGGGCGTGGGCGCGGGCTGGCCCTGGTTGCGGGGTTGTCTCGACATGGCTGGGCTGGGAAGGCAGGCAGGGCAGGCGGGGATGGGCAGGGCTGGTGGGATGCGATAGCCTGCGGTGCGGTGGTGAGGGTGAGGCCAAAGGTGATGTCGGAGAGAAAGACGAGCGGTGCAGGAAGGGCAGGCGGCGAAAGAAAAGGAGGAAGCAGGTAAGAAAGAGGGCAAGGAGGCGGACGAGGGCGACAGGGGCAGGCCCGAGAGGTGTGTCAGCAGGCAGACAGACGGTGACTGACAGAGACTGACTGGAGAGGTGGATGGTGGGAGGCGGCTGCTCCCTGAAGCGACACGGGAGAGGCGGGCGGGCAGGCACCAGGCCAAGAGCAGGAGCAGGAGCAGGGAAGCGGCAGCGCCAACGGTGGCCGGTCGACGCGTGCGCGAGTGGGCCTGAGGTGAGGTGAGGTGCCGTTCCAGTTGTTCGTTTGGTGGGGTGGGGCCCGAAGGAAAAAGGCGACCTTCTAGGCTCACGGCTACAGCGTCAGAGGCGAGCCGTCATGGGCCAGCCAAGATCGACCTCGCACCAGCAGGGCGCTCCCAATATGGCACGAGTGGCCACTGACTGGACCGGGCTCTCAGGCGCCCAGCGCTCCCTCGTTGGGCACTGATGGCCGAGCGGACCAGTCGCTACTCTTGGGTTTGCAGGCTTCTCCGTTGGGTGTGCCGGTGGCAAAGACGCCGCGCCGTGTTGACGGCCTTCTTAGGTTCCCGGCTATGGCGATTGTGACGATGCTCTGACCGGGTGAGGGCTGGGACAATGGAGCCAAATTTGTGGATTGAGATACGGAGGCTTGGGGGCTGGTGAATGCCCAAGGCTATTGTGTTGTCCCTACCTTATAGATGGCCCTTGGCAACAGGCACGTCCCAATCTAGCCCGGAGCTTGAATGTTGGGGAGTCGATGTGGTGGTGGCTGGTTGGGTTTGGGCCGAGTTGGGCTACGCTGCCACAGAGAGAGCAGCACCCCGTGTCGTCAAGGCCTGACGATGGTACAGAGCACCTTTCGAACCGAGCCGAGGCGTCCGTTCTGGCCCCAAGCGTGCACTTCCAGTTATGTCGCCCCTTAGGCGATGTGTCTTTCGAAGCTGCTGGCTCTCCGTACGGCTGAAGAAGTGACGCTTGCACGACGACGGCGGCGTGTGACCGTATCGGCAGTTTCCTGCTCGCAGCCAGCGCCTCACACTCAGCAGCGCAGCTTCACTCGGTCTCCAATTTTGGTAGGTAGCGCCGGTAGCCCTCGCGTGCCAGTGGCTGCGGCCGATGGGATCGGCTGGTCCAGTGCGACAGCGGCGTAGTCGCATCGACGAGACAAGCTTTGCCTCGAATCGTCGTCTTGCACCGGGCTGATACAGGCCTTCTATGCGCGACCTTGACGTCGTGCGTGCTGGGCCACTTATTGCCCGCCGACAGTAGTTTACTTGCTCCGTACCTTGTGATATGTCGCCAGGTGAGTGGGTAGGAAAAGACACGGTACTTTTCTTTTTGCGGCGGCTGAAATTTGCCCAATGTCTCGTCAGAGCGCTCCAGCTCTGGCTTTCGTCCGGGTCGCCTATTCGCAATGTTTCGACTCCCTGAACGACATTCGCGACCTACTTAACCGATATGCGATCTATCCCGACGCATGAAGTAAGTGATGTGCTTACTACGTTGTGCTGCGATTGGCGATGGACGGCCCAACGCTGTAGCTTTATGGCTGAGCCTTCACTCTGGGTGGCAGTTGTGAACCCCCAGGCCTGTCGCTGCAATTGCAAATAAGGCGGCTGCTGGGAGGATGCGACGCCCAAACTGTTGAGGGCGAGACAGCACCATCTACCGACGACGTCGGACAGAACGGCCTTGACACGAGCGACCAACTATAGGCAATGGAGCAATCGAAAAGATCCTATCGGCGGTACGAAGTAACTTAAAGAACTGGTCTCGGCTCGCTAGATACTCGAGACCAGGAGCTGCACAAGGACGATACCTTGGTTTCCGTCTCTTTTATAACACACTCCATCGTATATGTCCAGCGCGTGGAATGTCACCGCCCAAACCTCCGCCTCGTTGAGTTGCATTCTGTCTGGTCCACTGGCGGAGCAGCAGCTCCATACCTGGAACCCAGCTGCTTCACTTTCTGCACGTGCACGTTGGTGCTCCAGCCCCAACGAGAACACTTACGAATACCTGCAGACCACATAGTCTACGCGACGTGTCTGAAGACCCTGACGTGCCTGACTCCTCTGCCTCTCTCTATCGATGTCTCTTTTGCCTCGGGCAGTGAAGAAGGTTTGCTTGCCGCTGGTCTATGCTGGGAGTATCGCTCGGTTTCCATCGCGCATCCGTCCAATTCTTCACTCTGCCCTCGAGTTTCGGGCCGCAGTTGGGTATCGACGCCTCTCACCAATTGGAGCCCAACACGCCGCTGTGGGATTGTGAGGCCATCCCAGCCCAAAACGAAGCAGCCAATCAAGAGCCGTTCCAGCTTGCTCAACTTCGGAGGCGGCGTGGCTAATCCATATTCGTCGTTGCGTAGCCAAACGAGTCAATAGATCTGCTCGTACTGGCAGTGTTTCGGAACATCGCACAGCGTATGTACAGAGCATCGCAACGAGAACATTTCCTCAAATCGAGTTTTCCTACACCAGGCCGTGAACAACGCGATACTGTCACCGAGCCAGGCGAGCGATACACCACCCGTATGGCCCAAAGAGACCTTGATGCAGGCGTTGTGTGAGGCCGCTAGCCAACCACGGAGGGTTAGATTTCTGGTGTCCCCGTCTGTCGCCGTTGTTAGGTGTCCCCCGATGTGCAAACGTGCCAGCCAAAGATTATGTCGGTGAGGCCGAATTGATGTCTCAAACAAAGCCGCACACTGCAGTAAGACATGAATCCTTCCATTCACACCTTGGCCGCTGTAGCCGTGGCATTTGCGCTTCCAGCCGCTTCATGCATTGCATGAGCCCCAGGTTCGGAGCGGCATTTTTCTGAGCCTCCTGGTTCTAGAGTGCGTATCGAACGAACATCGCCTGCTTGCTCTCGTGGCTCCAGTCGACATATTCGGCGCGGCACAGATGCCGGCTCAAGCCGGCGTTAAGTCCAGCCTCCTTGCAACCTGCCAAAGCTCACCCGAACTTGAGCTTGCTCTGCCCCTGCTCAAGCTTTCCACTTCGGCCACGTCTCGAGGATACACCTGTTGCCTTTGAAGTTGAGCCGCGCGAGGCCGGTGGTTTGTCGACGAATGCAGGCCTGACACGTTCTTCGTCTTGGAGATCCTTTGCCATGTGCCAGTCCTTGTGGCTCTCTAGCGACTCTTGATCGCCGAAATTGGCGTTACACCGTGAGCAGAGGAAGCTGGTGCTGGGGAGCTGTCGCCCCGGTTGCGCTCGGCTGGTTGCTGGCCATCTCGGCCTTTGAGCTTCTGTGCCAGTCTCGGCGTCTGGTGTTGTGTGGCTTCGGTTGTTCGCATCCTTCTCACCGACTGTAGCGTCCAATCCTCGATAATTGTTCGCGCTGTCTTCGGGAGGGGATTTCCTAACGAAGAATCGATGTATTCCACCGTCTTCGGTTCTGGGCTTCTTGTTCGGCCGGTCTTCAGACGAGGCCTTGATATCTGGGGAAGTAGATCGGGAAGAGCCCGCCTCCAAGCCTCCCTTGACGAGAAACGCACCAATTCCCATGTTCCCCTTGACTCCGTCTTCAAAACCACCCACGCTGAGGCTCAGGTTGGCACATGGCCACACCTTGCCGTCTGCGATGATCTGGCTGAGAAGCTCCCTGGCCAGTTGAAAAAGCACCTCCTCATCAAGTACCTTCCCCTGCGGGATCGGGCCTTGTCGGCTGCGGGTCTGGCCGGCGGTTCGATGATGCAGGTTGATGGTGCGCGGCCGTCGCTTGTTATCCAAAACCCCCTCTTCTACCAAGCGAGCATGGATGTCGGCGACAAAGATTCTCAGCCACTTGGCTGCTTGGTCTGGAGTGCTGATACTTGGTCGGAAGGATTTGGCCGATAACATGGACTTAATCTGCGTCCGTGAGTTGACTTCACTGGTGTCGACACCACGAACAGTGTTGTACAGCCAAAGTCCCGTCTCATCCCCAAGCTTCGCCTTCACCTGTTCCAATGATACCTCAAGCACCTCCTTGACGCTTTCTGTATGGAACGTGGAGACTACCTGGTCTCCAAGCTTGCCGCCCAAGTTGCGAATCTTGGTGAGCTTGAAGCCGGCGAGGAACGCTTGAACGGCGCGGTGCCGCACAACGGTTTGACAGTTGGGCTTCTTGTAACCGGAGCCCAACTTGCTGAGGAGTTTGTTACTCGCTATGCCTGCCGAGCAGGTATATCCCAGCTGCTCGCGTATTTTTGCGCGCACAGTTCGCACTACTTCGGACCCAACAAGAATAGCCACGTCGTCCCAGTCAGGGTCCTCAGTCTCCTCCTCGTCTTCGTCCAGGTCCACCAGGGCATCCGCCTGCCAGTCCAGAGCACTGATAGGAGGAAGAGGCAGCGTTTCCGTGGGGTCATCATAG
Source organism: Tolypocladium pustulatum (assembly GCA_024340155.1). NCBI lineage: Eukaryota > Fungi > Ascomycota > Sordariomycetes > Hypocreales > Ophiocordycipitaceae > Tolypocladium > Tolypocladium pustulatum. The sequence goes on along the minus strand of JALHBY010000188.1, from coordinate 165,063 downwards.
GGTGGAGGATTGGAGAGCTCAGGGAAACGTTCCAGCAGGAGGGAGTGGACGTGCGCTGATAGGTCTAGGAAGACTTCGTCGATGCTTGCCTTTTCCACTCTCTGCAGGTTGTGGGGTAGCGTTTCTTTCACCAAAGCTAAGATCTTCCTTGACTGCAGCCGATACGGGTCAAGAGAGACCTTATCCGTTGCAATATTGGCGGCAGCATCGTCACGATAGGCCCACTTGTCATCTCCCTCCCGCCAAGTGGCTACGTGCTGGGCAATCAGGTCAGGACACAGCTTCTTGGCCTCGGTCACGTTGCAATGACGGCTAATGCCAGAGTCTCGGGCCGCATAGTTGATAGCAATGAGACCTTGCCTGCAGGTCGTCAGCTCCAGGGCCCAACGCGTAGGAATGGGATATAGCAGTCAGACGTGGCTCACCACTGTTGGACCGCGAGAGGCTTGTCCTCGGCGATGCCGAGACGGACCATCTCGCATTGAGCGTAGAATGCATCAAGATCAATGTGCGCAATAACGCGCAGAGGATTCGAGGTGCTATACGAGGCGAGCTGGGCGAGCTGGCGATAGGTGAATCGTGAACGTCGCCCCGAGCCCGCGTGCACCGGGGACGAAATGCCAAGCGGCGACGAGGGCATGGTGCAAAGCCGGGTCGCAGATACGCGACACCTGGTGGAATGTCGCAGACCTGGCTTCACGGAGGCATTGTGCGGCGATTTTGGCACCAGAAGGAGGAAAAATAAACCAGCCCCGAGATTGAGGTGAACGAGTGATGACGGCGTACAAGTGAGTGCTGCCGGCCCCACCCATTCGCTCACCTGTCCAGCGCCCACTAGCCGACGTCAACATTCGAGGCAAGAATTCAACGAGAGCACTTCGTCCGTCTCCATCTGCAGAATCCATTAATCTGTGTATTTCACGCCCAGTTTCATCCGAGGCCGCCAGTACCAGAATCCGTCTCACTGCTGATATTTAGAGCGCCGCGGACGTCCGCAAACCACGACATCTGTGACACTGTTGGCTTGTGTCGGCTCACCACAATTATTTACGAAAGGACAATGATAGCCGTTATTGAGACATTGAACCCCCAAAATATCAAAACTTCTGCATGTTTACACTTGGCCTCTATACCCATCGTCATGCGCCTGGAGGTCCGGTTAGTCTAGTCTTTGCCTGACAGAGAGGCAAGGCAGCTTGCTGCCTCCTTACCTGCGTTCCTGGTAGTTCATGCGTCGGCCGCGAAGCCGGCAGCTCCTGAGGTGGCCCTGCAGCAAACTTGTTGGAGTATCTCATGGAGCTGGTCTGAGGTTCTGACACCGATTTAGTATTTCAAAGCGCAGCCCAAAACATGTCGCAGCATCTTACCATGTTCCTTGGGCCTGCGGCGCATGCACAAAGCAGCAATGAAACCGAGAGAAGCCAGGAGGGCAGCGCCGAGCACGCCCCCGACAGCTCCCCCAACTACCGCTGTGTTGTCCTTTGGGCATACGTTGCCCGCGGAAACCCCTTCAGGCTGACCGGCGGCGCATGTCGGCGATATCGTTACGGATACCGATACCGATGCCGTCGCGCTCGCTCCGATGGACGTCGTCTTCGTCGGAAGCTGAATCCGTCCTACGTTGATGCTCATGACAGCCGTAGAGTTGCTGCAGCAATTGGTGAAGTCGATTGCCGGGCGGCAACAGAATTTGCTGCCCGCGCTGCATTGCAGGACATTGTACGTCTGAACAGACGGTCCGCCCTTCCAGTCATTTGTCCCTGCACGGCCAAGGTACATGTTGTTAGCATGCTACGCAGGAAGATCAAGAGGTGGCGACAGGAGTCCTCACGATCCGGACAGAAGTGCGGGCATGCGGCATCCTGTCCTGTCGAGTCTGTGCATCCGTTTGAGTAGATCATGCCCTCGTAGCCCGCGTCTTGTGCATAACATAGCCCCGAGGAGAGACAGATGTCGGGTATGTCCTTGTTCAACGCACAACACGGGCTGACGTCGGCGTCGGGGTTGCACGGTGTGTGGCTGTCATCGGACTTCGTGCCGTCGACATGATAGCATTGTTTCGCGGCTCGCAGGGGTGAGGCGAAGAGCAGAACGTGCAACACTGCTAGAGAGAAGGTCGGCGACAGCATCGTGAGGAGGCGGACAATGGCAGTCGCATGAACCAGCACAAAAAGGACGAAGCAGAGGTCAACGTCTCCTGCGGACGAACTCGCACTGCGATGTTGCTGACGGCAACTTCGTCCCCTTTGCTGACCCCGATGCGACATGAGCATGCATCCAATGACAGGGATGAGACCAGGCGCGTAACGGCCGACCAACCCTACATCCAACCACGTGCAGGCCACGGAGTGCGCCTCAATATCGTACGTTGCCCATTTCAATCCCGGTCTCGACACGTCGCGTCATATGTTAGACTTGCAACAGACAGTCACGGCGGTCAGCTACCGCGACCACAAAAAGCGGCAGCGGAAGTGCGGTCAGGTCCGACTGAAGGGCCGTAAGAGGCACGGTGGGTGCTCCGCAGATTCAGCAGCCGCGATAGTCTTTGGTCGCCTGGATTGAACTCTGCATGTGTGTGAGTTGCAGATTTGCGACCCGTATTCAACTCGCTCCAAAGAACGGCAGCTGCCGCACTCAACGAGCATTTGTCGCAATCGCGCCACGCGGAATGGGCATGAACCTGTTGCCTGTCTACAGAAAAGAGCGCGCGCCAGTAAGGCAGGGGCTTATGCAGGGGGCGAAATTCTGAGGCTGAGGTTGCCGTGGGCCCCGATAGAGCGGCGCCTAGGCGCGCCGCTCTATGGGCTCCCGGTTGCCGTCCTGCAGTTGGTAAGCATGCCGCATCCTGAGGGTGTAAGCCAACAGGTAGCAGTCGGACTGGGGGCAGTCCGTAGAGCATCTAGCGAAGTATTCGTCATCGCCTAGACTTTCATATGACGTTGCCTATATCCTCCGAAATCATGAGCATGTGGCCAACATTGTGAAGATGCCTATATAAAAATTCCCGAGATGTTCGGGTTCGATACATCTACGCTGGCTGCGACGCTCATGTCTCGACGACGCAGGCTGAACCGACAGAAGTGACCTAACGCGGGCTCTTTATGAAGTGAATATCAGCAAATATATGAGGCAGTATTGCAAGGCCAAATGAGACAACGAGAGCTTTCAGGACCGTTCTCATCATCGCCAAATGTTTCTGCACGTCCGCAGGCGTCATTTCAGTGCATGCCTTACCATTGATGCCAATTCTCGGGACTTGTTTTCCTTGTTTCTCGCAGCCCTCATACCGCTTTTAAATGCCTCTTTGCAGGCATTTGTTGCGTGTTTTGGGGTCTGACCACATCTCACCTTGCTGTGGTTAATGGAAAGTGTGATTGCGAATCGAGAACGTTCGCGAAGCAGCAACAGGGTGTTCATCCCTCAGCCAACCAAGAATATTGTCACTGCTGTATTTCTCTAGCAAGTTTCCCGAAATCAGTAACCGAGGTTCACGACAGCCCTTATCAGTCTGGTATGGGCTATATAATCGCTCGGGTACATGGCTTGCGATCGGGAATCGCCACATGGCGGCAGTATAAGACAATCTTTCCTGCACAATGTAACCAATTTGGGAAATTACATTTAGAATTGCACAAACCCCATTGGCGCCAGGGCACAGCGAGCTTTAGTTTCTCATGCGCGGGCGAAACCTAGATGGGTGCGGGGAGGGTGGCTGAGGAGTGACCTCAGCATGGCATCACGGCGATATCGCCGTGCGGAGAACCGAGTATAATTACGCGCCGCACAACTGAAGCGTTGTAAAGCATGGCGGGATGGTTTTCTCTTCCAAACAGATCTCGGTCAGGCTGCAACTCCCCAGAAATAATCAACAGACCTCTTTGCAGACATTATGCTCGCACGACACAGAGCAGCGAATGCCGCACTCACGGGAGCCGGTATCATGGGCGGCACAGTCTACATGGGCCTGAGGTGGGAAGGCAAGATAGGACCGTCTCATGTCGAAACTCCGCAGGGCAGCGCGCACGAGCCCATCGATGAAGGCTACACGTCCACGTCAGGTAGCACTACGAGTGCTACCGGCGGTGCACAACCTCAGGCGCCATGGAAGAATGAGCGACGACTGGCGAAGAATAGGATACTCTAAATATTGGGTTGAAGTCGGCGCCGCTTGTCTGCCGTGGGCAGTCAATTGCTTGCTGGCCGAGACATCGATACGGGCCAAAGTTCACGACAAGCAGCACAGGGCTGCTTCGTGAGCATCGTGTCATTCTTGACCTGTGGATGGACTAAATCGAATACCTTCACGATGGGCGCGTGGGACGAATCTCGCGGCCGTGTTCGAATGCGGTTGCCGCTGTTGTCGACTGTTGGCTGTGACGAGACTTGACCCGGACCGTAGAGGGTCGACTATCGGTGGAATCGAAGCAATATTATTATTCACACGCCGATGCCTGTTACGGGATCCCGGCATACAGGGGCCTATCAAGATCAACTATCGGCAAGAAGCGTGCCGGCCAGAGTGGTCCACTGAATGGATGTGGGGACTGCTCGGTCCAGATGAATCACTGATTGGAGTATTCACGAGTTTTCGGTCCAGGCTGGGCTCTTGTACGGACACTTGTCTCGAATACTGCGTTGGCGTATTAGGCAAAGGATAACAGGAAAACTCAAGAGAACCAACGACGAGCAGATCATCGTGATGAAGTCGCGGTATAAGCAGATATGTTATGGTTCATGTTAGCAGCTCGGACACAGTAGGGGCCGCGGGAGAAGATGGAGACGATACGCTCCGAACTTGACGGGGCTTAGGCCGTAAATATAGCCCAATATCGGCAGGATAGGCAGGAGACGATGATGTTATCAGTGGCGAACGGATTCGTACAGTACCGTATGATGCGTTGTACATGGGGAGGGGAAGCACTTGCTCTCAAGCCGCCTACAGAGAATAGGTCCGAAAGGGCCCACGTGCGGAATACTACGCGTAAGGATCTGCAATCCATCGTCGGTAGATCGTTCAGTCTGTATACTACTCAGATATCGTAATGAGTGCCTCGTCCAGGGAAGGACGTGCTGGGGCCGGGAGTTATGCGTGTGCTCATCTCATTTAGCAAGGAGGATTGGTTAATACTTGACAGCTGCGAGGACTGAAACGTGAACACATAAAAATACTCGTATGTACGTATTCGCGCGCGCACTTAGTATGTAGTCAATTCGGAATGCTGGCGGGTGAAAGTCCTCGTCGGAGAGGGCAATGAGGCTACAGGGCGAAACATAACGGTCCGTTCGTTCCAAAAGAAGCAAACGCAATCGTGCACATTCTCAATCCACCTAGTTGCCAATAAGCCGCGGCCTGGCCTAAGAGTAATCGTTGAGTCTGTGCTCGGCTCATCTCTCAGATTCGAACGACGGCATGTGCAGTCGGGACTCGTGGTTTTCACATGCGATTGACGCCATTGGACACAAGGCGAGACAGGGTTGTCTCATCCCCGAGACACGTACGTATGCGGTCGAAGTCAAGCACGAATACTGATGAGCTTTCCAATGCTGATCTTGCTACGGCAGCATGGCAGTCAATATTTTCTGAGGAGGCCCACCTCTCTCGGGGATCCATGCCCCCTGGACCTACTCGTAGTTCCACGGGATGACTTCCGTATTAGGTCGCGGAGGCGTTGAAAGGGGATCAGATGAAGAGATGTTGGCGCTACGAGTAGCCCAGCGCCTCGGGCGTCCACCATCGCCACCAAGTCAGCGCGTCGCGGTGCTCATCTCCATCATTATCCACGTGGTCCGTAATTGGCCGGCAGATCCCTTCCTTGCGGCAATCCACATCTTCACCAGCCCCTCATGCGGTGGGAAAAATAAACGCCCCTCTGCTATCGAATTTTGCCCGTGTTCAGGCCAACTTTTGGTGGAAGGGGGGGCGTTTTTTCTTCCCACCACCTGCCCCTGACGCGCGGTGCTTAGGGCCGACAATGAGAAGCTCCAGCAAGCGTCATGGTCCACCCCAACGAGAGATCAGAGCAACGACCTCTCTCGGGAGCAGGCAGCCAAGGCAGCGGGCCGGAAAACGGGTTGAGCGGCATCCGTTGTGATACGCTTTTGATCGCCTCGATATAGCGCCCGACCAACCACGTTTAGCCGCTTGCAACGGCAGCGGCCCTAGCAGTCCAATTCTTGGCCGGCATTCGGCAGGGCTAGAGCAGGGCAGGAATCAGAAGTCGACGGCAAAGTCCACGTACAACACACAACGATGGCAGTGTCGCGCACCACTTCTGCTTGCTTGACAAGCGGCGCTCGGCCATGACGACGGCCATCGGCGTCTATTCGTATTTGAGAAAAAGACCTTGTGCTTACTGACAGAGGCGCCCAGTCGCCTTTGGGCGTGAATTTATAGCCAGAGCTAATGGAGCGGCCGCAAGTCGGGCGCCCGCCGTGTTTGGCGTCTGGAACTCGACGGCGGCGTGGGATAATTGCGCAGCCTATGGTCTCGGCTCTTTTTGCCATCGATGGGGCAGGTGGTCATGGACCCGGCGGGTGCGTGTGCTTGTGGGTTTCAGGGTTGCCCGTGCGAGGCACTGACTCGACTTCGGCGGTTTGTGGTCGCTGCCCGTGCTCGGAACTGGTAGAGCCGGCTCCGTGATTCGCCATGCTTCGCACGTAGGGCTCCATCCGTCTACCTTACCTTATTACCTACCTTGCTCGCCCATCTTGCACGCTTGCGGATACGAAATGATTCACTCCACCTGCTGCTATCGAGTACAGATGCTCGCATCTCCCTGGTCTCTCGTTCTCGAGGCCATTGCGTTTGAAGTGCCTACTCACGGCAGACGGGGTCGTGGGCCGCGGCACCCACGCGCAGGTTTTGAACGCAGCTCGACATGCGACATCTGCAGGCACCATACGATCAAGGCCGTTGGTTGTCCTACTTGCATGGAAACGATGGATCAATTGCCATATGATGCCCCGCGCCGCACCCAGCCAACACCGACGTCCCGCAGCTTGGCTGATCGCTGCCGAGGCGGGCGCCGAGTCCCTGGCCGTGTCTTTTCTTCACTTCCCCAGGTTCCAGTCCTCATTTCAGGCTAGTTCCCTCGGCCCTTGTCGCCAGGCTAACTGTCCCTGCTCTCTGGGTTTGGCCCGATATGCTACAGATGCCGACATGCAGATGGCCAAGCCACCTCGCTGGCCCCGAGCTTTCCAGAGGCTAGCCTCGTCGTCAATGATTCAAGCCCATCCAGCCTTGGTCAAGCCCAGAAAAAGCCCCCCCGTTGGGTTTCTGTCCGGCTTGTTCGCTAGCTGCCCCCCTGGTTCCTGGCTCGCGTTTCGTCGTGGCGATTTTCAGGGCAACATGGTTTCGTGCAACGCCAATTGAGCTCAATGTCAACTTCTCCATGTCGTTGCCGTTGACTTCTCGGGCTTCGTTCCTGTGCTGGAGCCTCCGAGTCAAGCCCGAGCTGATTTGGCATTCACAGTCTTCAGTCCACACCACCATCACCCTGACGAACAGACCTAAGCCCCAGGTACACTACTCTCCATTCTCTGACAAACCACACCAACGAGAGCCCATTGTTGTGTAACTCATCTCCTGACCCCTCAGCATCGGGCCCCGTACGCACACCCCGGTCCCTCTGGGCGCTCAGGTACTATCCCTGCTCCCCTGGCTGTTTCCGCCACGCTTGCAAGCGATGTCCCTGAAGCTTCACGGGTGAGGTGGTCAGTGCCAACCGCGGCTTTTGTCCGTCTTTGATCACCCTGGATCCGCGTGGCGCCCCAAGGTCAACGCTCGCCCTGCAGACTCTGGCAGATGTCATTTGTAACCACAGCTATCCGTAGTTTCTTCGAGTCGCCCTTAAGTCTTCAAGGCCCCAAGCCCTCTCGACCGTGCCTGTTCGAATATCTCACATTCGACTCAACGAAAAGATTGCCACTCGCAGCCTTTGCCTCTTCTTCCCTTGCCTCTTCTTCAGTGTCTCTATCCCGGTCGAGAGGTAAATTAATAGTATTGCCTCTTGGAAAAGTACTTCACTACCGACACGACCGTGACAATTTGGCATCGATCCACTGGCGTACCAATGTTTGGGCCGTGATCAACGAAGCCGTCCCTCACGGACCTCCCCTGTCATTGACGTTGCTATCCTCACCCGTCCGCCGGGTCCCTTCTCTACTCGGCTGATAAGATATCCACTGCCCCTCCCCCCAGCAGTTGAAGTCCACAGAGTTCCCTCGGGTATCAACCTGTATATCTCAGAGATCGAGCCCATCTCGCGCGAGGGCGATACTCCTCGTCGCTGGCATCCTTCGTCCTTCCTTTGTTATCTAGCACAAAGCCACCGAGCAGCACGACTCCACGCTCGCTTTCTGCCGGCATGTCGTCCACCTGGTCGGGAGCCACGGAGCTCTCGGCGGCGCAGCTCGATGTAATCAGCGTCATTGAGCGGTTGTGTTCAGTTCTATCGCTTCTTGGTTGTATCTTCATCATCGTCACCTTTTGCACTTCGAGGGAATTCCACAAGCCCATCAATCGGCTCGTGTTCTACGCTTCATTCGGTAACATGTTGACCAACGTCGGCACGTTGATGTCCCGCGCCTACATCACCAATGTTGACTCGGTTGGCTGCCAGCTCCAAGGCTTTTTGGTTCAACTGTTTGTCCTCACCTACGTTCCGGGAATTCCCAGACACTATACTGACAAAACACCAACAGATTCATGCCCGCGGATGCATTCTGGACCTTGGCCATGGCCATTAACGTCTATCTCACCTTCTATTTCAAGTTTGACGCAGACCGTCTCCGCAAAATGGAATTGTGGTACCTGATCGGCTGCTACGGCATTCCCTTTGTGCCTGCTTTCACCTACATCTTTGTCAAGAACGCGGAAGGGCGGCGGATATACGGCAATGCCACGCTGTGGTGCTGGGTTTCCACTGATTACGATGTTCTTCGTATCGCCACCTTCTACGGGCCGGTGTGGTAAGTTGATGAGGGCTGCGCTGCTTTATGACCGGGACGTTAAACATTGTTTACAGGGTCACCATTCTTATTACCTTCTTCATTTATATCCGAGCCGGGCGTACCATCTACGAGAAACGCAAGCAGCTGTACAACTTCCACTCTTCGGACCCGGATCCTCTGTCCATGAACGGTGAAGCCGTCGCCACAATCAGGAGAACGGACATCACCGTGGTCTCCGAATCAGCCAATGACGCCGGGACGATCAACCTTGGGTACTTGGGAAAGCGGGATTCCTCCGTAGGAACCCGCCCCGGAGCTGCGAATGGAGCATATTCGGTGCACATTTCCGCCGACAATTACAACACGCCATCCATCGACGACGTTGTACTGCCTACCCAGGGCAGGACCATTCAGCAGACCAGCACGGTCCAAGTAGCGCCGCACCGGCCCAATCCTGCCAGACGACGCAACCACGACTTGAACAACGCGGCATGGTCGTACACCAAGTGTGCAATCTTGTTCTTCACAGCCATTCTCATCACGTGGATTCCTTCGAGCGCAAACCGAGTCTTCTCTGTGGTGCATACCAAGGACTCCTGGGCTCCACTGGAGTACATGAGCGCCTTTGTGCTGCCATTGCAGGGGTTCTGGAACGCCGTCATCTACGCCGTCATGTCTTGGGGCGCGTGCAAGAGCTTCTTCAGAAGATTTAAGATCAACCGGCGTCCCGGAGGTTCAGAGACTGGGGGAGGCGCCACCAGCACGGCGGAGCAGGGTGCAGCGGGCCGTCGGAGCCAATTCAAGCCTCGCCCCAGGAGTTCGAGGACGTTTGAGTCAGAGAGCATGACAGAGCTCGCCAAGGCTCGAACAGGCTCAGCCGATGATGGACGAAGTTACTGAGAGGAAAGAATCAATGCGACTGACCCAGCATGCGCGCTTGATCCGCTTCTTCCGTGCTCCCTTCTGTATACCTCTAATTGTCATGAAATTTTCTGAAATACGTACATCGATATGCGCACTGGCCTGATACCTAGTAATATTTGTTTCTTTGGCTTTGGTTGTTTTGAGCGAGTCCTTGCGTCTGTGTTAGATATCTTCAGACTTGTATATATGGCTTTTTTAGCTGCAGCTACAAAGTACATTTTCTCTAGTAGTTTCGCGTCGTGGTTTGAATCATCACTCGACAGCACTCGACAGAGGCTGGCTTGCGCTGGCGCGAGCAGCATTGAACGTGCAAGACGTCCGGATAGCCTGGCCTTTTGGCAGTCTCACCGGTGCGCAGTGGCTGGGGTTCCATAAATGAGGGCGCACTGGATTCGATTTCGACGCGGGGAAGGGTGGGGAGAAGAGGAGACGGCACGTATCCTGACCACGAGCTGACCAGAATCGCTTCTCAGGACTTTGTAAGTTGGCTTGACAACAGGCAATCAAGCATGCCAATCTCGTGCGTTAGCAGCCTTTGAAGTGCCGTGAGACCGCGCCAAGCGTCAATGGGGACATCCAACGTCAAAAACGAAGGGTAAGGATCCCGAGACGTGTGTGTCTGGATGTGCGAAGCGTTCGCACATGTCGATGGCAGTTCGTGTCAATTAAGGTTTCCCGAACTTGGACGGGCGTTGCCAGAACTGGCAACCCGGAACGGCCCCTTGGACCACCGCCTGAAGCTGTGACCATGCGGCTTTGACGAAAAGTATATGTGGCCCCATGCGGTTGGATCCGAAACTCGCCTCTCTTGGCACCAGGGCGAAAACGTCAATTGTAGTTCTATGAGCGGCTGTCTTCTGCCATACTTGAAGTATGAATACACCGGCTGGGTTGATAATGCACTGCACGCGCTCATGACCTTTCATGGGCCTCGCACAGAGGCGTGAGGCGGCTGTGCTTCCGTATCATAGCCACGCCGTGCTCGTGGAATCATCGGTAGCCCCTTGTAGGTCGTCGCGCACCCAGCCCATACCCCGGCATCCCGGGTTTGCTTACCAGCCCTGCGCCCATTCAGCCAATGATTGACGACCCGAACACTTTCGACCCGCGAGAGACGCAAAAACAAAGCACAGCTGCAGTCAAAGGCTGCACATCGCAACGCCACGACCAGCGGCTGCCGCATATCGACTTGATCAGCTGGGAAGATGGAAGAATGAGCCCGCTGTTCACGACTGAATAGCGAGGCGCTAGCAGATCTCGCAAGACGAGGGGTAGCGTGCTCGTACAGAGCGCAAGATGAGATGGCGTCGTGCTTGGGTCCCCCCCCCCGGGCAGACGAAAATCCTGACGACTTCCCGCGTCATGGTATGGTCGATGGCTAACAAGAGTGAGATCAGGATGAGGCGTAAGGACGGCTCCGGACTTGCGGGCAGCCGGCAACAAAGGGTTCAGGATCCGGGCATACCGGGCTATGATGATTGACAGCTCTGATGCACCCTCAGCTCACGGCAGTCGGTCGCAATGTCCAGGTTTGCGTTGATTTCCTCATGATTCAGCGTGCTGCGTTGCGTGCCGACGACCCTACCCGTGTCTTATCCCACAAGGAGCCGAGGACTTTTGGCTCGCGAACCCTTGGGCCTCAGCTCAGTGTCGAACACTATGCCAGGAGCCCAAGCAGCCAGACCACGCGACGAGGCTCGCCTTCTTACTACTGACCTCAAGCGCCCCGGGGAGGCCTGCAGCGGGCTGGGCGGTACCGCTCCGCATCGAGGATGCCATGGGGGCCAGCACCCCAGATCCCTGAGGGTCTCCAGTCATGTCTCTTATCAAAACTCAACTGCCCTGTGGTACGGATGCCCGAGGCGTATGGCCCGTCGACAGTTTGGGATGAAAGCTGACATGTCATGTTCTAGGACCCACGGAGTACGAATACCGGCACCTGAAAAGAAGCACCACTGCCTTCATGCCGATACGAGTACTTTGGTTCCCCTTTTCGATCTCCTCTAGCCGAGTCGTGTCGGTGCTGTCGGGCGTCTGATTGAACGTGCACGGGCCAAAACTTATCAGACGCCACAATGGCCCTGCGCGGTGCCGGGCCGCGATAATCTCTTCTTCATCGTGGACAGGGATACTAAATGGTCAAAGCGCCCGGCTTCATATCCGCTTCCAGCAGCTAGCCTATCTCGTAGCGACATCGAGTCAAGGCTCGAGGCCCAAGACTGCCATCCATCCCACGATCTCATCACCCATCCATCGTCAAGGCTGGAAGCTTGTCCGTCCTCGCCAATATCAGCCGTCCCTGACGGCCTCAATCAGTTGATATTCCCAAAAGGTGCCCAGCTCGAGGCACTCCTCCATACAGGCCGTGTCATTCCACCACCACGAGCCCGCCGTCACGTACTCGCCCCAGACCTCCTGCCACAGCATACGTCCGACGAGGCTCCGGAGCTCTGCCTTGGTCTCCCGCTCCGTCCGGAGCCTGTCTATGGCCGGGTCTGGGTCACTCTGCTGGCGCCGTACGTTGCCGGGCGTGGCGTAGAACTTGGCCGCTGTCAGCGTGCTGCCTGCGCTGCGCAGCGACGCCTCCCCGAGCCATCGTGAGAGCAGCGTGCTCGGGCTCGTACATCTGGACTGCTTCCTCAAGCTCACCAGCAAGTGCTGCTCCAGCCAGTCTCTTAGTCGGTTCCCCATCGTGTGCGCACACGGCAGCGGGTCGATGACGACGAGGTGCAGCGTCCCGCCCGGCTTCAGACAGCTGCTCACGTTGTGCAGGATACCGTGCAGGTCCGATGACGAACAGAGAGGCGGCAGCGACATGGAGTAGACGGCTTCGAACAGCTGTGGGGGGATTGGGAATACGGATGGAGAGACGGCCGACACATATAGCGGCTGCACGTTGGGAACCGTGTCGTGCGGCAAAGGTGCATCTGACAAGTGGCAGATGCGTTTCGTCGGGTACAGGCCTGCAAGATACAATGCTGAGGCTTTACTCGCCCAGTCAGTCGCGGCGTCCCGTTGCATTCTTGTCAAAAGTACCAACTTACCTTTGGACTCGTAGAGAGCCAGGATGTTGTGCACCTTGGCGGGTTCAATCTTGAGTGTCGGCTGCCTTGACGCATCGCACGGTGCCGCCAGGTCCAGATGGTGCAGAGTGGAAAACATCCATCGCATCTTCTCCATCTCGAGCTCTCTGTGGTCATCCGCCGTCGTACTGGTGGCCGATATCTCCTTCAACCTGGAGAGCACCGCGGTAGGGCTCGAACTGCCCATGACATCTATTTCTTGGGTCAAGGACTCGAAATCAGCTGGCTTCCACAAGTTGCTACGGCCCCATGCTGAGGATGCAGCAGTGGCTTCCTCTCCATGTCCTTCGGCCATGCTGGCTGGAGCAGCAGGTGGCGATGGTTCGGGCACGGGTTGCCGCAGAGCAGGCCGGGGACGTTTCCTGGATCGAAGAGGAGACTTGGGTGGCGGGACCAGATGCACCGAACTGGCAGGCTGCTCGGTGGGAAAAGGTAGGGAGCTTCTTCGGTCAACAAAACATAGCATGAGTCAATGTCAGGGCTGTGAGCTCACCCTTTTGTCGGTGACTGAGGCGGCGCCTTCGGCTCCTCGGACCGAAGATGTGGGATGAAGAAGGCCTTTTTTACCGGACTCTGCAGATCGAACATCGACAAACGTGCCATGGACGACGCCTCGCGTTGCTTCTTTCCCGGTGATGGCAGTCCGAGTGTCCGGTTCGAACGACCGAGTCTTTCTGAAGTATCCGTAGACGCCGTCGCTGCACTATACGCAGCAGAGCGCGGAGACGGGTTGGTGTTGTTCGCAGAGAAGATGGAGTCTGTGGCTCAGTTTCAGCGTTAACAAGCTATGCCTCAACACATATTCGAAAACACTTGCCCTCGTGCGGCAGCTCCAGAGAAAGATCGTGACTGCTGTTGTATCCAGTGTCCAGTGTGCTAGGGCTGTTGAAGGCGGAGCGCAGCTCGTCAAAGGTCCTGACGGCCGACAGGCCCGAGCTGCGGCGACTCTTCGCATCCGACGCCCGCGAAAAGGGCGAGCGCATAGACGACGTTGCAGACGCTGCTGCTATTTTGGAACTGGCCTTGGACGTGTTGATGTGCTTCAGCCCCCGCGATCTGAAACGTGCAAAGGCCGATCCAGAGGAGCGCGAGCTGGCCGTCGACATGGAGCTGCGTCCCTGCTCGTCGACGCCGCCGTCCCTCTTCTTGCCAACGTCCTTCTCCTGCTTGTCGTCGTCGTCGTCGTGTTGCTTGCGCGCCCTATGCTCGCCAACCAGCTCCCGGCTCGGGTCCGTCCAGACGACATCCCACATCTTCAGACGCGACCAAAGCTTCGATCGAGTCTCGATTCAGACGGGCTCAGCAGCAAGCGAATTCGGAAATCCGCGGGATCCTGCGGCCGTCGCAGGCTGGGCCCCTGATACCAGAAGCGGGTGCGTCGCAATCGGCCTGCGCATCAAACAAGCGAGGAAGATCCCAGATGTGTATGTGAAACGACCACGTGAGCGCACCCTTGGTGGTTGAACAGCAGAGCGGCGAGTCAGTCCACGGCTCGGGTTCGGTAATGCTTCAGTTCTTTCAGAATCGCAAAGTGTTAAGAGGCAGCGACTCTCTGGAGCTGTGAAATGGCTGCTTCAGATGGCGATATCACCAGCGCAGTCGGTGTGAGTGCGAAGTGGGAACAGAGGTAACGTGCAAGCGACGCAACACAGGTTTGGCAAGCTCGCGGCTCGGCCAATTGAGAAAGCGACACAAATCACTGGACAGATGCGCCGTTCCGAAGCGGCACATTTCAAGAGACTCTTGGCCATCAGAACAGCATCTTGTGTTATGACCATCCTCCTGCTCGACCATAGATGTCGCCACCGCACGTAGTCAAATCCCACCTGTTCACGGCGTCTACATGCACTGCCCCATGACAGCGCGTTTATTTAAGTCTCTCGTATACATCTCGATCTCTGTATACCACTCGACGGCTCTACTTGCTCCGGGCGCCTTGTATGCGTCGCCTGCGGCCAACTTCGCTGCCACTGACTCGGAAGTCCTGCCCTTCTCGCTCCGGCAGCATGTCACTTTCCCCGTCTATTTTACACTGACTTCGACTGATCGGGTCCTCGTGGCACAGCTGCCGACTACTCGTGCGCGAGAGTTTCGGTGGCACAGCTGACGAGAGTACGGCGCTGCCTGCAGACACAAGCAGAACGCTAGCCCCGGACGAGCCTCTGCCCATCAGAACAGGTCATAGGAGACGGCTGCAAACAGCGCCATTAAAAACATACACACGATCTTTATATCAAGTCTCTTCCGCGAGGCGGGACTAAATACCTTTGCGCAAGCTCCCCTCCT
The DNA here is from genome assembly GCA_024340155.1 of Tolypocladium pustulatum. NCBI lineage: Eukaryota > Fungi > Ascomycota > Sordariomycetes > Hypocreales > Ophiocordycipitaceae > Tolypocladium > Tolypocladium pustulatum. The sequence continues at coordinate 149,818 of JALHBY010000188.1, read as the reverse complement.
CGGTTCCGAGTCTATTCGCTCGGTGTCCTGCCTACTGGAAAAGCCATTTCTCGACGTTGATCAATTTAAAGGTACGGCAGGGCTTTTCCATCAAAACATTCCTTCGCCTGCTCTTCATGGATGCCCGTGTCAAGGTTGCTCCAAGTCCTGACGACGGAACCCTTCTGCCTGCTGTTCCGCGCGTTGACGAGTTACAAAAGAAATCTTTGCCACCGGTTTCGAATCGAGCTCATGTCTCGGCCATGTCCGTCAAGCCGTGCAAGCCCCTGGTTGCACAGATCTGCCAGAAGAGGGTCCAGAGAACGCATCCAAAGGAGCCATGTTGGCTACAGAGATCGCGCGGCGTCTCTCTGACATGTCTGTAAGTATCCGCGCTTTTGCTGAGGCCCAAGGCGAGTCGAGTCTTAACCTGCGTCATCTCGTATGACATTTAAGTGATCGCGTTAGCTGCAAAGTCAAGTTCGCTGCAAACGATTTTGATAGAGAAAGCGGCCACTCTCTCGTAGCAGGTGGCGCCAAACACCCGCGTCTCGAAGGCTGTCGACAGGTGAATCAGGAGACAATGGCACATCCGGCTTGTATAACACAAAGGCAAAACGAAGACAGCTCTCGGACGAGGCCAATCAAGGCCAGCGAGCGCCACCGCCCTGTCTTGTCCTCGAACCCGTCCGTTATCTGCTGCCGCAACCCCGTACTCGAAGACATGTGTCTTGCATTACCACGCCGTGGGCTGTGAAGTGTAACCGTGACAAGGTCCACGGACAGATGAGGGCTGTTGGCTAGGATATTGAAGCCATGCAAAGAGCGCAACTCGTGTCTTACCCCGACAAGTAGAATGCTCCCATGCACTGGATCGAAGCCAAACTGGCCATGTCCTGGCGCCACACTACCAAGTCTTAATGATTTGCCGCCGTCACCTTAAGACATGGACGTATGGGGGCCCTCCTGTGCGGTATCGCTAGTTGAGCAACGGTGCACAACACCAAGGCATCGACAGCAACGGAGCTGAAAGACGAAACCAGGAAAGATCATCTCTGGCAGCGCCTAGTTTCGCTGATGGCGCTCTCCTGGGCTCAGCTGGCACAAATTCACAGGCGTTTGAGCCTTGTGGTAAAAAATCTCGACCTCGTGACTGTCGGTGCTCGTCTCTTCTTCCAGGCTAAGGGGCACCACCACTTGGAGGAGAACTTCGCTGTTGGCGCATACTTTAGCTCCAGCTTCTTCAGTGTAGTTCTGTTGAACAGGGTCACGGGGTACTTATCTATACGGCTTTGGGCAGCCCAAGTCTTCAGCATCTCCTCGCCAGGCCCCATCGTCCCCCTCCCTCGTCATTTTTCCTTTTCCTCTCTTCTCCCCTCTCCACCTCACTTCACTCATTTCTAGAAGACTCTGCTCTCGCCTCTGAGCTTTGTCTCGCCTGTATTGCAAGTCTCGCACCACACCTATCTCGGTGTGACTGAACCAGACCTGTTAGTCCCCGCATCGTACCTTTTCTTGCGAAGCAATCAACGCCTTCATCTCAGCCGCTCGCATCTGGACAACTCGACAATGGAGCCCGCCGACCATCAACAGCCAACCTTGGCAACCTCTTCTCAACGACCTGTCGGGAGGTCTCGATACTTTGGCATTCGCGACTTTTTTGATTTGGTCGATGATCGCATCACCAGGTCGCGTTTTGGCAAGCTGTTTCGCCTCGATGGAACTGGCCATGTGAGTAGCTTCTCCAGCTCTTCAATTTCTTGAGTTTGCTACTAAATCGCGGAATAGCCTGATGAGATTCAGGGCGCAACCTTTCTCCGGGAAGTTCGGGCTGGATTAACAACCTTTGCGACCATGGCGTACATCATCGCAGTGAACGTTGGTTCTCCCTTTCCATGGACTTGAGTCGAGAAGTTGACAAATTCAGGCTTCGCTGCTATCCCAAACGGGCGGTACGTGCGTTTGCGACCTGGAGCGGAAGGATTTGTGCGATTCGATCCCTGATTTTGCGGCTTGCAAGGAGGGTAAGGCGAACCGCTGTTCTTGCAATTGTTAACGGTTGGCTAAACTCAACAGAGGTTCGTAGAGACTTGATCACGGCTACGGCCGCTATCGCCGGACTATCCTCCATAGTCTTTGGGGCGTCGACGAACCTCCCTGTTGCCCTCGCGTGAGTACCCTCTGCACTACGACTCGAGTCTGTCTGTCTACTAACAGCTGATCAGCCCGGGCATGGGACTCAACGCCTACTTTGCATTCCAAGTATTCCTGACGAGACCTGCATTTGAAGCAGAATCACTGACAAGGACCTCAGGTCGTCGGCGTCAACGGCAGCGGCAACATTCCGTACCGTACCGCCCTCACAGCCGTATTCTTCGAGGGCATCATCTTTGTTTTCCTGGCCCTCACCGGTATGCGGCAGTGGCTCGTGAAGCTCATCCCCGCCACCCTCAAGACCGCCACAGGTGTTGGCATCGGCTTCTTTCTGACTGAGATCGGGCTCTCTTATTCCACCGGCATTGGCGCAATCACTGGCGGAGGGCGTGCAACGCCTTTGGCCCTGGGAGGATGTCCCTTGGAACTGATCAATGAACAGACGGGGATGTGCGACTCTGGCCATATGACAAATCCAAAGGCACGTTGCCACAACACCCTGTGAACGGCACAAAGCTAATGAACGTAGTTGTGGGTTGCCGTCTTCTGCGGCGGCATCGTATCATCTTTTTTCATGGCATTCCGCATCAAGTATGCGCTCGTCATCGGCATTGCCTTCGTATCAATTCTGTCCTGGCCGTAGGTTATCCCAAACCCACACTCTCTCCGCCTCCAACTGGTAGTCTAACACCAACAGCCGGCACACGTCCATCTCATACTTCCCCGACACTGCAGAGGGCGACGCCCGCTTTGACTTCTTCCAGCAAGTCGCAATGTGGCATCCAATGACCAAGACGCTCAACCAGCTCGACTGGACATTTGCAACCGGTGGCTCGCACTTTGTCCTCGCGCTCTTCACATTTCTGTATGTGGACATCATCGATGCCACCGCCACGCTGTACTCCATGGTCCGCTTCTGCGGCGTCGTGGACAGGAAAGACGGTGACTTTCCCCGGTCGACTCTCGCATACTGCACAGACGCGGCTTTCATATCCATCGGCGCTCTGCTAGGCTCCTCGCCGGTGACGGCGTTTATTGAAAGCGGTGCAGGCATTGCAGAGGGTGGACGCACAGGTCTCACCGCGATTGTCACTGGTTTGTGCTTCATTGGCTCCATCTTCTTTGCGCCCATCTTCGCATCTATCCCGCCTTGGGCGACGGGCTGTACTCTCATCCTGGTATGTGCCTCCTCATGGGTTTTGATGAAACGCTAACGTCCATAAGGTCGGTTGCATGATGATCAGACAAATGACGCAGATCAATTGGCGATACATCGGCGACGTACTCCCGTCTTTCATCGTCATGGCATTTATCCCATTGAGCTACAGCGTTGCCTATGGTCTCATCGCGTAAGTCTAAAGCTCTCCGTGGAAGCAGTCGCACGGATATCTTACCATTGCCTATAGCGGCATTTTTGTCTACGCCGTCCTCAACGGCCTTGTTGGTCTCGTCGTCTTTGTGAGCAGCGGGCGCATCGAGCCTCGCGAGTACGACCTGAAGGAATATTGGACATGGAAGGGCACGGGGCAGGCGCCGTGGTTCGTCAGAGAAATTCAGGCATTCCAGTCTCGTCGTCACGCAGGAGCGAATGACAGTATCAAAGAGAACGCTGAAAGGGACCAGCAAGGTCTGATGCTTGACTCGCGAGACGACTCCGCGGGTAAAGACTTCTGCATGGCCTTGGAAGAGCCAGCAGGCCGAGCTGATGAGGCGACTTCCCCTTCCGGGCCTGCTAGGCAGTGATACGACATGGGCTTGTGCCACTTACTACTGCACTCGGGCCAGATTCTTGAGGACAAGGGGACAGTTAGAGATCCTCTTGGCTTGATGGCAATGATTGCAAATGGTGAAGTGGGAAGCAATGAATGAACGCAATGAGACGAACAGTCACCTGGCACGATGCAGTTTCAAGGGTTGTGGGCGTCGAGCTGCATTCGAGCAGGTATCTATGGTTGGCCGTCTCTGATGTCCTCCGCCAAAGACTCGTGATAGAATGATAGCCCACGCCTGCTGGATGCATATCAGCATTATGCCTTCCACAGCTTCGTAGCGACCCTGATGAGCTCTATTCTGCTCGCAGGGGTCGCCTCAGATCAGTCCATTTCCACATCTTCGTCGCTCTGTCCAGCTGCTCTCCTTAAGCCCTTCTCCGCCGTCTTCCTCCGTTCCAAGCTCTCGTCCACCCATTTCTGCACACCCTCGTCACCCCCTTGCTTCAGCTTCTCCTTCACGACGCCCTTGAGCACCTCACCAGCAAACCCCACAAAGTTGTGCCTCCGGAGGGCGTTCTCAAACAGCCAGTCCCGACGCTTGCGCTCCTCGCGGGATAGTAGCTCCTCGTCCCCGAACTCGCGCGCTCGGATCCGCAGGTCGCGGCACATGGCGAGCAGATTAAATCGAATCTCCGTAGTCTCGTATCGGGCTATCCGCTTCTGCAGGACCTCGGCGACCTGCGTGGGGAAAGATTCGAGGGTGCAGGCACCGTGGGAGATGGGAGCTGGCTGCAGCCCGTCAAGCTCGTAGAGGGTTCCGTTGATGGGAGTATAGGCGATGAAGTGGAAAGCGTCCTCGGCCTCGCCCGTCTTCTGGGTCTCGTCAACAAATGGACTACTACGAGCAAAGCTGTTGTGCACCTCGCGGATCAGGTCCGAGTTACTCAACGCCTCGCCTCGAAACTCCGGGGGTAACACCATGGTGAACTCGCGAAAGTCCTTCATTTGGGTCCCAATGTCCACGTCGTCCGTCTTGTTCATGAGGACGCTCAGCAGCGCTTGTGTCGCGCAGGCATTCTGTATCGTCTGCGCCGCAAAGAAGATGTTTTCAGAAGCGCCGTGGTCGAAAGATCCGTCGAGTGGCCCGTTGGGCGTCGCATAAGGGCGATCGGTAGGGTATTTGAAGAGAAATATGACGCCGTAGAGGGGCTGCAGTGTAACCAGCTCGGAGGGATCGAGGGTGAGGAGCTCTTCGAACTGAACGTCTTTGACGCCGAGGTTCTCGATGAGGGATGTGAAGACGCCCTGGCGCTCAGGTCAGTGGCCGTCCTTATTGTAACATTTGCCTGGGAAATGTACTGCATCGGACTCGACTGCGAGAAGAGACTTTGTGTCAGCGAATCCGGATACATGGAGATCGCGGGGGAAAGCGACTTACTGGTACTCCAGCCGCTGCTCATCGTGGTCCAGGTTTCAAGCTGCGACAAGAGGTCGAGCTGGATATCTTGCCTATTCGGTGAAAGAACCTGCGGCACCGTGTACAGGTTCAAGTCAATGGGAGTTTCAGGCGATCGCAGGCCGCAGTAACCAAAGAAAGTCAAAGTCACGAGAGTGGTTTGTCGAGGCAGGCAATGGCAGGATTGGGGTCTGGAAGGTACATAAGCTACCGCTGACTTGACGTGGCAATGCTCCCCCGATAAGATAAGGTAAGGCGGTACCATCAAACGCTTGCGGCGTTGTCATTTATCAAGGTACCTTACTTGCTATGGTAGCCAATCTTAAAAATTGTTCGTCGCAGACGCCTATAAGACGAGTCTTCTTTACGGCCTTATTGCAATTGCAGCTCGTGGTCTATTGATGCCGGCCGTGCTTATGGCTGCCTGCGACGCTATACCGCTGCTCGTGACGCTGTCGCGCGAGCTTACGCGCTCCTTCAAAGCTTTGTATGAGGGATACCGACCAAGACGCGCGTATTCGACCACTTTCATCTAATCCCTCCAGGGCTTGCTCTCCCGTCTGATCTGTCAAGCACTGTGAACTCACCGAGCAATGGAACCCACACGGAGATTAGTTGTGAAAGGGGCGGCCACACTTGTGATGCTCACCTGCGCCTGATCCCGTGGCTGAGTGGTGCTCCAGGAATTAGCTGAAGCTCGGATTGTCGTTGTCTGCCATTCTACGCTCTCGCAGACTTGAGAAATGAGGCATCTAGCAACAGCAAGAGATCAAAACGCAAGGCCTGCTAATCGATTTTTAGAGAAATTCCAAACCCAGCCAGTGGTATCAAGAACAGCTCTGGAGTCCAGAATTGAGCACGATTGCATCTGCAACACCTCGTAGTATACGTCGTTAGAGATTGTTTCGTTAATGGAGATAGCCTGAGTTCTTAAGGCTTGCCTCACCGCACACATTTAATTGAGTTGCTATCATCTATTGGTGTTCAAAGTCTTTGCATTGTGAGCCGTCTATCCTACTTCATATTCTCTTTCCATCCCTAGGACCCCTTCGGCCATGGCCACCCCCCCCCTAACGGCTTGTCGTCATGAATTGCGTTATATTCGTTTCCAGGGTCAAGAGCATCAAAGCTATATATCGTTCGGCCCTCCCGATCAGTAGGCCCAGCTAAGTTTATGTTCTTAACGGATAGATGGCGTACCCTAAAGTTTGAGAGCACGGAGAGCGTGCGGGCGAAGACCAAAAGGACTGCAAACCACTCCGGGGTTCCCTCCTTTGGATTATCGGCCAGATGGTAGACACGAGCGTATTTCCAAGGAGGAATATCAGCCGTAGTCCAAACTTGAGGTACAGCGTTTCCTGATTGCGTCATGTAATATGCCTCCTGTAGACGGTGTTCATCCATAATGACATATCCCTCACGGCTTCGGACATTAGCCTCAGTCCAATAGAAGCCTTGCTCCATGAGACGTGGAACGTCTTTGGCATGAACCTCTGGTCGGGCTTCCCACTCCACATCCTTTGTGAATTTGGCCTTGGCATTTGGGAGAAACAACATTCCTAGATTGTACTCCGCAGTCTGCCAATCGCGGGTGGTCTCGTCGACTTTTGGGTCGGTGTCTAGTTCTGAGTTCGAATCTGTGCTCGAGTTTCAGTTTGGGGTGAGAGACGTGCTTTCGTTGGAGTCGTACGCCGGTGGAGGTTCATCCAGCTGTCCCGAGTCCTGCTGCGCGCGCTGCTGCTGCAAAATCTCAAGTTCCATGATGTGGTCTTTGGACGAGACGATAATTGTGAGTGACGGGGAGATATTGCTAGCTGAGGTTGTAAAATTCAAGGATTGGGGCAGGATGCTGGCCAAGGCTCTGCTTATATATCACTTGCGCTTTCTTTTATGCTTTGCGGTGGGTGCTACAGAACTTTGCGGGCTGAAAGCCAAAATTTTCTCGACACAAACCATCGGTGCCTCGGGCGACTTCACGGCTAGCATTTGCGACCCATGGACAAGAATTCTATCTAGCCAAACAACCAATGGATCATGAAGGCTGTTTCGAATGCAGTGGGACTGCACAGCAGCTTTCGGAACCTGAGAGCATGAGCAGAATCCAACAGTCTCGCCCAAATTCTTTATGCTGGCCATAGCCATGCTTGTCATGGATGCCACTGCTGCTCATTCCTGTAGGCCGTGCCTCTAGTCCTACCTGCAGGCAGCACTGAACTGCTTCGCAAGGCGACAAGGAGAGAGCCAATAAGCTCATCTACAGCGGACCCTGCGCGTGCGCGCGTGGTGGAGCCGCCCGGTGGCAGTGTCGAAGTCTCGCTTTGGTGACGGCGGCGAGGCACTGATAGTGCCAGCACCGGTGCCGATGAAAATGCATCGTGGGACACGTGGACGGCTTGACGATGGCAGCAACGAGGTTCGAGTAGGCGCAGGCAAAAGGCTTGTTGAATCTAAGTTCTCGCCCTGAGCAAAAAGGCACACTTGCCCATCAGGCCGCCGACGGCTGCCTTCCCTGTGCTGTCTCCACAGCCCACCGTCAGACGGGGTGGTGCTCGTGGTGGCGCGGAGGGCTTGGACAGCTACTAATTACTCGTACTCGTAAATCTACCGATTGACGCATGACCAACCTCTTGCGGACAGTGCCATGGCGTTGGGTTGCACCACCACAGGCAGAAAGGAGGATCACCATGGTCCCGTGAAGAGATGGTAACCGAAAATCCGGCAATGACGGGGGAGCAATTCAGTTACTCATGTCTAATGGCGAACCTTGCTAGCCAAAAGGTACCTGCATAAGGTACGAAGGGTTCAGTAGACATACTTCCTCTTCAGTACGTTGCATCAACCACAACCCAGCTGCTTGTCTTGTGCCTACTCGTACGGATGAGGCCAAGGCTCCCCGGATGGCGCCACTGATGGCTTCCCGGATGGTTCCCCGGATGGTTCCCCGGATGGTTCCCCGGATGGTTCCCCGGATGGTTCCCCGGATGGTTCCCAGATAGTTCGTACCTTGCCCTCGCCCGTGACATCGTTATCGCCGTCACCATCGTCTTCCTCTCTGACGCTATCCTCACTCGCGCTCTCGACATAGCGGGCCAGGTGGCTAAAGAGCTCGAACTCCATTCTTTGGGCCGCTATGGGGCCATCCCGGATCGCTACTAGCATGTCCGAGCCAGGCTCCCTGGATGGCTGCCGGGACGGCTGCCCCGTTGTCTGCTGGCATGTCCGAGCCAGGCGGCCCGGATGGCTCTCAAAGGTCTCTGAACCAGGGACACCTAGCCCTCGCGCATGACGTCGTCGTCGTCGTTATCGTCGTCGTCGTCGTCGTCGTCGTCTTCTTCCTCACTAACGCTTCGCTCACTGACGCTGCCCCCACTCGCGCTGTCGACATAGCGGGCCAGGCGGCTGAACAGCTCAAACTCCATTCTCTCGGCCGCCATTGGGGCCTCTCGGATTTCTCCCAGCATGTCCGAGCCAGGCGGAAAGTCATGCTCGAAGCATGGGCCCCCGAAACCCCTCATATTAGTGAGGACGGCTTGCCGAAAATGCCATCGAAAGACTTCGGGGGGGGGGGCCATCTTGGGTCGTTCAGTGACTTGGCATCTATGAACGTCCCAGCAAACTCTTCGTAGCAGTTTTGAAACAAAACATTCTTGTAACCATCCTAAAGGAAACGTATTAGCCTGATATAAGTCTGGGGGAATGGCGGTAGTACCTACGTCGGGGTTAATGGCAAGAATATAGTTACCAAATACCGAGTGCAAGTCTGTCTTGAGGAGGATCCCATTTTGTACTGAGTTGATTGACGATCCCTCAGTGGGTGGAATGGTGATCCAGCGACCATAGTTATTCGCTTTCCACTGTTGTAGATACGCGATGGGGAAAATGTGTGCTGCTTCGAAACCTTGCCACAAGTTGGCCGCGGCAATTTTGTTGACTGTTTTCGAGACGACACACCGTCCGTCTCGCTTTCGTACTTGGTGGGTGAAGGAGCCGACTTTTGACCCGGTTTGTTTTGATGTGAGTCGGATATACGCAGTTTCGTCGCTCGACTTCATAGTATATTAGCTAGCGTGGCCGCGGTGGAGGGTTTGAGAGGGCTACATGCCTGGACGGTGCCATCGGCCGCGACGAAATAGTTGCCAGGCGAAATGTCTTGCGCGTCTCGCGGCACCTCCTCATCACTGTCGTTCTTTAGGAAGAACGGAGTTGATGTAATAATAATGATCTCAACCATGGCGTAGAAATTGGCGTTGGTCATGCCAGGGGTGACCACGAGACCGCCTAGCAAGACGTCCAGGTTCCGAAAGTCGTAGATGAAGACGTTACGCATCACTGTCCGTGCATCCTTGGCCGGCATGGTGAGGGTCTGAGGTTCAACTAACAAGTAAGAAGCTCCATCTGATCTCGAAAATTGGCGAGTGCCGGGTCAGCAGCTGCGTCGGTGACGACCAGCAAATCCCTGGTGTAGTACGTGCGCTTCTTCCTCTGCCCGACGGGCCTTTTCTTTTTTTTCTTTTTTCTTTCTTCTGTGAGCTGGCTCAACTCATTTTGTTCTGCAGCAAGAACGAACTTGGTGCGGCGACGACGATTTTAAATATAGCGTAGAAACTAGCTGGCGTTAGTTACGCCAGAGGTGACTGCGAGACCGCCTAGCAAGACGCCTGAATGCTAATACGAAATTTTAACCATATGTCCTTAGCCAATATAATGCTCTACTCTACTTTGTACGAGTACGCATGAGAGAGCTCCAGTCTATCAATTACCTACACCACGTGTGCTGTATCAAGAGCGAGAGAACACGTAGAAGTCAAGGCGGCGAGCACGGCGGAGGGACAAGATGTTTGTGTGCTTGGTACTCCGCAGGCCTACCAGCAAGGCTACAGAGCCTCATCAGCGACACGTCGATTTCCTGTGCCACATTATGGTATGAGCCCCAACCGCGGTTAGACGCACTGTCTCCATTGGGCGCATGCACGCAGTCCGCGGGCTTACCTCGCCGAAGTCGCTGTCGGGAGACTCCTGGAGCGAGAGGATGGGCGACGCCACGGTGCTTTGCGAGTGAGACCAAGTCCTTCCGGTGCAATTCAGCCGACCAAGGCTCCCGCCCTCAAATGAGTTGCAGCGCATTTCCATACAAGCGCGCCAGTACATTGCCCTACACGTACACACGCGTGATAACTTGTTCAGACCGAACTGTTTGGAAGCCCGTTGCCAGCGCAACAATGGCCTGTTCAGCAGCAAAACCAAGCTGCAGTGGTCATAACACAGGCCAGTTGTTTGGCACCTATTAATAAATGAACTGCTTGCTGTGTGGTTGAGAAATCTTTTCCTGCACCTTCACAACTTTGTGATATTCCTCAGTCAAACACTCGCACGCTGCGCCTTCACCTTCTGTCTACTCCTTATCACGAAACAAGTTCAAACTGTTCACAAACGCGAAGGCAACCCATTCAATTCAAAATGTCTTCAATCGTGAAGAAGAGAGCCAGCTACAAGTCGCACGATGCCTACATTCGATACCTAAATGGCGGCGTGAGACTCCCAGATGACTTAGTCCCGAAACTCACGTACAATAACGTGAGTGAAACATCAAATTGTTTGGAACATTGATTCTAATTGTTGCAGAATGGCATCATCCAAGTTTTTCCAGGAGAAGTTTACTGTCGATTTAGGGAGAACGGCATGGTCTGTGGCTACGTAAGTTCCGCGTCGACCTCAAGCCATTTCCAGGTCGATTCAACATTAACTAAGAACTATTTCCAGTCCAGCAAGTTTGCTAGCGAGTCTTCACTCCGCAATCATTACACCAAGGCCCACAAGGTAGATGTTAAGGACAGAAAGCCAGGCCGAAATGACACGAAAGAAGAGGCTGCATTGCTGCGTGAGTTTCACCTGCCCAAAAGTTTTCGAAGTGAATCCGAATTGACTCTGAGATAATCAGGCTGGTACCACGATGTTTCGATAGGCGCTCTGCCTGAATGGTCGCCCAGAAAGCCCAAGGAGAGAGGGGCCACCCCACCCCCAGTCATCCCGTTGCTGCAGGCGGCCATGGAGAATGCCGCAGCCGTGCATCGCGCCCGTTAGGCCGCCCAGGATGCCATGGATAGGGCACAAGAGTTAGTTGATGCTGCCCTAGCTAATCAGCGCAGTGTGGCGAACATCTTGGGATATGTGAGTCGAATTGATTTCTTACTGTTATGAGCTTACTTGCTAATGGATTGGGATCAGAGACTGCATAATGAAAACGAAGGTGAAGGCGACGAAGACAACGAGGACAGTGGCGAAGCAGACGAGGACGAGGGTGGAGAAGAGGATGAGGTGAGTTTCAAGCAAATGCACCATGATTTTGAACCAGTTACTAACGAAATCATTCGCCAGGAAAACGAAGATGAGGATGCTGGACGTGTCTAGGAGCGAGCCACAATTCTGCCGTTCCTTGCGCAAATTCCATCACAATACGAGTGTATGATATACCAGTAGATCCCAATGTTAAGTTTTCATAACGTGCTGGAGCTATGCACAGGTAGGAAGCCAACCTCGTCAAGTTTGTCAAACCGTCGTGGCTTAGGACGGCCTCTAGTCGGCTGGACAACGCGTGCTTTGAGATGTGGTTAGCAGTGTCAGACTCAGCGACAAGTCGAGGACGACGCCCCTGGCCGGCTTGCTCTGGGTCTGTGGTGCAATGCGCGCCATCTGCACCGACACTCGGTTCTTCAGGCCCTTCTGCCCAGCCGCTGCCTTGACGTCTCGGCAGTCAAGTGGTGGAAGGGGCAAGCATTCGATGCCTCGACTGTGGGTGTCCCTGCTGGAGTCACTGCTGGTACCTGCTGGTCCGATGCTGATGTCACGGTAGTCAAGTGGCGGAAGGGACAAGCATTCGATCCCTCGACTGTGGGTGTCCCTGTTGGAGTCGCTGCTGGTACCTGCTGGTCCGCTGCTGATGTCGTCGAGTAGAGCAGTCGTGACGTGTATGCCCACGGTCACGACTCGTAACATGGAAGGCAGGTAAGAAGCATCAGCATGCCACTGTCGGAGCAGTGACTGACTGCCAAACAATAAGCGAAGCTAGACATGGAAGGCTCCTCCGTCTCCCCGTTGGAGTCGCTGCTGGTACCTACTAGTCCGCTGCTGATGTCGTCGGTAGAGCAGTCGTGACGTGTATGCCCACGGTCACGACTCGTAACATGGAAGGCAGGTAAGACGCATCACCATGCCACTGTCGGAGCAGTGACTGCCAAACAATAAGCGAAGCTGGACATGATGGCTCCTGCGTCTCTCGTCTCGTAGAGCTTGGATAGAAATCGTGACGGACGATGTCGTTTCCTTTCCCTTCTCTTCCTTTGGTCAAACAAACATTAACAAGACATTTTTAACAAAAATGCCTTCGTAAGTCTGTCCGTCACCCACCGTCTCGAGATCCATCCAAGCTAACCGTCAGCGCAGATTCAATCTTTTGAGCATTGTGGCGCGGGTGCCACAACCACCCCCACCCAACACTCGCAGCATTTCATCCATTCTGCACTGGCGGCAATTCATCCATTCTGCACTAGCAGCATTTCATCGTCAATTATTCCATCGCTCACTCCTCGGTATTTTAATCACCATGAGCCTTTCAAAATTCATCAAGCGAGCGCGGGCCTCGACCAAGTCTATCCTTGGTGAAATCCTACCAGGAGGAGGTCATCAACAATCCGACGATACTTGAGCCGCCCCAAAACATCTCTGCCTACTCGGAAGAACGTCTGAAAGGAGGACTCAAATTCGCAGATCACTCTCTCCGCACCTGGCGCCTGGTACTACATTCATCAGCATCCCCCTGCTCATCCGTAGATACTGACATGGGTATCAAGCTCCCGAGAAGGTTGATCGACTCCACGAAATGCTCCAGCAGCAGCGTAATCCCCACCAAGAGCAGCTCGAGCACCACCAAGACCATCACAAGCAGCAGCTCGAACAGCACCGCAAGTATCGGGAAAGCAGCTCGAGCTTCAAGTCAAGCATTTCCAACATCAAGACAAGCAGCTCTATCAACTCCTCCGACAACAACACGAGCAGCTCCAGAACCTCCTCCTCCAGCAGCACGATCTTCACGAAAAGCAGCTCAAGCAGCACCACGCCCATCACGAGCAGCAGCTACAGCAGCAGCACGACAATCACAAAGAGCAGCTCGAGCAGCTTTTCCTTTGGTCAACCAAACAACATTTGCTCATAGCACATTTTTAACAAAAATGGCTACGTAAGTCTACCCATCACCGACCATCACCGACCATCTCGAGATCCATCCAAGCTAACCGTCAGCACAGTTGCGCATATTGCGGTGGCGTTACAGCCACCCGCGCTGGGGGGTCGTCATGGTGTTGGTCCTGGTGGCGCTGTGGGGGGCGGGGTGGATGGCCGCCAGTGTGAAGGTGTCAGGAAGGGCTGAGTGTGGCGCACACAAGCGGGCCCTACTGAGGCCATCGAGCGGATACGATGATCACAATGATGATAGGTCAAGAAGCTTCACACAGGGTCAATTGAGGGTGTATTCCGTATTCTGCTGTTGTGTTGCTTGGATGTGTAAAAAGGGGCGCTGGCCGTGCAGCCATCGTGTGCTCGTGTGGTCACGTGGGAGCAGCTAGGCCTATACGGCAGCCTCGATCTCACAGAATGGGGGCGTCCTGGAGGGGTGGCACCGGCGCATAATTGATTTTCCTTTGGAGGACATTCTTTGCGAATAACATCAAGCGATTATATTTTTTTATAAATAACATCAAGCGCACCAAAATGCCCCAAAATCCCACACGTAGAACTCGTCATTCTCGTCACAACTTGGTCTCACTCGCAAAGGACAAAGCACGGTGGCGTCGCCCATCTTCTCGCTCCAGGAGTTTCCCGACAGCGACTTCGACGAGGTGGGCTGCAGTCACCTCTACTCGTAATCCAGCCACGTGACTCCTGGCTGCCAGCGCCGTCAAGCCAGCCAGAACAACAGGGCGGTCAAGGCAGAGGTGCAAATGGCGCGCATTGCACCACAGACCCAGAGCAAGCCGGCCAGGGGAGACAAGCATGTGGTACGCCCTCCGGGGAACTACATATCTACCTATACGGGGAACCATCCGGGAGCCATCAGGGGAGCCCTCCGGGAGCGCCTGCGGCGGGCTTACCCAGTCGCACTGACATAAGTAGCGTACCTGTGGTCATGCGTCCATAATATCTAACATAATCTGCTCAGTACATACATGCCCATACAAGTCTCATGCAAAGATTGTTACAGCGCAACGAGCTGCTCCCGGATCGGTTCCCCGCCGGTGTTGCCTCCAAGTGCTTCTTGGTGTCCATTACCGCCCTGCTGCTCGTCTGGGCGAGCACCAACGTCTTCAAGGGTATTCGTCTCGTCCCTGTCGCCGCTGTCATTCTCCTCCTCCTCGCCCGTCCTGCTTGCCGCTGCCGCTGCCGCTGCCGCTGCCGCAGTTACCGCCTCTTGTCGACGAGTCTCTTCAGCGCGTGCCTCAGCCTCCAGATTGGCTATGTGCCTTTCTGCCACCCCGGGCGCGATGCTGGCGAGGAACAAGAGACCGGCTCGCTCGAGCCGTCTGACGTGCCCAGTCAGCCAACCTTCGCGAGCACGGCGCTCGTCAACCAGTCTCGCAGCCAGCTGCTCGGGGACGCTATCGCCTTGTCGTCCAGCCGGTTGAGCCTCGTGGCCCGCAACCGGGACCGCTCCTCGGTCTCCCTGCATCTGCTGAAGGTTCGGGAGAAGATGCTCCAAGTGCCTGCCGATGGGCCGCCAGGCGTTTTCAGCAACTCCATTGAGAAGGCCGGTGCTCAGGACAAAAATGAACACCGCAAGGCAGATGATGGTCAACCACCTCGACCAGCTCGAATTTGGAGTCGTGAAGAACCACACGAAGAGGCCAAGTCGAAACAACAGCCAGATGTGTGGCCAGAGTTGCATAAGTAGTGGGGGGAGACCGACCGCTGGAGGGTTGTTAGGGTGCAAAAGCTGAAGAGGTGCTTGGGCGTGCACCGCGGCCGGCGGTTCATGCTGAGCTTGTGGCCTCTGGTGATGCTGCTGAGCAGCACGAGTGCTGTGCGCCGGAGGGGCAAAGGCCACGGTGGGAGGGCTGGCATTGCCCCTCAAAGGTGGCAAGCTCGGCTGACTTCTCAGTCTCGGCGAGTAGTATGTCTCGGCCGCAGAAGTATCGAGCAAGAGAGCTCGTGGTCCGTCCGGAGATGACAAGATGTAGACTTGAAGGCCTTGCTGTGGCTGGGAAGGCAGGCTGACTGGGGCCATGGAGTTGCTGCCAGCACCGACCGACCTCGGTTCCTGGTCAGGAGTGGCCCGACCGCTGCCAGCCACTGAGCCGCCTGATGCGAAAACTGGAGTGGTAACTCCAGGTTGTGCGAGCGGTCGGTTGTGAAGGGAATTTACCGAGATGCTCCTTTGCATGGCGTTGGCCATGGCCATGGTCGCTTGGCTTGCGTCCGCTCCGCGAATGATATTTTGCACATCATTAACGGACAGCCCAGCTGTTGGGCCATGCGTCGCAGCTCTGATGACAGTGTCCACCTGGAAGGATTGTCCGTTTGGGCCAACAGATTCGTAGTGAACGGAATGGGAAGCAACAGGGCTGGCTCTTCCGCTATTGGACTCGATGCCGTTGGCGCTGGTGTTGATCCCTGTCGTGTCTCCAATGCCTCGCATACCCATTTGCGCTCTCCCTCGCTGATTCTGGCCGACAAAGGCTCGAACCATGGCCTCCCGCTGAAGATGGGCGTCCCGTTGGACTTGGCCAAGCCAGTTGGTCATATTCTGGTGGTGGTGTTGGAAAGCCGCTGCTTGTTCGGGTGTGCGGTGTGCAGGTGCAGGAGATGGAACTCGGCCAAGCTGAGGTACTGGGTTCGTCTGAAACGTAGCCCTCCGCTGCGGTGTGTCTGGTCCAAAATGAGGAGAAGGAATAGGATGAGAGGACTGCGGAGCTCGCGAGGCACTGATGGGCCGGCCTCCATCTACCGGACTTGGGCCTCGAGCTGTGGTCGACGTCATCGGGGTCTGGCTGTCTGACACATCTCTGATGACTAGATGAATGGTTTGTCGATCGGGCGCACGAAGCTGGAAGAAAGGCGCTGGTCAGCCGCTGGGTCCGGCAGGGGGAGGATGGGCCGAGTTCGAGGTATGGCTTACAGCATTCACGCCAAATACATCGAGCAGGCTGTCCGACTCACGTAGCAATGCCCGTCCACGGTGAATCAGTCGCTGGTTCTCGTCCGCTGGTCGCAGCGGCAGCGTTTGTCGGATCTTGTCCTTCAATCCCTTGATGGTTGTCGTGGCGGGGAGGTCGGGGAACAGCAGTGGCCGGTTCACGCCCACCGACGGCGAAACGATCTGGAGATTGACAACGAGCTGCTCGGGAGGCGTGACTGCGGCGCCCGCGGGCTGCGAGGTTGACGGCTCGGTCGCCATGTTCAGCAAACAACTGGCATGCCACCAGTGGGAGCTCGCGGTGGGGTAGGCGTCGAGGATCGGAGGGATGGGACTTGTTGGCGCGATCCCTACGAGCTATCGACGAAGCAGCTGGTAGGACGTGTCCATGCAGGTCATGTCAGACAAGCTGTAAGATCTGTCACGCCGCTCTTGCACCTTGTAAGCGAGGTGCACGCGAAGAGAGAGGGAGCAGGGAGGCGCGAAATGTACCGGCGAAGGGCCTGCGCGATGCAGGGAAAATCCAAAGGAAGGAAAAAGGAACGTGGCGGGTCAGCGCATGGCTCGAAGTTTGCGAGTTGGGAGGGACGGGCGGCGTCGACATGCAGCTGATGGATGCTTCCACGCTGGCTTTCAGGAGATACGTACCTCAGCCAGCCCTGCTGTGCCTGGGCGGTGGGACGACTTGGGCTTAGCGCGATCTCGTGCAGGTGGCCTCGCCTGGGTTAGACCTTGTGCATTCGCCGGCAAGTTTACGAGCAGGTGGCTGTTATGAAGAGCCTCGGCCTCTGGGCACCATCTGCTATGGATTGGGCGAAGGCGTGAATCGTCGCATGCTTGACGGCGCCCAAAGGCCGTTTGCTGGTAGCGTCATAACGTCCATGTAATCATACTGGTCGACTAAATTAGGCCGTGTGGGCAATGTGTCACCTGCTGAATCACAGCAGCGGCTCCAATCCAACGGCGGATATTTCCGCCGCGCCGGCCTGCCGATGGACATCTACGTCAGTTGTCAGAGACTCTCAGTCCGCGATTGATTCCAGCTCAGGAGCTACCTCTGCCATCAATTGCTTCCCAACTGCGCTCGCCAGCATTGCTTGAACCCAGGACATGTTGGCAGCCACTCTTGGGGCTGGTTCAGGCCAGCTCCTCCGGGGCTATGCCCTGGCAAACGTCCGCGGTCGATGCTCCGACTGCGCGGCTCGACATGCGACGTCTCTGGTCGCAAGCCCGCGATACCCTCGACGGACCCCGGCCTCGGCGCGCAATCTGTCCTCCGGCTCGGGCAAGCGTCCGCGCTTCTCTCAGCGTCTCGGCGAGGCACTGCGCAACAGCAAGATCCAGTGGTACCAGATCCCCGTCGGGCTTGGCATTGGCTTCCTGGGTCTCGTGCAGTTCTACAAGGTCTCTGCCAGGGAGCAGGAGAAGCAAAGAGAGCAGGAGCAAGGAGGTCTGCCGAAAACACGCACAAGGGTGCGGCCAGAGGGACCATGGTAAGCAGTCCTCGGGATAAGCCACGTCTCGACGATAGAGAATTGACAAGCCGGCGACCTAGGCAAGTTCAAGTCATGTCGACCTTGCCACTCAAGGCCATCTCTCGCTTATGGGGAAGATTCAACGAGTTGACAATCCCCTACTACCTACGGGTCCCCGGATTCAAGCTCTACTCTTTCATTTTTGGAGTCAAGTAAGTCGTCGATCAAGACCTTTCCTGCACCATGTTGCTGACGACTGCAGCTTGGACGAAGTTTCCGAACCCGACCTTCACATCTATCCCAACCTTGCAGCCTTCTTCTATCGTACTCTCAAACCAGGCGCGCGACCACTGGATCCCGACCCCAACGCCCTCCTGTCCCCCTCTGATGGCAAAGTACTTCAGTTTGGGCGCATCGAGGGCGGCGATATTGAACAGGTCAAGGGCATGACCTACAGCATCGATGCTCTGTTGGGGCAAAACACGCCAACATCGAGTATCAAAAGCGGCTCTTCTGGTCACAGCTCCGACGGCAGCCAAGCGGGCCACAGAGAGCCCCATGGTGGCGAAGAGATAGTCAAGCAGGAGGAAGAGTTTGCCAGGGTGAATGGCATCTCGTACACCCTGCCAGATCTCTTGACCGGACCAACGGACGGCCGTGCTCAGCTGGCCACCACTGACGAGTCAACCGAGGCATCGCCACGAGCCATCTCCGAGGTCCGCGCAGAACTGGCGCTGGGAGAGCGAGCTTGGTACGACCTCCTGTCCGAGGATAAGACGACATCGCTGTACTATGCGGTAGTCTACCTAGCTCCTGGGGACTATCACCGGTTTCACTCGCCGACGAACTGGGTCGTCGAACGAAGACGGCACTTTGCTGGCGAGCTGTACAGTGTCTCACCATACTTGCAACGAACGCTGCCCGGCCTCTTCACCCTGAATGAGCGCGTGGTTCTGCTCGGCCGATGGCGTTACGGCTTCTTCAGCTTCATACCGGTCGGCGCCACCAACGTCGGGTCCATCAAGGTCAACTTCGACCGCGAGCTACGGACCAACAGCTTGACCACGGACACGGCCGCCGACCATGCCGCCGACGAAGCAGCAAAGCGCGGAGAGCCGTACCTCGGGTTCGCCGAGGCCACGTACGAGAATGCCAGCGCCGTTCTGCATGGGCATGCGCTGCGAAGGGGTGACGAAATGGGCGGGTTCCAGCTGGGCAGCACGGTGGTGCTGGTATTCGAGGCGCCTGCTGATAAGCACGAAGAGGGCAAGCTCAAGTCTGGATGGGAGTGGTCGGTGGAAAAGGGCCAGAAGGTCAAGATGGGCCAGGCGCTGGGCCGGATCTTGGAAGAGTGATGTGGCGGGTGTGTACCTAGTGTATCTCAAAGTGTACATGTGGCTACGGCAGGCAGCAGAAAGTACCTACCTTTGACTTGTCGCATTTGTCAATGCAACTCATACCTCAGTTTCTTGTTGCAGGCATCACTATATGTAGTCACAACTTGCTGAGCACAAGGGTATGTCAAGTGAGTCAATTGGTGTCCATGCTTCTATATGAACGCTAAAACAAGTCTTCCCCTCCATGCCCATTAACTCCGTCGCGAAATCCATCTTCTTTGAAAATTTGAATGAGACCTCTCCGAGGCGCCTAGGCGCCAAAGACCTTGACGCGGTCCTCGAGGGGCTGGAACGTCTTCTCGCCGGGCTCGCCGGCGCGGCCACCAAAGACGAGCTGCGCGTTGAGCTTCCAGCTCACTGGCAGGCCCCAGGTCTCGGCCACCTTTTCGTCGATGAGGGGGTTGTAGTGCTGCAGGTTGGCGCCAAGGCCCTCGAGCTCGAGGGCGGTCCACAGCATCCATTGCTGCATTGCGTTGCTCTGGCCGGCCCAGGCAGGGAGGCGGTCGGCGTAAGAGGGGAACTTGGCCTGCATGTCGCGGGTGGTGGCCTCGTCGGAGAAGAACATGATGGTGCCGGCGGCGCCCTTGAACATGGCCATGCGGTCGGCCGTGGGCTTCCACTTGTCGTCGGGGACGATGGCGCGCAGCGCGGCCGTGGCAATGTCCCAGAGCTTGTCGTGCTCGGCGCCGAGCAGCACCACGGCGCGGGTCGACTGCGAGTTGAAGGACGAGGGGGTGTGCAGCGTGGCCTCGTTGACGAGCTCCTGGATGCGGCTGGCCGGGATGGGCAGCTCCTTGTTGAGGGCGTAGATGGTGCGGCGCGCCTTGGCCAGCTGGAAGAGGAGGTCGGCGGAAGGCTTGATGGCAGACATGGCGACTGTGTGTGGTTGTTAAGTGGTGCAGGTGGGTGAGTTTGATGTTGCGGAGGATTGGTTCAAGAGACTTGGAGACTTGCAATGACAGATGGCAAGAGGGGCACAGATCTTGAATGTGTGGGTTGATATAAAGTGCTTCCGACAGAAAAGAGACTGCTACACCCATCGACCGTCCCGAGCCTTTAAATATGTACGAGTCGCACAAACCGACCCATCCAGATGGAAATGTTACCCAGCCGCCAGCGCCACCGGCCCAGGCACGCCCGATGAATAACTGCGGCCCTCCGCTTAGCAGAGCGAGCGGGGCCGCAGGGGGCCACTCCTCGGCCCCCAACGCCGGCGGGCGCTTGCTGAATCGCCAGAGGGGAAAAGAAGGGGAAAAGTCGGTTCCGTTCCGCCAGCAATGGCTGACTTGATGCTGAGGCAATCGGGAATACCGTTAAAGCAAAAGGGAATGTGGGGGCCGGCGTTTTGGGGTTTGTCAGCACCTTATTCTTCCCTGCGCCGAGCGCCGGGGAAATCGCCCAATCTAGCAATCAGGGGGGCAGTGGGCGTGCCGACTCGGCAGCCGAGGCCCCTCCTTTGTCATAGCCGCGCGGGATGGCGCGCACGACCTGACTATTCGAATGGTAATTATCCACGGACGCTCAGACGAGGAACGTTGGTGCCGCCAATATGCCGGTGGCATGTCGGCAAACATTCGCAATGCTTAGTAGCCGAAACTATAGGTCCATCGATTTTGCTCATTTGCTAGTTTGGGTGGATTCGCGGTGGTGCTGTTGGCGTCTCGTGCTCCTTGCAGTTGACGGCATCTCCATCCAGTAGCAAGCCGCCCGTCGTTTGGAAAAGCATGGCCCAATACCCCCAATCGCACGACCGTCCCCAAACACAGTCTCCCGTGCATAAGTGAACAGAGCAGCATGTTTCAAGACATAGGAAGACTCAAGTCTCCCGCGCCAAATGTAGAGGACCGGCCATCATTTGTACGTTCGGCGTGAGTTGTGTAGGGTAGCATATTTCGCGGTCAATCTGTCCGGTGTGGACTTGCCCGCCCTCAGGCCCTACGCATCTCTTCTACACCATTTCTCACCCCAATGATTCCAATGGTGCCATGGACGCACCTCCGCTGTATGTGTAGCAATGCGTGCCATGCTCGGCACGTGGAGAGCAGGGATGGCACTGCCAGTGAGGGTCCACACCACTTCATCTAGGCCGGCCACTGATGTTGAGACCTTCACACCACCACAGCACCGGCACTCTTCGGAAGTCCTCCCGGAGACTCGAGACGTCATGAACGTGAGGACAACACCCGCCATTGCCACGTTCGATGGTGGCTCGTGCAGACCCAACTGCCGCCCGCAGCCGTAGCATATACCGTCACCACACGTCGGCGTGACGGATTATCCAAATCTTGATATCTTTGTCTACGTTTGGGCTCCCGGTGTAATCGAAGCAAGACAGTTCGGCTTTTTTTGCAATGGACCAATGGGCTGTATTCTCTGTCTGTGACCCCCTTGCGTCCATCGGACTGGTGCTCATCGTACAGTAGCGACATGAAATAGCCCTCCAGTTCCAGGTGGTAGAAAAACAATACTCCGTACACCGACACTCCCACACTGGTCTAAGCCGATGCTTGCGCTGTTTGAATCTAGTATGTATAGCCCTTCTGATGCCGTGAATGGCAATCGAAATGCGTAGTGAAGGAGAAAGCCGTAGCGACCCGACCAGGCCATGTTTCAACGTCCGTTCGCGCCCTGTTGCAACACAGCGCTTACCCGTGACATTGACAACTAGGCCGCTCACTGCCTCGCACGTGGCTGTCGTTCAAGACTCGGGTCGAGCAGACAGATATCCGTGGACACCACGTCCTACCACGTCTCTGCAATGTACTGTCCTGCCTCCTTCTTGAGCTGCCAAAAATTCCTCGCCTCTTCGCGCTCGAGGTTGCCCTTGGCCATGGCGACGTCGATGAGCGCCTCCTCGACGCCCTCGCCCATGCCCTTTGAGCTGCCGCAGACAAACACACGTCCATCGACGGCATTGACAATGTACCAGACCAGGTCGGCCTGGTTCAGCACCTCCTCTTGCACATATTTGCCCTCGCCGCGCCGGCTCTGCACAACGCGCTTCACTTCGTCCTCGTGCACACCCCATTCGCCGCTGTATATCTCGTCAACCAGCGAGTCGCGGATGCCCTGCAGCACCCACACCTTGTTGGCGCAGTTGGCTTGCTTCAGCCGCCGCTGGACAAAGCCTCGGAAGGGAGCGATACCCACGCCTGCACCAATGAGGAGCATCGGCCCGTCTGAGTTGAATTGCTTGGCAAGTGGGTTCGCCATAAGGCCCTTGAACATGGGGATGTAAAACTCCGGGTTGCTTTGGCCAGCTGCCTTCGCCTTGAGGAAACGTTGGGCCTGCCGCTCGAAGAAGCCGGACCCGACGCCCGTGCGGCAGCCTCGCTTCCAGTCATTGGTCTCATGAACCGTGACTGCAATCTCCATGAGGCGGTGTTGCTTGTGATCTCGAATCTGGTATGACTCGTGCGGGTCGTTGGAGAGCGAGTAGAAACGGGGCATCAGCGGCTGCAGGCAGGACAGCAGCTCTTCGAGAGGGGGCTGCGAGCTTGGGAAGGCATGCAAAAGTTGAGAAATGGTCATGTGAGGCCCGGTTCGGAAGTCGCAGAAGGCCCCTTGGCCCTCGGAAGAGCAGAGGAACATGAGAATCTTCTTCTCGTTGTCGGCGGTGGCATGCTCAGCCAGAACCCGGAGGACAGGCTTGGTAGGAGGGTAAGACTGGATATCGGTGCACCAGGTGAGAAGGTCACGTCGGGTCGTGACGAGCTCTCGCGGCTGGTCGTCGCCCCAGACGGTGGGCCATCGCCCCTTGGTGGTGGTCACCAAGACGGGCTTGTCGCGCTGGAAACGGGGTACCAGGAGTACGTCGAGGATGTCCTCAACGGCAAGCTCGCAGTTGGGCGCCATGACGCCAATGGCGCCGCCGACCTTGAAGTCGTTGCTCTCCTCGTCTGGGTAATCGGTAATGTCGAGGTCGAAATGGTAAGTCCGCTTCTCGGCGCCGGGCTTGGTCAGCTCGCGGGCGGTATGGATGCGAGCCGGGTAGACGTGGTATGGAGGGTGCGGCTGCACGAACCTCGGCGGCTGGATGGCCGTGTTGAAAACGTCCAGTCGTTGAGTCAATGCAGACTTGTCCAAGGCAGGGCCCGTGGCGTCGCGCTCGTAACCCAAGGATATGGCAGAGTCGGTGGGAGACGGCAGGTTGGGGGTCTTGAGAATTGCTTTAAAGGACACCGTCTTCTCAGGCAGGTCGGTAACCTTGGTCAGCTTAGTAGGAATTTCACTAATTTTCAGGCCCAAAGAGCGGAAGGCCTCGTTGTCGGGCAGGTCGGCTGGTTCGTATTCGAGGCCGTCGCGGCGCGAGCCCATCAAGCAGCAGCCGCCTCCGCAGCAGCGGCCGACGAACTCGGCCGTCGTCTCGCCAGTGATGCGCTGGATATCTCGTGCATTCTGGGCAATGAGTCTCGTCGAGGCGCGCCGCCTGCGGGTTTGGTCGACGCGGACCAATTCCTCCTGGTCGTCAGACTCGTCTGAGTAGGTCAAGGAGGGCGCGATTGAGGGCGCCTCGGGCTCCGACGGGATGCAGTCGGACGTCGAGGACACGACGTCCCGAATTGGGGTTGCCGAGGGCATCTTGGGTGTTTTGTGAGATGGTTGCGCCCGAGGACAGGCTGGGGGGCGGATGGAATTGAGGTGACCGAGAGGGTGGCGTAAAGTGGACGGGGAGCGCGTGTAAAGGCTCTTCAAGAGCGTAGGAGCATGTCGTTGGGGTCGCAGCATGCAAATTGCAGGTGGCGGCGAAGAAAGATACTGGACTCGAGACGCTTTCAATCCCAAGCCGACAGGGACGTATTCAGTAGACTCGAAGGGTCGGGGAAGGACAAGAGGTATTCGTCGCAGTGGTAGAGGCGAAAATTGAAGAGGAACGGAGGAGGCGACACAGGGAACAGGCGAGCGATGTGGAAGCCGAGGGCTTTTTGAGGCTGCTGCACCGGGGGGCCTGGCAACCCATGCGGGGGCCAAAATAAACGTTGCCCCTTCCACCAAAGTTGGACTGAAATATGGGCAAAGTTAGGTGTTAGGGATTGCGTTTTTTCTGACCCCCGCATGGGGCAGTCTTTGGGGAGCAGAAGGGGCGTGTACCGAAAACCTGGGAAGCGTCTGGCTAGCAGCAGGACCCGAGAGTCTGCAGCGCACGAGAGCGCTGAAGCGGGATAGACTACAGGGCGCCTCCAGCGGCCTAGGGGCCGCTGCCGGTCGCCTCCGATCCCTGGACGGGATTCTGGATCCATGATCTAATCATTGTGCCATGGTGACATCTCCACCTTTAGACGGGCAGCAAATGACATGCCGGCTGTTACGCCATGAGGCCCTTGTGTGACTTTATCAATCAGTGGGGGCGAAAGAAGACGGCTGTGGAAACAAGCGCCAGGTCTTGCTTCTCCGATGCACGGAGGGCGGCATCGATCGCGCGCCCGCCTAGGGAAATTCCTAAGTCTTATCAATCAAGGCGCGATGAGGGGCTGAGACAGGAGAGCGCAGCGACAGTGCAGTGCTCACCCGCGCGCCCGCCGCGCGCCCGCCGCGCGCCCACGGCCAGCCAGCGCATCAAGGCTTTGTTGGGTTGGGAATGCAGCTGAGGCTTCACCGACGCTGGGCCAGCGAAAAGCGGACCGAGATAAAGAAAGAGACAATCGTGGCCAAGAAGGGAGCGAGCCCCTGGGAAGTGATACGAAGTGCTCCATCTCCGTACGTCAAGGCATATAGCAGACGCTCAAGTAATAACCAAGTGCTTGGGCTCACAAATAACCGGACATCCGTTCCCTGCCGCGACCAAGGCCGTGTCCAATTCGCTGTCGCTCAGTCCGCCCACGCCCCTCCCCTCCCCTCCAGCGACACCCCCCCGCTGCCCATCGCGGTCATGCCACCAACCGCCTGTTTCCGAACACTTCCGCGGTTTTTCGTGGCTCGCAGCACTGGACGACATCGCCACTCTTTGATCCCACCTCGACGACACGTGCATACATCTGCTTCAATTGATGGCACCCGCTGGTACGTCATGGAGCGTTTGCGTCGGCACTGTCACATGCACCCCGGAGCCGGGCCTGCGCCCCCGAGTGGACCGTGGCCCAAGGATGGTGGCTTCTCCGTGACAGGTCACGTTGTTGGGACGCGGTCGATGGATGCTGGACCTTGCTAACCTTCCAGTCGGGAGCAGATGTCGATTCGCCGACGCCAAGCTGCGTCGACTGAAACTCTATCGGCTGGTTTCTGTTTCGCTGCCAATCGGAATGCCATGGCGGCGTCTCTTGACTCTTGTCTCAGCTCCCGCAAGCTGTCGGAACGACGCAAAATTTTATCTGATCATCTTATCAATCACCACCCTCCATTTAATCTCCCCCCTTTCCTCGATGATTGCGACGTCCACGCGCCGCCCCCAATGCCGACCTCGGATTGGCCCAACGCCGATTCCTTAGCCAATGATTTCATTGCCTTTCGCTTGTCTTCGCATGCCTCTCCTTGCTTTACCTTTCCCTTGTAGCGAGGCAAGTCGTGTTTGTGCGGCGAGCTATGAGGCATCAGTGGCGCTGGCTCGAACCTTGACGCAGGATCACAACAATCAGGCGTCGAAGCATGCAGCGGGCTGGGACAGGCAGCAGTTTGTGACCTTTAAGCTTGCGGCAAACGTCATCATCGTCGTGCCATTGTTCAATGATGCGCTAATCCGTAGCACCGCACCTTTCCGCCGTCAAAGCGGCTAAGGGTGCAATACAAGCCTCCCATCTGATAAATCAATGACTGTATTTCCTGCTGTGACCTCGCCAAGGTCTTGACGTTATCCTCCGTGGCAATTGAATCCCTCGCCCGATTACAGTGTCGCAGCTACTCTGCAAGCCAGACAGCATCTGTTGTCACATTTCTTCTCGCCTGCAGAGGCAGATCAGAGCCCCTGGCCTACTCGTGCAGGGGCCCGCATGCAGCTCACCGAATCAAGTTGGTCGTGCATGGATCATGACTGCGGATGAGTTTCCGGTACTCCGGATTCCTGGTCCTTCGCTGCATTAGCATGCAATGCGGGTCGCAAAATAAACGCCCCCCCATACAACAAATTTTGGTGGTAACTTTGGTGTATGGGGGGGCGTTTATTTTGCGACCCGCATGGCATGGAACTGGGTACCTGGTCCTTCACGCGCCCACAAGCCTGGCCTGGCCCACGACTCACCGAGGCTCTGTCGCTCTGGTGGGCCCATTTCCCAGGATCTTGTCGAGGCTGTGAGGCCTTTGGAAATCGTCAAGCCCTGCAAAAAGCGGTGCGTGCGACTTGAAATTATTGGCACCATCTCGGTCTCTTTGGCAAGGCTTAATGACGAGGCAAGGGATGTTCTGCTTTGTGTTTCGGCCTTTCAATGTGTCTTACGCTTGAGGAGGCTATAACGTACATTGTAGCACAACCTAATCGCCGTCCGCCACGCTGATGGATGCACTAGATTTTGAAGCTGCTCGGCTCGAGATTAAACATCTTGCCAGTTCGTTTACGAACCAGTCGTACGGTCTGCTCAGGCTGGGTGCATGCACTTTGTGACATCCGCCCTGGTTCAACGTATCCCAGCGGGACTCATGAGTTGGGGAGGCCACAACCAGCTTGCGGGACCTCTGCAGGATCCTCGGCGCCATGATCGCCAGGGCAGATCCTCCCGGGAGCGCGGAATCTGTTCTTTCCAGAAGGCTTGGCTTCCTTGCTGCAGCGAACATGCCTCTTTCACCAATGGCAGGGGGCTGGAAGCTGACACGGCACGCCAGAGCTCCGACTCGACCCATCCTCGTTCGACCGAGACCGGATAAAGCAGCGCGTGGAGACTGCCTCACGGATAGCCGGACTCCTCGCTCTGCTACAATGGCCAACCAAGCGTGTTTACACTTTTGAAGCCTGTTTTACGAGCCACGCATTTCACACTTCGTGTCTTGACCGAGAGTTTGTACCGTGCCAAGGCACGAACCAGCCTGCATAAGAGTAATGACCAGCCACGGGGCCGGCATTAGATTTGAGAGTCACCAACACTCAGTCCGCGCCCCGGGAGTCTGGACCGATTAGATGGTAATTAGCAAAGCCGTTGTGGACTGGACCTGTTTCGTCGGTCTTCATGTAAGCCAATCTTCCTCTCCCAAGGACCCTCCTGAGGGTATAAGCAGCCTGCTGATGAGCTAATGAAACGAGTGAAGTGGACAGATAACCACTTTCCCGTTTGTATGTCACAGAACTTCAATGCGGATGCATTTCGGATCTAAGATCTGCGAGCCGGCGCCTGTCTGAGATGTCGGTGAAGCTGCCGCACACCGTTGTGCACGCGACTCCACAGCACACACCTCAGTCACTTCGGCTTCTCCGAACCTTCGGCAAACATTTCTGTCGCACACTGTCATGAGCGCGCCCGGACGCGCCCATACCGTACCATCGTACTTGCAGTCGTGCTCGGCGCCGGCAGTCGTCAGATCCAGGTCGCCGTGGGATGCTGGATCCAGCATATGTCTCGGAAGGCGAGCGGCCCAGCCGATCGGCAGATCGAAAAGGGAGGAGGCGATATTCGTGCCTCGCGCGTGCACCCGACGCGTGAGTGTCTTCAATTCGCCGTTGGATCAGCCGGCATGTGCTCTCGGAACGTGCTACAGCACGAAGAAATTGCTCGTCTTCTATAATTCGTCTTCGACGGATGGATGCGTTGTTTCGTTGGTGGTGTCTGTGTGCAGTGCTTGAAGATCAACAAACGACGTGGAGTATGTAGCAACTCGGCTGGCATCGTTCCCGGGGCCAGGGCAAACGGAGACTTGTCAATGGACACAGAGGCAGATCCCTCCCCACAGAGCAGAGCGGAGCGGTGATGCCCAGCTGCCAGGCATTCAAGTCGTGCACAGCCAGGGCCGAAATGAGCTGTCGCGAAGGAGGACGCGGTGTATGTACAAGTGCATGTGCGAAGACGCAGGAGGCTGTCCCGCGACATCTGCCATCATCAGCAGCAGCGGCGCTTCTCCGCACCGTTGAGATATCGGATGCAGGCACACACGGCTAGCCACGTTGGGCCATTGAGCATACACGAACCAAGCCGCAGGGAGACAACTGCGGGCGAGAATGGGAAGCCCGAACTAGGCATGGCCCGGCTGACCAGTGCAGCCGTCGTGACTGGCTGGAGAGCGAGCGATGCGAGGACATCACGGCTGCTGACTCCCGAGTCCCGAGTGGGGGAGGCCAGCGCGCTGGAAGGACAGACATCCGAGATGAACCAAGACAAATGAGAGGGTCAGCCGGGGAGAGTGACGAAGAACGAGACCGACCGACCGACGGTCCGTGGCTCGGGCCCGTCCCGTTGCCTGCGAGCCGGCAGTCTGGAGCGATTCCACGATTTCCCAATTGTCGGTGTATGCCAACGCGAGGGGTCCTCGATTGCTTTGGCCAGACTGCACATCCGTCCTCGGTACGTACGAAAGCCACGGCACTCAACCCAGCACTGTAGTCACAGCTCCGTACGAACACATGGCAAATTTGTTGTCTCGGCTAGTAGGGCTTCGCGAAGTCGGCTCCAAACACCACCCCGCAAATGGCGACCACCCGTGAATCAACCACGACGACGATGGCGGCACCGACGACCACGACATGTTCAGCTCCTCATCCCGACTGGGCTCGCGCTGCCATCAATAGCGCCGTGAATACTCGCTCTCGGCGCCAAAAAGGGCAATGGGGACGCCGCTCGCGGCAGCTGGCCAACCGCCCCCAGGTTAGCATCCGGAGGTGGCTCGTCCCGAACGTCTTGTCCTGTTTCAGACGATTCGACGAAACCCGCAACGAGGCAGCGTCAGCGTGGCCCGCGCTGCCCTGGGGCCCGCGGGCTTTTCTCTCACTTGTTTCCCCCGTATACAGTACAGTAGTTCGGTTGGTATTTATATTACTTGTAACTTGCTCGTGCTCCTCTTTTCCGTCCCGTCGATTCCCTGCGGCTGCGGCGCTTCCTGTCGTTTCATCAAGCGTCTTGGTCCACATCGCCAACTCGCCCGTGGTTGCCCATTCTCGCCTGCCTCATCGCCGAACCGTAAACGCTCTCGCTCGAGTCAAGACGCATTCTCTGCCCACTCTTGTACGCTCATGCCAACGACCTTGACGCGCTTCATCACGTCCCACGTTGGCTCCTCTGCGACTCGGCCTCCCACCTGGCGACGCTCCGTGAGCTGGCCTTGCATCGACAGCCTGGAACTTTGGAGTCCGCATAGACTTGACCTGCATCATCAGCCTTTTTGTGTCTGTTTGGTTGATTCCTCAGCATCCACATGACTGGCCTGCCGTCTGCCCGCCAGCCTCCGCTCCGGTGTCCTGCGAGTTCTCCGAGATCATTGAAAAAACCGCCCGGAGAGCAAACCTGACCAGCATCTCGCTGCCTCAAAGATCTTGCCTCGCCATGGAAAACACAACCTTCATCACACCGCTGCAACCTGGCATCGACATCCCACAGCCGCATTCCGTCTTCGGCGCCAAGCTGCTGACTTACTACGTTGCCATCGGCGCCGCCCTGGTCGTGGCCTGGCTGTTACAGCCCAGAAAGCAGGACAGCACAATTTCCGTGCCGCTCTACAAGGCATCCAAGACGAAATGGATCTTTTCCGCAGAGACTTTGGTCAAGGATAGCTATCAAAAGGTGTGTGCATTGCTGAATTTCTCGAGGCCCAGATGCGACTTTTGCTGACAATGTGAGAAGTTTCAGGACAAGGTGTACCAGATCAGAGGCACCGAAGGCGTTCAGCTGGTTCTTCCCTCAAACTACGTGAGCGAGCTCAAGGCCCTGCCCGAGGACGTCTTGAGCGCCAAGGAGGCCATTGCCGATGTAAGCAACCCCCCTCGTCTCCCATTCTTATCTTCTAGTTGTCTGTCCTAACGCCGTCTCTTCAGGCTCTGCAGAGCAAATACACCAAGTTCTCGCCAGGCCACAACGGCGAGCTGATGACACTGCTACTTCGCACTCGCCTGACCCAAAACCTCGTCAGACTCGCCCCCCAGCTCAAGGAGGAGCTCGAATACATCATCTCCACAGAGTTCCCCGCCTGCGACGACTGGACACCGGTCAAATGGCACCCTTTTGCACTGCGTGCCGTTGCTCGACTCAGCGGAAGGGCATTTGTCGGACCAGAAGTCAACCGCCAGGAACAATGGTTGGACACGAGCATCAACTTTGCCATCCACGTCTTCATGGCCGGCGCCAAGCTGCAACTCTTTCCAGAGTGGCTGCGGCCCGTGACGCAGTATCTCGTAACAGACCTGGGCAAGATTCGCCGCGACATTGAGAGTGCAAAAGCTATGATCAAACCGGTCCTGGAAGAGAGGATACGAGACCTAGACTCGCCCAGCTGCGAGGAACCGCCCAATGACATGATCCAGTGGCTGATCGAGGCGCTTCCCGAGGACGAAAAGGCAGACGTTCAGACAATGGCAGAGTTGCAGCTCATCATCGCGGCAGCCTCGGTTCATACTACGCATGGCCTCCTATGCGAGTGCATGTACGACCTGGCGGCTCACCAGGATATTCAAGAGGAGCTGCGTCAGGAGGCCAGGCAGGTCCTCGAGGTGGAGCACGGCTGGGGACACAAGGACAGCATGGCCAAGCTCAAGAAGATTGATAGCTTCATGAGGGAGGTCCAGCGGTTGCGTGGCAACATTGGTCAGTTCAT
The DNA here is from genome assembly GCA_024340155.1 of Tolypocladium pustulatum. Taxonomy (NCBI): domain Eukaryota; kingdom Fungi; phylum Ascomycota; class Sordariomycetes; order Hypocreales; family Ophiocordycipitaceae; genus Tolypocladium; species Tolypocladium pustulatum. Next base: position 118,808 of record JALHBY010000188.1, on the reverse strand, counting down.
CCATGTTCATCTTCCCTCACCCGTCCAGACAACTGACACCCCCCAGTCTCTTTTCTCCGCAAGGTCATGCAGCCCATCTCCCTCTCCGACGGCACCCATCTTCCCGTCGGCACCCGCGTGGTCGCGCCCCTCGCTGGCATCGCCCACGACGAGCGTTTCTTCCCCGACCCCGACCGCTTCGACCCCCTACGCTTCTACCGCCTGCGCCAGGAGTCGGCCGAGGCCAACAACCGCATGCAGTTCACTTCCATCGGCAACACCTACGTCAACTTCGGCGCCGGTCGCCACGCCTGCCCAGGCCGCTTCTTCGCCAGCAACGAGATCAAGATGATCCTCGCGCGCTTCGTCCTCGACTATGACATTAGACTGCGGCCTGGCGAGAAGAGACCCGAGCCCATGTCCATAGTCATGACCAAGTCGCCGAGCCCGAATGCCGTGTTAGAATTCAGGCGGCGATCGTAAGAGTACAACTCTAAGAAATACAAAAGATGGCATAGCATTAGGAACAGGGCGCTCAGGCGCCTGGTAATAATAATGACAAACAGTCGAGTCCCGTCATAGGGGCACTTTCTACTCTGCAATCATGCGCTCAGTCTGCTCCTGTGCATGGCATTCGCCGCCATGACACGTTCTCTGCCGGCCACCGTAGATGTGAGATTCACTGACAACACCTGCGACTCATCAGCAAGGCTTAAAGAGCTCTTGCGGACGTTATGTCCAGACGTTGATCGGGGCGCAATCTATTACACCAGCGATGTGGTAGTCTGTGCAAGCGTAGCCTGGGTTGCTCAACAGGACCATTCGCCAAGACAACATAAATTCAATTCCACGACATCGACAGGCACCATGATTTGCACATCTTTCCATTTGGCCCAAATGCCAAGAGGCATCTTATATACATGATCCAACCCTGCCCGTAACGCCTTCTCGCCCTGTTGAAGCAGCCGTCCGGTAAAAAGCAAAAGGATTAAAAACAAGAGAGACATCAAGCATGCATGAGTGTATGTTGCACAAAATGCTTAGGACGCCCAAGCGCTCACGGTGCGGGGAATCAAATGAGACCTGCGGGACAACGATCGAGAGGAGAGAGACGGCACTCCTCAAGACTTGTAGCGCAGGTACTCACCAGCAACCAAGCAGTGGTCACGCTCGAAGGGTTCTAGAGGGCTCTGGTTAGCGTACAGCCTCATCAACATGCAGGAAAAGGGAGGGGCGGTGCTCACCGAGGGTAAGCTGGAACTTGGGCTTGATCTGCTCAGCTCTCATCTTGTTGACCTCGTTCGCGAAGACTTCGGCGGGAGGGGCCGTCGAGTCGATACAGTTGGCCTTGATAGAGATGAGCACACCACCGCCGGTCTTGAGGAACCAGTTGGCGTTCATGGCGACAATACGAGCCTGATCGGGTTGGGCGACGTCGGCGAAGATGACGTCGACCATAGGCACAATCATGCGGTAGCGGGCCGGCTGCCGGGCGTCCTCGACGATAGGCACAACGTTGGGGCGCTTGGATGCCATGGAGATCAGATCACGGCCGGACCGGGAAGAGAACTCGACGGCGTAGACATAACCGGTGGGGCCAACGAGGTCGGAAACGTGCGAAACCGAAGTGCCGGAGGCAGCTCCGAGGTAGAGGACGCGGGAGCCGGGTCGCATGTAGATTTCGTCGGCACCACCAGCGATGGCAGCGCAAAGCTTGCTGCGGAAAGGGTTCCACATTCGGTACTCAACCTTGGTGGTTGTCGTCGTGCCGTCGTCGTTCTGAACAGTCTCGTCGTTCTGAATGCGCTTCTCGCCGTAGACAGACTCGCTGGGCGCCATGTTGCGCGTCGCGAGGCCGTCCTCCTTGCCACCACGGACAACGAAGACACCGGGGTGACGATGAGGCTCCTTAAAATCGACTCGTTAGAATAGGATAGAGAACAAGGCCCAGGAAGGCCCTGGACATGTCGGAACTGAAACATACCACGACAACCTTGGCACCGCCCTTCTGGCCAGCACCTCCACGGGCAGCTCCGCGGCCACCACGAGCACCGAAGCCACCGCGGCCGCCACGAGGAGCGCCACGACCACCACCTATTTCGCGACAGTCAGCCCCGTTGTTCGAACACAAGAGAAAGACTGTTCACAGTCTCATCGTATCGTACCTCGACCACCACGGTCACCAAAGCCACCGCGACCTCCACGGCCACCGCCCCGGCCGCCACGGTCTCCGAAACCGCCTCGACCTCCACGGGAGCCTCCTCGCATGCCGCCACCACCGCGGGGGCCGCCTCGGCCGCCTCGATCACCGAATGCCATTATGCTGCGTGCTTCGGAAAAAAGGTTCCGTTTGTTGTTTCAGTTCTGACCGAGGTCAATAGCAGACAACCTGTTGAGTCCTTGCAGCAGACGGGTGGGTAGACTGCAAAGTTGTCGTTGACCTGCTGGCTGGTGGGTGATGCACCTGTCGGTCTCTCTGGAGGGAAAGAAATTTTTGAAGCTTTTGCCTGGAGCATTTTTGCTGGTCCCCACTGCAAGTGCCATTATTGGTCGGCCATGCGTTTTGGAGTCCCTGCTTGGGCCGACAATTTTCCGTCCATAAGTTCCCCACACCAAGTTGGATCCCGCCATCACGTGTTGGCTAGGTCGTTAATCATGTGACGTGGGTTCGAAGCTCGTTGCGCGCATCTCGTTCTGCGCACATGAAAAGGAAGAGAAAATTTTTTTTGGTAAAGCTCCCGTATCTGTGCAAGCAATTACAAATTTACTCTGGTTTTAATATCCTTGCGATTGATTTGCGCCTGTAGTGGAAAATCCGGTTGCGCGCGCAGTGTAGGTAAGTCTGGTGCTGCTCCCGATTGAGCAGGGCAGCCAAACCCTAACAATTCCCCGAAGCGGTAAGCGAACTTTGGGTCCAGTGCCTTAGGGCAAAAGTTCAGATTTCTCAACTTCAGCCCGCGAACCCACGTCGTCGAATCAGTCACCACATTCAAGCCGTCGAGATGGTGAGTTGAGCCCTGCAGAATTGAGGATCTTTGTCCAGCATGCATACGGTGCTTTCGAGCAATCTGATTGCGCCCGTCATGTTTTGGTGACCGAACGAGACCTCGTCGCGATATGCCGCCACGAATTGCAACTGACGTCTCCTCCCCTCAACAGGTTCGATACGCCGCGACCGAGATTCTGCCCTCCAAATCGGCCCGCGCCCGCGGTGCCTACCTGCGAGTTTCTTTCAAGAACACCCGCGAGACCGCTCAGGCCATCAACGGCTGGAAGCTGCAGCGTGCTGTTGCTTTCCTCGAGAATGTGAAGGAGCACAAGGAGGCCGTCCCCATGCGACGATATGCCGGCAGCACCGGCCGCTGCGCCCAAGGTACGACGCGAAACCCGACGAGCCTGCGTTATTTTGGTGGATGGAGTACGACGCGAATATCGTCTGCTCCGGAAACATGAACAGCTCTGGGTAGTCGATTCATGATGACAAGGGGCCCTGTTGCTGATGGTCATTGTTCTACAGGCAAGCAGTTCGGTGTCTCCAAGGCCCGGTGGCCCATCAAGTCCGCCCAGTTCCTGCTGGACCTCCTCAAGAACGCCGAGGCCAACGCCGACGCCAAGGGCCTCGACACCGGTGCCCTGATCGTCAAGCACATTCAGGTCAACCAGGCTCCCAAGCAGCGCCGCCGAACGTACCGTGCCCACGGTCGTGTACGTTGACATCTCCCGAGCTCAAGTACTATATACAGTGTTTGGCTGACCATGTCGCAGATCAACCCCTACATGTCGAACCCCTGCCACATCGAGCTGATCCTGACCGAGGGTGACGAGGTTGTGCAGAAGTCTGACGAGGTTGAGGGCCGTGAGGGTCTCCGTCTCAACTCGAGACAGCGCGGTGCTCGTCTCCGCAAGGCTATCACTGCCGCGTAAAGGAGCGCAGGATTGGGTCTGGAGCTAGGGGAACTGGGACGCTGACATGTTTTCGGGGTGATTCGTGGCTTTTCATCTTCATGGTGTATGGCAGGCTACGGTGGGAGCATGGCATTAAAAGGGAAAGACCGCATGCAAATTTTCTCCTTTTTTTCGCAAGGGTTCTTGACGAAATAAATCAACGAAACAAAGCCATACGATCATTGTCCCCTCTGTGCTGCGTGAACTGCTGTGTGGTCCGGCTATTGCAAGTACCATCGTGCACAGTGACGACGTGTTCGCGCGTGATGATTCCTGAGCCTGCGGGAATCTCGTTCGACAGCCCGGCATCCACGTCTAGGTCCAGCGTCAATGCGTGGACAACGCGGGCTGATTTACTCAGCCAGTCCCATTCAACAAACGGCCACACTCATTCAAGCCGATGTTGTCTTGTGCCCGCAGGCAGACGATTTCGAGACGAAGACAACGTGCGATCTGGCAGTTCGTTCTAGTGCAGATGCAATCACAATGGCCGTGCAATGGGGCCCGTCAATACCTGTCTGACATAAACTTGAGGTTCTAACAAACCTCGGATAATCTTTCCAAACGTCTCAAGCCCTTCACTACTTCAGGAGCTCTCTAGGTTATCTAGCGCAGTAACTAACAGAATCTCTTTGATCACTTTGCGTTGTACAAAAACCATGTAAATCTATCCAGGTCATGTCCCTTGTAGCTTTGTGCGCCAAGACACATAAATCAATCATCGCCTGTGCGGCTTCGTGTGTAAAGCAAACCGAGAGCACGCCGCAACCACCTGTAGTAGCATTCATGATCATACAATCCAACCAGAATAAGCGCTTTTCGTTGATAACAAGGTCCGCAATCGACTTAAACAAAGCAAAAAAAGCATGACAAGAGGGCAGGCTCGCTCCGTTACGCATAGCACGCCCTGTCGATTATACCGGAGAAGCGACCGAGGCCAGTATACTCCATGCCATCGGCCATGGCGTCCTCGATGATGCGCTCGTCGTATATGCCCTCCCAGCCCAAGGCCATACCGAAACCCGTTTCTAGGTTAATCAGCTCTTGCGGATCGAGGTACGGAACAATCAGCCCCATCATCTTGTCTCCGCACCGCTGCATGTGGCGGCCAAGGTCTGGGCGATCCGACGTATTCACACTCGGCAGTATTGCGGCGTTGGATGGCAGAATGGCACGCGAGTCGAGGTACGGAAGGTCGATGGCAGCGTAACCGCACGACGTAAATGACAGAGACTTGAGCTGGTAACGCTCCTGATCGTGGCGCGGAAAGTCTTTGGGCAAATACGTCAAACTGGGAGCGGCACCATTTGGAGGGTTTTCGTTGTCTGATGAATCGCCATCGTGGGTCAACAGTTGAGATATCTTGACTCCCGGTGAAAAGTGCTCGATGATGCCGGACCACGACATCAAGTCAGGCTGCTCCAGCCCAGGCTGCATGCGTTGCGTTGAATTGGTCGGTGTATCAGCGTGTGTGGCAGGCATCGGCTGAAGCGGTGGTGGGCTAAGGTGTACAGGCCCCAAGCCCATCCAGTCTGGCAGCATGTCCTGCGCAAGATCACCGGGGCCGGCTTGGTCATGGTCAGCATGATGATGATGCTGGTGCCGCAGAAACTGCATGATTGACGCCTGAGAAGTATTCGTAGGGGGGCCGGAGAGGGATACCGACTCCAGCTCGAGCTTCTCCAACGAGCGAAGGGCCATTTGTCGGACCGTCTGCAACAGGACGTGAGGCGAGGCCCAGCAATTCTTGAGCGACAGGTGCATGGCGTGTGGGAGGTCAAGGAGCCGGTCCGCGTGGTCCTTGAGGCAATTTGGCATCGTCATGAGCTCCGGGTTTTCGAAAAGGGGAGCCGGCAGGATGTACATGTTGCGATGGTACAAGCCTGGCGCAAACTCACCACCGCATATCCACTCAAAATGAATGCTCTCAATGTTGGACTGCCGCCCGATGTACGAATTGAGCAACGTGAAGGCCTTGCCGACCGCCTGGACGGGAGACACCGGCTGGTCCTCGACAGACCCAGGAGTGGGTGCGGAGATGCGTCTCCAGTCGGCAATGACGCCCAGGGATACATTCTTGACGCTTGGGATGCTGCGCCAGAGGTCGTCACGGCAGAACATATGCAGGTGGCTGCTGGGGATCTTGGCGAGTGTCAGGGTAGTGACATTGTTGAAGCACCCGCTCGAGGCATTGTCTATTAAGCCGATGACGTACGACTGGATCATGGCGCGGTGAGCCCACTCCAGCTCGAGCAGCATCTCCATCTGGGCCATGGTGAGGTTTGATGGGATTAAAGGACAAGGCGGACCCTGGCCCGCCGGGCTTGTCGAAGTCTCAAGCAGTGAGCCTGGGCTTCTGAACTCATGGTCGTTTGCGGGGCGTGACCTTCCATCCAAGTCGATGGTAGAAACGGTGGTTCTTTCCGTCATGAGCATGAGACGAACCGCCTCCTTGATCTGATCTGGCGTCGCATAGCCGGCGTCAGTGACCATCTTGGCCAGGGTCATGCGCTTGACCATGGTTGCGCGACTCAAGGCAGCTTCTGCAGCGTCTTGCCTCGAGACAACAGTGTTGCTGAGGGAAACTACAGGCCTATTGGTCGCGTTGGACGGCGAATTCGTGCGGCGCCAATCCCGCACGGCAAAGACGGGGTGTTGGACAGCGGCGCTTCGGGCGACCTTGTCTGGGCCACAAAGAAAGCCGAGACCAGCGTCGCAGCACAGTCCGAGATTCCTGACCTTGGAAAGGCAGCAAAGGGCTTCCTTCATGCTGCCGGTCTCATCAGCGGCGCGCTCAATGCCCTCGAGGTCCTGGTAGCGACGATAGTCGTCGTGCGGCCAGCGGTAGATGCCCCAGAAGGCCGGGACGGCTCTCTGTACGGTTTTGACGGGTGGAAAGGCGAGCGACTCCTCGTCCACCTCGAGCGACAGCGCGAAGCGGAGAATGTGCGGACCAAAAGACTGGAAAATGCGCATGCCACTGGAGAAGACACGGGGCTTCATCAAGCCGCCGTCGCCGTCGCCGCCGCCTCGGCTGGACAGCAGCTCGGCCCTGAAGGGAACGACAACATTGCGAAAGTACTGGGCAGAGACTTTGCTCTCGAACTCTCGGCAGACGAGGCGCAGGGTCTTGACCTCGGCGCGCGAGAGATGGCTGATGATGAGCTCAAAGATCTCTACAGGTAGGTGTCCCATGGGCCAGCGAAATTGCGCAGCGACTGCAGCATTGGCAGCGCCTGCTGCTCCTGACGCGCCTGACGAGGGGGTAAGCTTCTGTTCGACCAAGTGGTGAGGTCGTGAAGAGGTCTTGCGGCGCCGACTTGTATGTCTCTGTTGGACGGATCCAGCAAGCACGTGCATGCATGCATCGCACTGCGCTGCCGGCGCCGAAGAGAGTGACGATGCCGGCGAGGATGAGAGGGAGCAAGGACAGGGTGGGATTGGGGACTGTAACGCTCGTGATGAATGCGAAGCGGTGTAAGACGTGTCGATGCTGAGGCTCGTGGTGCAGTGATGGATCGATGTCGAGGGTGCGACGGAGTGGAGGGTCCCACTCACCTCCATGGTACTCGTACTCGTACAGGGTCCTCGGCGGGGCGTCTGCGACTCCCCGGGCCCTTCTCCACGGGGCCGTCGGTCTCGGCTGCAGCCGCCGCCACCTGCAGACAGCCGCTGGCGCTCAAGGTCCGGGCCACGAGGGTCCAGCTGAGCAGCTTGTCGAGGTGGAAATGCTTCGTTGACCAGAGCATCGTCACGGGCAATGTTGTCCCCTTGGGCTTTCAATTCTCGCTTTGCTGCCCTTTTTGACAAGGTTCGCCTTAGGTCACTTCAAAGGACGCCCGGGCGTTGTTTGGACTCGAGAACTTCCGACAGCGCCGTCTGCTGCATTCGCGTGGTGCAGCTGAAGAGGCCCGGCCCAAGTTGAGTCGCCTACTTGAGCTCGAACTTGCGGACACACTATGTCGAGGACGAACTTAGGAGCAATGGTGACTGGCAACTCGTTGCGAAAAGATGCGGCGGAAGAGGAGAGACTTTGTTGGTACTGGCCCGGCATGGAAGAGGAGGAAAAGGTCAATCTTGGACATCAACAACATGGATAGCGACTGTCGAACAAGAGAGAGAAACCGTACCCGCTCATATGCCTCGCTTCCCGTCCATGACAATCCTTGCCGCTAAGATCACATCGCGCAGAGCATCCCTGTGGCCTCGGCATCATCTGCCAGTCAGGTCAGGACCGAAGAGGCTTGATAGCCTCTTGTCTGGTCCGGTCCGACAACCCATCGCGGTACGCCGCATCGAAATGACAAGCCCCCACCTGCCCGAACGATCCCTGCCGGCAATGGGCGACCTGACGACGGCATTGAAGTTGTGTTGCCCTAGAATTACTAGGACCAGAGGCGAGATGTTACTGCCACCCTGCAACTCGACTAAGCCGCCAATATGACGACCCGTTGGGCGATCCGGCTCCCGCCACGTGTAGGCCACGCTCGACAGCCAACATGTACTAGTTCTGCATCTTTCACCATCCACTGTTGCAGTGAGGGCTGTCTCCTACATGTCATGCAGCCGAGAATCTTCATTGTGCCTTTCCCGGCGCCGTCTTACTTGACCCCGGTAACGACCGGCAGGACGCTTGCGCTGCCTGCTGACTCCTGACAAGTATATACACAAACGACCGCGCCAGGACTCGAGAAATGAAAGCCATGCAGTTAGGTGCACAATTTGGTAGGTGCCTGATTATCAGGCGCTTTTCTTACGGCGCCGGTGGATATGAGTCTATGACACGAGGCGGCGTAGTGACCATTCAAGGCGCAACTGTGCCCACAAGTCGGCACACGTCGAGAACTCACACGAGCTGCTGGGTCTACAGGACACAAAGTATGTATAGTCTCAAGAAATAAGGCATGGTAAGGGGCACAGCCGACTGAACATGATGCAAATCACAGTGCGCTAAATCTCAATCCGTCGTCCGTAGCCCCTTTTCAGCCGCTGGCATTGCCTTGCCAGAACCAATATCTGTAATGTCGAGTCAGCAAAGAAGATCAAGGCATGCGCCCACTGCTACAGACGAAATCACTTACACTGCGGCGTATTGCACCTCAAACGTGGCCGGTAGGCCCTTGCACGTCGCCGGTGGACTGCCCCCGGCTGTCGTCACTCTGTAGACCTCCTTGATGCCGTTGGTGGCACCGTCCTTGGTCGTTAGTTGCAGCCAAGTCACGGCCTTCTCGCCGCGCTGTCCCACGCCGGCCGTGGGTGGTGCATTGGCGGTGCTGTTCTTGGCGCACGGCGCCTTGCCAATGTCCCACAAGGGCGTGTCAAGATCGAAGAATGGCGTCGAGCCGTCGGCGAAATAGTGCACGCCCGACTTGGGCATGAGGCTGGGGCCAAGCCGCTCCACGCTGCTGAGGTTGAACTGGACTGCCATGCTCGGGATCCGGTCCAGCACGTCCGGGTACAAGGCCGCGACGCAGCTGGCGTTGAAGAGGGTCGCCACCGCGCCGGCCAACTTGGGCGCGTCGTCCTCCTTGCTGGGGTCGCAAGTATAGTTTTGCGTGCCGCGGCCCACGGCGACGTGCCGCACAGTCAGTCCCTTTGCGGGTGCTGGGAGGCCGTCAATGCCTGCATCGCGAAACTGTGTCAGTCAAGTTGTCCACGAGGCTCGTCTTGGAGAAAGGCAGCTGCTGGCTTACCCGCTGGCATTTGTGCCTTTGACAGATCACATTGCGGGGGCTCAGACAGAAGCCTGGCTGCCTGAACTTTGCTGGCGATCAAGTTGAAGTACGCTGATAGCGAGTTGAGGGCATTGTCTGGGTCGGCCAAGTCCTTGAGGTTCAAATCTGGGAAGGTCGGCGCTGCCTGGGCCGCGACGGCCAACGTAGATGCCAATATTGTCGACAGACGCATCTTGACGTTGTGGCAAAAGTGGGCGGAAGAAGGAGAAGGTGTTGGCAAAGCTCTTATCTGACTGTGTCGGTGCGCTTGGATCCCAAATGCCTTCAAGACGCAGATCTTGAATTGACGACCCGATGATTGACTCGTAGGTACCGGACAGCAAGAGACACGGAGAAGGCGTCGAAGCAAAGTCAATAAGATAGCAGCTGGAAGACGAGAAAGTTACAAGACGCAACTGTAGTAAGGAATTGAACTCGACAGAGGAAACAAGGAGAATAAGAAATGCGAGAAAAAGGAAATGCCGACCCAGCCGGGACTTGTTGTACAGCGCGGCTCGTTGGCGATGATGTTTCTGTGTTCCCAACAGCCAGCGCGCGAGGAGCAGAAACACCCGCCTCTATGTATTATAACTGCACGACAGCACACGCTCGGCCAATGCTCGACAACGCAGCCAGCCGCTGCTGCGACGCGGCATCGAGCCCAAGCATAGGCGCTCGGCGCATGCACCATTGGCTGGCTGGGCGCTGCGAGGGACTCTTGCGATTCTCTTTCGTGTGCCGACGTCTAGGACATTTGGGGCAATGTGAGCCAATCGCTACGCGAGGGAGCGCATGACAGGGGATGCGGGTTGCGTTTTGGCTTCCCTCATTGGCTGCCTCTAGGCGCCTTGCTCGGGAAGTTCAGAAGCTGCCGATCTACGAGTAGCCATCGGGTCGAGTCTCCGCTGCGGTGCATGTAGATGAAATGGCTTCAGATTCAAGGCAGATGAGCATGTTGACGGGCAAAATCTCCGAAGAAAGCGATGCGCGTTTGCTCCTAGTTATATCATGCAGTTGAGTCGCTGGCAAGTGGGAGTGGGAATGGCCTCATTCGGCAAAACGCACTCCAACGCTGGAAGCTCAACCAACCCAAGTACTTCAAACTGCTGCCATAACGTTACTGTTCGAACAAAGATGCAACTCAACTGTCAACCAAGATCTCGTAGATGCGTCGAGCCAAGACTCATGCCTTGTTCCTCTGGCGCGTGGCACGCCAGCCCACCCTGGTATGCGGCAACTCCAACGCCACACTTTGTGGGCCAGCGCTTAGAGAGCAACCTGCAGCGCCCAGAAATAGATTCCAACCTTCATTCGCCCCGCAACTGGCTTGCCGGCCAGCCTAACGCTGGGTGCTACTGCCGGGCTGCAGCTTACCCTGAGGTAGTGTATGTGTGGCAGCCACTCCTTGTGATTGGGCCTGCAACCGGGTCGCCTCGAGCGGCCGGCGTCTGTAAGAATAGAAACTGCCCAACCAAGGTCATGAGCGCGTGCGTGCACCTTACACCGAGCTAAATAGACGAAACTGCCCGCATCGGATGCGTTCCTAGGACATATCTCCTGTGTATCTGTGTATTCAAGGCTTCGTCAAGTGCCATTCTCCACCCTTGGCTTCCACGCGACTCCCCCCTGTCGCCACATCTAATGCTTCGTTCGTGTCAAACCCTCGGCACGTCTAGCCTGTATGCATCGCAGCCGCCATCAATTCGCACACCACAAACACAAAACGCAACATCCCGTAATTTCCGTTGCAATAGACTCCCGCTGAGCATCCCGAGCTCGTCTTTGCTAAGCCAATCTTTCCCAGTAGCAGTAGCACCTGTCACTGTCCGCTGAAGCCATCCTCTTTCCACTTCCCATGATCTGTGCCTCCATTCATAGGGCTGCCTCGGCCTGCGGCGGCGGCCGCCGCCGCTGCCGACGACCCAAGGTTGCTGGCATGCTTCTCAAAGTCTGCGCTCCCGAGCCAGTAAAGTGAAAAGAAGACCATGATGTGCAGCGCCACGCAGTACGCTGCAAAGAGATTCCTGCTCGTCCGAGATGCAAGCACCATTCGCGTGACCGAGTACACCACCCTCTCGGGGAAGCTCATGCGTCGGTACGCCCTCGCCGATTCTCTGCCTCTAAACGCCGCAAATGGTGATATGTTGGACTCGTATGCCTTCCGGTACCGATCTAGCGAGATGCCAGGGTTTCCAGTCTCGCCAATCGATACCGTTGAAGGGTTGGGATTCAGCGAGTACGCGGATGACGATGTTGCCGTTGCCCCTCCGCGGTTATACGTTGACACGTATCGTGTCTTCTCATATAGGTTCAGGTTGTCCTTTTGCAGGGCGGCCACTTCCTGGCGCAGTCGTTGCACCGTCCGATGCGTCTCGGAGAGCTCCTGCTCCAGCTGTGCGTTTTTCTGCTTGAACCGATCTCGCTGAGCTGTCACCATTGGCAGGATGCCCGAGCCGCCGCCCATCGGCTCCCGTTCGCCTGGTGCAGCCCGCGGGTCCAGCCCGCTGATGATCGACGATGTCGGTGAAACAGCTCTGCCCCTACGAGTCGGTGCCCGCGTCACATACGTGCCGGCAACCGACGCCCCTGATGGGAAGGCGTTGGCGCCCTCGGCCTGCATGTTCTCCAGATCGCTCTCCAGCTTCTCGTTGAGGTTCTGTGCCTTTTCCAGCTCCGCGTTCGTCCTTGAGAGCTCTGCCTGCAGGTCCTCCAATCTAGATTGCAGATCCTGGTGAGATACGCGAAGTATCGTGAGCTCGTCGCCCAGCTTCTTGTTCCGCGACAAGAGAAGCTCTTCCAGAGTGTCCCCCTTGTCGGGCCGACTCTCGCCCACGGCTTTGTCGCGCCCTTCGTCGTCGTCTCCCGTGGAAAACTCGATGCTCTTGAGAACTTCAAGCTCCTGCTTGACATCGTCATAGTCATTCCATTTTTGCACCTTTGCCTTGAGCGATTCCTTCTCCTCCTTGAGGAGTGACACCTCCCGCTCCATCGATCGCAAGCGTGAATCCAGGTCACGCTTGAGACCCTCCCTCTCCATTCTCGCAGTGTCGAGCTTTCGGATCAGCGATGAGTTTTCAGATCGCATTCGCATGAAGCCTGGGTCATCCTCGAGCGACTTTTCGGGCTGAGACGACATGGACGACTTAGCTTGTGCCAACTCAAGTCTCATCTGCTCGTTGCGCGCTTCGACCTCGGCCAGTCTAGAACTCGTCCTCTCGAGGTCTGAGTGCAGCATCTCGAGTTCCGCGCTTGAAGGATTGGTCCGCTGCGCGTCTTGGTCGTCATGATTCTTGCCCAGTCGCTGGTTGACCTCGTAGCTGGCACGCATGTCGTTGAGCAGGCGCTCCTGATTTTCCACCTTGTCTTCTAAGCTCTTCTCCTTGGCTTCCCAGTTGTCCTTCTTCTCTTCCAAGACAGCCGTCCATGATGCTTCCACTTCCTTCACTCGCGTCTCAAGGCCAACTTCCAGGTCCTTGCGTGCGGCACGCTCGCTCTGTAGCTTGGACTCGACCTCTTCCAGCTGCGACGTGAGACTCGATACGCTCTCTTGGAGATGCTGATTCTCTTCGGTGAGCTTCGGTAGCGTCTCTTCGGACACGAGCATGGCATCGACCGAGGCCTCGAGCAGTGGATACGGGTCCGGCGCCTCGGATATTGACGTGTAGGCCTGCAGGAAAGCCGAGTTTACCGATTTCGAGTGGTTGGTCAGGAGATCGATGAATGTTTGGTAGGCTGCATGCGATGTTAGTGGTTGAATTGGACGCGCGTGGGAAGCTTGGGGGCGCCATTAGACAACCTTTTAGAAGACTCTTGACCTCGGCCAGCTTGGAGCTATCGTCCAGCTTCCTGAAGTCCTTCGTCTTTTGTGCCAAGTCCTTGCGCTGGACGGTCGAGTCCCGCTGATAAGCCACGATCTCCGAGGCCGTGTTGTCGAGAGTCCCGGTGAGGGTCGTCAGGTCGATGTCTATCGTCAATCGTCAGCAACAGCCCACTTTGGCACAGACGACCGAGCCGCCAGGCACAGAGGCCTACTTCTCCATGCCGATATGGCATGCTGAAACTTGTTGCCCCCTTCAGCGTCAGCTGCGGCCGTGGCCGGTGAAGCTGGAGCTGGAGCTGGAGCTGCAGCGATGGCAGCGGCTTCCGGAACGTCGGCCATTGTTCCAAGGTCTAGTGTGTCTATCGCTGACTGGGTCGCGGTCGCGCTTTAATCATCCGTCAGATGCGGTGCCAGGCTCGCCCCCGTGATGTGCGAGAGAGCTGCAAGGCTGTTGTGCTGTTCGTCCCAGCTGCGAACGTGTTAAGTTGGGCGTATGCGTTGGCGATTGGATGAAGCAGGTGCACCAAGCTGCGCTGGCGCCACAGGGGGCCGTCGGGCCACTCACTGAAGAGCTGCTTGCTGTGCCAGCCACCCCGCGCCTCAGATCCCTTACCTCAGCTGGAGCTCCTACGCCAACGTCAGGCAGAGCTGCCCATTCAGCTGACCCTGCACTCGCCAGCACCCGTCGTCGCGGGCGCCGTCTCACGGGGCCTCTATTCAATCGCAGCCTGAGCATGATGAGGACGCTGCCTCGATAATGTCAGAGAACGACCAGCCGCGACGATGACGTCCCTCAATCCCGGCGACCGACCCGCATCCAGCAACGCCGAGCGCCTGCAACGGGAAGACGGCCCCTACGTGCTGCGGCCTCTGTTGGCCAACGTACCTCTATCGGCAGATGGCTCGCAGGACCATATCGAGATAAACTGCGTCGAATACTTCGGTAAGCTAGGCTGGGCCGTGGATTCTCACAAGGGTCGCTCATCTAAGACATCGCTAGACAGCAATCTTTACGTCGGCACTTCGGCCTCGGAGCTACTTCACTTCGTTCAAATCCCGCCCGACCCGACAGACAGAGATGGGAAGACGCTCTTCATCCTCGCTTCGAGACTATCCCCTACACCGTCCAATCAACCTGGAGCTACGGCAAGCTCCCGGCCCGGCGTACAGCAGATCCTCTTGCTGCCACCAGTTGGGAAAGCGTGCATCCTCTGCAATGGCACGGTGACCTTCTATTCTTTGCCAGAGCTAAGCCCTGTATCTGGTCTTGGGCCCGTCAGGAACTGCGGCTGGATAGGCGGTATTGACTTGAACCATACTCCGGGTGGGGCTGCCGAAGCCGACGTGACGGTTCTCCTTTCGCTCAAGCGACGAATACAGGTTGTGCGCGTTGGTGATGGAGCTCGTGCTTTCAAGGTAAGCGACAAATGTCTGCAAGGGCAAGCCTGTCGATTCCTTACTAACTAATTAAATCTCAGAAGATCGATTATGCAGGCAGTACGTTGTCTGTCCGGCGGGACTCAATCGCCTGTGTCGCCGATTCCAAGTCGTATGCGCTCCTGGATGTTGATAGGCAGCTGAAGATTCCATTAATGAGCATATCATCGCTTGATGAGAGTCCTCCACCGGATCAAGTTGGGCAGGCCCAAAGCTTAGGCGTCGATACAACAGGGAGCATAATCCGCAGCGCCTCAAATGCCGAGAGGCGGCCCCAGCCCAATGCGCAAAGCCATAGCCGCAGCGCAAGTCACGGTGGCTCTTTTCTTGGGAGCCGAAGTCGGCAGGATGATCACGCAACGGAGGGAGAGAATCTTGATTCTCATCAACCCTCGCCTCCAGCTCCGTCGAAAAGCCCGCAGCCATTAGCACACGACTCTAATGCAACCCCTTCCTTGACCGACAAGCCATTGCCTGCTGCGCCTCCGGACGGTTCCGCCCCTGATCAATTTTCAGAACAGCAAGCGAGCCCGCCACCTCTTCTTTTGCAACCTCACATCGCATCTCCGGCTGCAGAGGAGTTTCTTCTAGTCATCGGAACCAGCCCTTCGGAAGCCGGTATTGGCATGTTCGTGAACCTCGATGGCGAGCCTACTCGTTCACCTATCCAATTTGAGAGATATCCGGAGCAGATTGCCGTTGATGGAACGCCTGCAGACCTATCGTCATCACGATCGGGACTGCCAGACGAAGACGACGGCCACGTGCTGGCCTCGATGGCCAAGAAATTTGATGACGGCCTACACCATGGTCTTGAAATACAACGCTGTGGAGCTGGGAACGAATCACCTCCTGAGAAGTACTGGCTGGAGGCTGAAGGTGCCCAAGGCTCTGGCGCGTATGGACTGCGTTCTTTGGTGGGTAGTGATGAGCTCCAGCTGCTAGAGGTTGTATGGAAGCTTTGCCAAAGACGCTTCTCTCCCTTTCCCGGTCCCACAGAAACGTCTACCTCTTCCCTCAAGAGCTCAGATTCCCGAACAGCTCTTTCCATTGAATGGCTCTCAAACGAAAAGCAGCTATTCGAACGCGACGACTCTCAAGATGACGATTCACTCCCCGACGGCTGGGAGGCAACTCGAAACTTGGAAGGAGAAGAATTCGTTCGACGGTTAGCAAAGTCCGAGGTCAAAATAGCAGTATGGGCGGGCGATTGCATTTGGTGGGCAGTCCGGAATCCCTTGATCATCCAGCTCGATACCATCCTGGATGCTGCCTGCCTGAATGGTTATACGGACCCAGAGAAGATAGATCGACAAGCCATCTTTACTGTCCTTGGGAATATTCGCGACCGAGATGCCAAGACCGAACTGGAGTTTCTGACATTTGGCTACATACGGCAGAAAGCAGGTCTTCTTCTTCTAGTCAGCTTGCTGACGTCACAAGGTCCAGGCCAACTATCGGACGGCGAGATGAGTGCCCTAAACGAGATCCTGGTGGACAGCAAGCTTGACGCCAGAGTCGTGCTCTCCTTGCTTCCAGGTCTTCGAAACGAAATAGTCGAGGGCAAACGGGGAATATGGATATACGGCGGGGTAAGGGAGGTGATAGAGGCGTTTCTGCGAAGCACCACCTTCACCACTGTCGCCAAAAGCGGAATCATCAGTCTTGAGCCCAGGATTCTGCACTTCTTGCGGCGGTTTCTCTCGTCGTGGAGGAAGATGAAGGGCTTTGGCAGTGTCTCAGACGAAATCGAGGTGTTTCATTCTGTGGATGCCGCCCTGCTTACGGTCCTGCTGGAGCTGGACCAACACTCTCCGAAGGGTATGGGCAAAGGCGGCGCTGTTAGATCTGAGTTGTACGACCTTGTCGACAGAGGCGTGGACTGCTTTGACCGTGCTGTCGACCTCCTCGAGTCATACCACAGGCTCTTTGTCTTGAGCCGACTATACCAAAGCCGTAAAATGGCGGGCGACGTCCTGGCGACGTGGAAGCGAATTGTCGAAGGAGAGGAAGACCACGGGCAAGAGCTGCGCGATGGCGAAGAACGGGTGCGAGAGTATCTCAAAAAACTCAGCAATCAGTCCCTGGTCCGGGAGTATGGCGTTTGGCTTGCGAAGCGAAATCCCCGACTTGGTGTTCAGGTGTTCGCGGAAGACCAGACCAGGGCGCCCAAGTTTGAGCCCGCCCGCGCCGTCGAGATCCTGCGGGAGGAGGCACCGAACGCCGTCAAATATTATCTGGAACATCTTGTCTTTGGCAAAAGACATAGCGGCTATGTGAACGAGCTGATTGCTTACTACCTCGATGTGGTGCTGGGCGATCTCGAGTCGACGGCAGCGAGCAGGGATGCTGTCATGGCGGCGTACGACACGTACCGAGCACTGCAAGCCCCGAAGCCAACATATCACCACTTCCTAACCGCGAACGCTCCTGAAAATGACGAGGTCTGGCAGAGCCGCCTCCGGCTTCTGCAGCTACTTGGCGGTGCGCACGACTACGACTCAGCCGCCATCAGAGCCCGCATTTCCAGCTTACCCGGCGACCTCCTCGTGCCGGAGACCATCATCCTCGCCGGACGAGAACGCCACCATGAGGATGCGCTGCGACTGCTCGTCCACAGGCTCGGCGACTACGACACGACCGTGGCGTACTGCCTCCGCGGCGGCACCAGTGTCTATGTGCCACCCGAGGGCCGTCGGCGCGGGAACAGCCTGCCAGAGATTGAGCAGCAACGGCGCTTGTTCCAAGTCGTACTGCACGAGTTCCTCGCCATCGAGGACATCAGCGACCGCGTGGAGCAGACGGGGGCGCTGTTGGAACGCTTCGGGGGGTGGTTCGAGGTCGAGGACGTGCTGCGCCTGGTGCCGGACAGCTGGTCCGTCGACATCTTGGCCGGGTTCCTCGTTGGTGCGCTGCGGAGGCTAGTGCTCGAGAAGCACCAGAGCACGATGACGCGGGCGCTGAGCGGTGCAGAGAACCTGAGGGTCAACTACGACTTGGTTGTTGAGATAGGAGAGAAAGGGCCCACTATCGAGGCGTCCAATTGATCTGATGGCGGCATAGGAGATGCGAGCGTTTACACATGTCTTGATATATAGTCCGGTCGCTAGCGGGAGATGATGCATAGCTGCAAGCGAAATGTGACCGAGTCCTTCATTGTCTGTTTGTCCCTTGATCAGGTTGACCTGTTACGCACCCAACAAACTGCATATACACGCATCGAAGTATGTCTGACAGCCATACAGTATAGCAAGTCGTATTCGCCTGTCCAACTGCCACGCCCGCAGGATGCCCGAGCAATTCCTACCCCTGCCTCCACCTCGTCCATGTCCTTTGCTTGCGTCGTCCATGTCCTTTGCTTGCGTCGTCCATGTCCTTTGCTTGCGTCGTCCATGTCCTTTGCTTGCGTCGTCCATGTCCTTTGCTTGCGTCTTCCTTCCCAGGGGACTGCCGCGCCCCCCTGTCTGAAGATGACAATGCGTCCTCGCCAGCAGTGCAGCAACAGCCCATGCAGCACATCTATACCTGCCGTTATGGTCCGGATCAGGGCCGGGGCAGAGACGTTGTGGCGTGGGCTGAACCAGACTATCGTTGCGCTTGATGCTGGGTGTTCAGCCGGGCTCATGCTCCGTATTTTCGGAAGGAATACGAGGGGGCCAGGGTACGCAGCAGTGCTTTGAGTGCCTGTAGAGGTATAAGAGAGAGTGCGAATCTCACTCTCCCGTCAAGAGTGGTGGTGTATGCATGTTGCCGTTGCTTCAATTCAGGACCGCCGCTCACGGGCTCTCGGCCCTCTTCAGCACGGCCACGACGAGCCACCGCTTGCTCACCGTCACGTCGTCCTCCCTGTCCCACGACCACTCCCTCTCCACGCCGTCGCAGTCCCGCTCCCAGATGCGCTCGAGCGCTAGGCCCGCGGCCCGGAGCGCCTCGTCGGCGAAGAAGCCGCCCATCTTCTCCCGGCCGGTGTGGAAGCCGGCGACGACCCAGCACCGCGCCTCGGCCGTCGTCGCGAGGAAGAATTCGATGGAGCGGTGGAGGTTGGCGTGCTGCCACGGCATCCACAGGCAGTCGGCGACAAAGATGCGGTCAAAGGCGTGGCGGTTCGTCTCGTAGAAGGCGTCCTCGGCGGGGAGCTCGCCCCAGGAGTGGCCGCGGACGAGTACAGACGAAGTGGGCGTGGTGACGCTGCCGGGCGGGGAGAGCGAGGGCTGGATATTCCGGGCAACGTTGGCGTCGAGCGTCTTGATGACGGCCGGGGCAGGGTAGTCGGTCACGACGATTCGTTGCGCGCCGAGGAGGCCGGCCATCATGCTCGGCAGTGCCGTGCCCGCACCCAGCTCAATGATCGCCTTGCCCCTGACATTGAAGCTCACGCCGGCCCCGAGGCCCCTCGACGAGTCGCGGTCCGCGTCCTCGACGCCCAAAGTGTCCCGCTCCACGAGCTCCGCCAGCAGCAGGCTCGCGTTCCAGAGGTAGTGGCTGAAGAGCTTGTGGTCCGTCTCGCCCACGGGCTCGGCCAGGTCCAGCAGCAGCGGCTTGGGCAGGTGCGGCGACGCGTAGATGAGGCTGTGTTCCGCGTCGCCGTGCTGGTTGGTCACGTCGTCGGGGAATATGACGCCCAGCGACGTCGAGAGGAAGTCCTCGGGGCCACAGGGCTCGCTGCCCTTGAGCGAAATGCGCGAGGTGAGTGCCATTGACAGCCGTGGGTTTGCGTGTGAGCTGAGAAGATGGTTGGGCTCTCCGTCGAGAGCAGGACGAGAGTGTCACGAGTGCAGGTTGTACTCGGACAGGAACAACTGCATAATGCGCAGCTCAATCGACGAGACGCCAAAATAAGCCTGGCTATAAGACTATCACGACGTGTGGTTGAGCTGCACGCTCACAACGGACCTGCGTTTGGACAAGTTGGTGGGGGAGGGGCAGAACTGAGTCGGCGAAATTTTGCCAGCGCCGACCCGCCTCCTCCAACAAACAGGCAGGCTGTCGTGGTCGGCATCGCCGCCTCTGCGGTTACCACTACATCGCCACGACTAGCAAGCGTTACGCACAAGACGGTCCAAGGATAGAATGTCATAGTATGTGAGACTCTTCAGTCATTCTCATTCATATCCAACGCAGAGGCGGTCGCGAACGGCGGTACCCGCTACACCAAGTCGCTACACCTGTCAAAGCTACCCAAAGTCGCAGCCTTCCGTCAAGACGAACCACGACGACGTACTGGTTCACAGCAGAGCGTCAAGAGTAATGAATCGGGAAGACGAGCCCCTGTGTCTTTTGCTCAACTATCTGTCCACTTTGATTACGAGGTGCACGCCTCCTCGCGCCGCACGCAATGCGACCTT
The DNA here is from genome assembly GCA_024340155.1 of Tolypocladium pustulatum. Lineage (NCBI taxonomy): Eukaryota > Fungi > Ascomycota > Sordariomycetes > Hypocreales > Ophiocordycipitaceae > Tolypocladium > Tolypocladium pustulatum. The sequence goes on along the minus strand of JALHBY010000188.1, from coordinate 98,568 downwards.
CAACGCACAATAAAAAACAGGGTATCAAATACATCCGCTCACTCCTGACGCAGAGAGGAGTCCGTAGTTGGCATTTCCCATGCCAAGTCGTCATACATCTCAAATCCAAAAATCCTTCGTCCCAAAAACACCTTCTGTCCGCCGTCCCAAGCCATTATCCGTTACAGTCCTCGTACGCCGCTCGCCATGCTAGCCCATCTAATTTGGTCCGAGTTCTAGGGATATGGTAAAGCCCACGCTTTCTTTTCGTGTTCGCAAGAGGCGGGATGAGTGGTGTCTCGTGTGACCCGTGTCACTAGAGGGTGGTCGTCGTCGTCTCCAGCATCTCCCTCATCTCCTTCAGCTGATTTTCGGTGGGGTCATCCGATATCCACGGGCCTTTCTCCTCGTCTGTGGCGCCCAGAAAACCTTCGGCGCGCTTCAGGGTCTGCACGTCGAGGTCTGTGACATACGACTTGCCATCGGACAGCTTGATGCGTACTTCGTGATCCGTTGAGAGCATCATGTCGTCCTTGGCCAGCCGACGGGGGCCGTCAAAAACAGCCATGATGCGCTTCTTCATCGTCATCTGGCCCTTGTCAAAACCCCACGACGAGGGATAGTCGCGGCGGTTCTTGCGACCACGCGCCTTGGTCGCCAGTGGAACGCCACCACGGGAGTGGGTTATGCCTCGGGATTTCTGAACACCGTTGGCCGGGTTTGTCTTCTTTCTGGATGCCGGAGACAAAGCTGCCTTGGAGGAGGCGTCGTCAGCGTCGTCCTCGTCACCCATATCGTAGTCCTCATCGTCCTCCTCGGTCTGCGCTGTTTGGGTCGTAGTAGGCAGATTGTTCTTCTCCAGCGTCTGGTGGACGCTCTTGTCGTTTTCAACCTCGGCCAGTCGCTGGGCGTTGATGGCCTCAGCCGGGTCCTCCTGCTGGACGATGCGGAGCACGCAGTCATCCAAATGCTCGTAGAAGTCCTGGGCATTGGAGAAAGTCTGGGAGCAAGTGCTGCACTTGCCGGTGGCGTCGGGAGCGTAGCCAGTGAGCTTCTTGCCAGCGCTGACACCAGTAGGTGTCTTCTTGCGGCTATTGGGAGGCGTCTGCTCGACGCCGTGGACTGCCGTCAGGTGCCTCTTGAAGACGTCGGCGCGATTAAAAGACTTCTCGGCGGGGGAACCGGATCCAGGACAGAAGCCGCACACCATGGTGCCCTTGTAATGGGTCAAGGTGTGGCGGTTCTTGTCGTATTTACGGGCGAAGCCCTTGACGTGATACTCGCACGTCTGGATCGGGCACTTCTCAGGGCGCTCATTCTGGTGAGTGAGCATGTGCGCCTTGAGGTCCTTGAAAACTTTGCCACAATCCGGATACGAGCATCGCTGCTTCTCTTTCGTCTCGTCGCCGCTCTGGTACTCGGCGGATCCAGGCGAGATGAAGTTGCCCATGCTTACGCGGCGGCCACTGGGGTCCATGGGAGCGCCATACGGACTGGGGGCATATGCGGGCTGGAAAGCGCCGTTGTGGAGGTACGGCGACGACGAGCTGCTGGTTCGGAGTAGGTTGGGTTGGGGAGAGGACGAAACTGATGGCGAGGCAACGAAAGGGTTGGCAGCCTGCTGGAAGTGACCGTCGTACGGGGACATGGTCATCTGCGGTCGCGCAATCTCAGGGTGGATCAGGGAGGGATCTGTAGCGGGCGGGAGCGTGTCAGTAGGCATGATGGCAGACGTCACCGGGAGGGCCGCGATGGTGTTTCCAACAATGCATGCAGAGCATGCAGATGGATGGACGGGTGTTGAAGATTGATGACGGTGCTGGAGCGGGAGGGTAAGGTTAGGGGAGGCCGCACGCTGGCCAGTGCCTGCCTGCCTGTACGAGGCGGCAGTGCACCGGGTCCGCGCCGCCCCGACGGAGGTGCCGCTGCGGGCGGCTACCACCTCCCAAAATGTCTCGGCCGCAGCGACCAGAGCCAGCTGAGCAGCGGAGCCATCCTGCGGGCCACCACTAGGGAGCGCGAGCAGAAAGTGAGATGTGACGGGGCATGTGACCGGCACGGGCGACTGCCATTGCCGTGCAATTAAGCAAGCACAGCAGAGACGCAAGACGACAGAACACGTCGGGCCACAGCGCAATGGGGTCGGGTCCAAGCCGTTTCGCCCGTAGCTCGCACTGCACAACGCGAAACGGCCCTCTGGCCGTAGTGTGGTGCTCGCAAAGTATATCATAACCAAGAGAAACGGGGAAGCGTATGAGACTGGACCCAGTAAAGTAAAAAGTAAAACTCACCAACAAACGTCTTTGGCTGCGCGGCTCCAAAGTCAAAGCCCCCAAAATCTTCCATGGCCGCACCAGGGAAGTACTGGCCCCCGGTCATGTAATCGTTGCCAACGATGGTCGGCTGCACCGCCATTCCTGGCGCACTCCACTCTGGGATACCGCCGAGCTGGCCGTGGTTGGACTGCGGTGATCCGATGGCCGACGAGGGCGCAGACGGCACTGACGCGCTTGACAGGCTGGATGAGGGCAGCCTCAGGTCCGAGTCGTCGTGATATGAGCCGGGCGAGGCTCGGCTGTTGAGGATGTAGTTGGGCGTCTCGGCGTAGAGCGAGGCTTCGAAGCCCATGGGCGTCGACGTGGCGGGGTATACTTCATGGCCGGTCCGCGGGAAACTCGGTCCAAAAGCCGCCTCGGCGGCAAGGTTCATGTCCATGGGCGGTGAGGTGAAGGAGCTTTGCGGGGGCTCAGGATAGCGAGCAAAGCTGTCGTTGTCGTGGTGGTGGTGATGTTGGTGTTGGAAGACGGGGAAGGGCTGTTCGGCCATGGCGGCCATGCTGCGTCTCATTCAGAGTTGCTCCGTGATGTCTAGTGCCGGGAAAGTCAGCATCGTGCAACTGTCGTGGGGGAACGCCAGACTATTTGAACGTCGCCTCATGTCAGTCAGTCTGCTTACCTAGAGCTGTATACCTCATTCCACGTCTAATATGCGCGGCGGTAAATGTGTCTCACGGGGCCGTCGCGAAGCAGCGGCTGTGTTTTCGGTATCTTGGGCGGGCAGAGATCGGTGCCGTTCCAGTCAGATCTCGGCGTTCTATGTTAAGCCGTGACGAGAACAAGTGTCTCGTCTCTGTTCAGCTCTTCGTGTCCGTGGTTTCCAAAGCAGCGGAAAGTGTTGTGTTGATCGAGGTCGGTGGACGAGGGACAAGAGCAAATGCGTGTGATGGCTGTGGGGGAGGAAGACGAGCTTTGTTGTTCTTTTGGAGAGGCTCGAGCTGAAGCAATGGCCCGATGCTGCCAAGTGACAGCTTTCAAGATGGTTATGTGCAACGAAGCAACACGAACGTTGTTGGTGAAAGGCTACTATGAATTTGGGGATGTTGGGGGCTCAGACGTAGTTATAGACAAGCTGCATCAGGCTCCCCAGAGACTGGACCCAGTCCAGCGGGATCGACCACAAGCAGCCAACATACTGGGCTAAGTGCATACGGAGTACTCGTAGGGCAGAAGGGGAGTGCAAGCCTCGTCTGGGGGCCTGAAGGGGGCGTGCAGAGAAGGGGCCTCCATCACAGAAGCGATACTCGTAGAGCCCTCCGACTAGAGGCTCGATAGAGAAGTCTCTCGGTATTTCGTGGGAGCCCTGCCTGCCTCGCCTGCGGACGGGGGAAGGGGGGAAGGGGGGTGCGGGAAAGCCGACGGAGGAAGCATGGCATGGGTATGGGTGAGGGCGTGTCGTTGTGAAGGTTGAAGATGATGGTGGGTGTGAGCGATCGTCTTTTGCCAAAAGAAAGCCCGGTCAGCCTGTATGTACGACGAGGCTATGTAATGGTACCTTGGCCGCAAGGCCTCCGGCGCTTCCCAGCGCACTGAAGAGAGGCGACGGCGGCAGCAGCAAGGCGGACTCTGCGGGTCGAGGTGTGCTGTGGCCGTTCCGCTCTTTGCCAGGACGAGGTACCGCTACGGACGGAAGGTATCGACCCGGGAAACGAGCACCCGGTGCCCGCCGCCACCAGAGCCGATGCGCGGCGAGCTGCCAGGATGCCCCGGCTCGACGCAGTCTGGCATCCTGGCAAAATACGTACCGAGCCTGGGTATCGGACCAGCTAGACCGCATTGGGGGGCCAAAGTCTTGCGACAGCCAGGCGTCGGGAAAGCTGGTGGGCGGTTCTACACGTAAGTAGACTTTGGGTGCTAAGGTTAGGTTACGGGCGCCTCAACACCCACCCCCCACAAGCCGGTCATGGCTGGCTCACGTCCGTCTCAGCCACGCAGCGACCTGCGTTGTACACGTTGTCTGCGCATCCCAGTCTTTGTTTTGCTTTTTTGCGAGTCAATTGCAGACTCTGTCTTGCCAGCACAACGTGGTTGGTGGTGGTGGGAACCGGAGAAATACGAATGCCTCAGGCAGGACAGGGCCAGGCATCCACCGCCGTTGGCAGCGGAATCATCGCCTGCTCTGTTTGGTGCTCGTGGTCCGCAACTATCGCAGTCTATCTGAAGGCTAGAGCTCATGAAACGACTGCTATGTCTGCTAGCATGACTTGCCGACTGCCAGAGTGTGTTGCTGGGGCCGGGGTAGCAGCATTCGGACGCCGCATGCCGCCGGGTTGACAACCCCGTTCTGGCCCTGGCGCACCGCGGGCCCCGCCGCAGTGGGCGAACGCATCTCGTCGTCGGCACAGACGGTCGCCCAGCCGGCTCAGTGCGGGTCGCTTGTTGGCGTGTACCTGGTAATGGATGTCGTCTTTTGAAATGTCATCCAGCCTTTGTCAACGAACGCCGTACGGCCAAATCCGCAAATTCACACGGCTGGCGACCAGCAACAGGTCTCTGTCGTGCCATCACCTGCTCATTTGGTACCTGCAGCCGGGCGGTGATTACTCGTAGTTGGCAATCTTATTCCGCCGTCGTTCGTGCTCACATCGAGCGAGTAGACATTCCCGTACGCCCGGCGCCGTCACTAATCAGGTACTCTCGGCATCTAACTGCTCGACGTCGCCTGTCAATTGCGTCGTACCATGAAGCATACCAATGCGGTTCCGCGAGGCACGTACGTATTTGCTTCTCGTCTCGCATCCAATGTCTTCACCGAGTGGGACGGCCAGGTAAGGAACGCTGAGACTGGGCCGTTGGCTCCCTGAGGCACGGCCGCCAAGCCCGTGTATCCGTCCGGTTTTTGCTTTTTCCAACCATTGAGGCATAACAGGAGCAATTACCAGCCTCAAGGAGCATACGAGTACGGTACTCGTAGGGGCTAAGCAATCAGCAAAAGGTTGGATAGGTGGCTAAGTCGCCAGAGATCCGTCCCAGATCCGTCAGTGCATCAAGCATCGCCGACTGGAGCCCTCCCCCCTGTCCCTGTCCCCCGTCCCCGTACTGTTTGCCAATGGCGGCGCTCCGCACAACCCAGCGTTGATCGGCTCCGACGGGTGCGCGCACAGCCCGAGCAGGATTCCGCCCTTCCAATGATCGCTCACGGCACCGTACCGCACCCAAGCACGTCAAGTCGGTTGGGTCGGGTCAGATCGACCAAACCCCATGCGGCAATTCGTGTCCACCAAGGAAATCCGTCTTCTCACTGTCGACGAACCCTTGTCTGTCCCCTCAGTCACGGACTCTTATTAGTGCACGATACACGGCCGACTGTTACCGATCCCGCCCGAGACTTGCACAGGCACGCTCTGAGACGGCGCTCCTGTCTATGACGATATATGACTAGGGCAAGAGCTTACATATGAGTGCTGCATCGTCGTCTGCTGCTGCTAGTACGTATGCATGAGCCGTCTTCGTAGATACAGACTCCTTGGATTTGCCCCGAGAGACCCTTGGCAGAGTTGCCGGTACCCTGGCCTGCCTCGTGCAGTGCCCGTGCTTCTCTGGCTATGAGTTGCTTACGATACCTGCGCCGCCGGCAGTGTTTGCTCGCTGCAAAGTCGTCTCGCGCGAACGGTTCAATCAAATCAATAATACTAGAGCTGTGCAGGCCGGGAGAAGGCAAGTACAGTAGACGCACCAATGCGGGCAGAACCACAGTGGACGTCGCGGAATTTTCCTTGGGTCCATGGATGATTCATGGCCAGACACTTCCAGACCGCATCAGTCTGCCTGCCCAGACGGAGTCCTCGCTTACCCTTACCAACGTCAGTTAGCCCGGGCAGTGGAGAGCGATTGGCCTTGATCTGTAGCGCGGAGGTTTGAGGATGCATCAGATCACCACAACGCAACATGTGCCGCGCGCTGGCCCACGCCTTCTCCGCATGGCAAGTTCTGGGCTGGGCTGGCCTGGGCTGGCATGTGGGTCAAAGATTACACCGCACACTTTACAGTGATTTGGCGGGGGATTGCTGTGTAAGTGTGCGGTGTATTCTTTGAACCGCATGGCTGGCAAGGCACCATGGCACCGTCAAGCTCGCCAGCGCAACCCTCCGCCCTGTGCGCCCCCGTCGGTCGCGTCGGGTCTGCCGGCGCACCAATCTCCCCATTCGAGTAGCTGACGATGCGGCTCTGCGGTCGTCAATCTCGAGGACGCACGCCTGCGGCTTACCGTCGTGTGCGGATACCTGAGGCGGACAGCAGCAGCTCCGCACCCGTTCTGGGACGGAGCACGTTGTCGGCAGGGATCCAAATGCCCTTGCTTGCCTCCATTCCCACAGGTCCGGGACGCCGGCATGCCGTAGGCAGACAGAGACCGGAGGGCGCGAGGGATGCGGCCTCGCGTTGCCATGCTGCTTGAATTCTAGATTTGGACGTGCGCAGTACGTACTCCGTACACATCAGCGAGTCGCAACAAGAGCCGGCCGTGCAACGGCCAGACATGTTACAATTGAGCCTAAGGTCCCCATTTTGCGTATGCCCTCACACGGCGTCCAACACTCCTCACCGGGTTGATCACGGTTCGAGCCGTTGGTCCTTCTCACGCCTCCGCCTGTCAGGGAGGGAGGGGCTTGACGCCTCGTGCTGCCGCCATGCGTGGCTTCTTTCCATACCAAGAGCCTGCGATGGCGTTCCCCTTTTTGCTCCTCTCGCAGAGGAGATATCAACCACTCACTCAAAAGGACGACTAGTTATACCCATCTTCTAGGCTCTCGCGGGTGGGCTGGGGGTTCCGAAAGAGTCGCTGCTCGCGGAAGGCAACGTCAAGATGCCGCAGGGCACAATGAAACTCGTGCGCACACACACGTACTGGTATCGTCCGAAGCCAGAGCATGGTCTCCGTGGTGTCGTCTTCGCATCCCACTTTTCCAGTAATTTGGGCATGCACAGGCCCGTCGCGTTTTGTGACCCCAATCAGCAGGGCGCGAAATGCCCCAAGCGCCGGGCCTGACGATCCGCGCGCGCTGCAGGGACTGATTGGGACAGATACGCCTGCAGTGGCCCCCAGGGGCGCTTTCCCTGCGCAAGTGCGGGCAGCCTGCAGCAGCCAGCGCAGGCCACCTTCACCCCAGCACCCCTCCCCTCCATCCATCCCTCCCTCGACGTACCCGCGAGGCGCAGAAGTCAAAATTTAAAAAAAGAATCCCTAGCGGCCTGCACTCGAGGTCGAGGTGCCAGGCGGTGCGCGTCAGGGCAGGCAAGCCTTGCCCCGGCCTGCCGCCAAGCTCCGCACACATGGCGAGCATGGAATGACAGATGCTAATTTATCATCCCCCCCCTTTTCCTCTCGCCCAACCGTCACAATTTTGGTGCGTTGCCGTTGCATCGCGCTTCCACACGGCGTGGGCCATGGATGACAGCTGCACAGGTCGCAACGACATGGACGGGTGGTGTGCGCGCCGCTGCCATGAGTTCATCGCAAGACGGACGGACCACCCACCGGGCCTCGTTCCACGGTCGCGGCTCACTCCGAGTAAGTTGGTCGCGGTACTGCAATCCGTGCGGAGGTAGTCGGGCTCGTAATATAGCCCTCCAATATTTGGCCGGCATATTAACCGCCGTTTCGTGGCCCACCATGACACGCATCAACGTCACCTCTAGCACGAGCACTTATTAGTCACTGCCAACCACGCCCACGCACGGCTCACAAGTAAAGCAGCATCCTGCAGTCCCGCCAAGGCACGGCGGGGCCGTCTAGTGGTACGTCGTAGGCGGCCTTCTCTGTGCTCGATCTAGCCCCCAACTGGCCCGCAAACACACCCACCGGACCTGGCAAAAGCGTCGCACACCGTTGTTCTCCTGCCGTCATACTCCTGTCCATTCAGCACAAAATTGAGCCCGGAAGACTCAACGTCCAGTCTTCGGCGCTGCTGCCGTCCCGTCCTTGTAGTATAGCGTCGCGCTCAACCGTCTTCGCTCTCTGCCAGCCTTACTCGTAGGCCCCTCAACTCTTTTCTTCCATTGCGATGTCGTGGCTGAGCCCTGGACCCGGTCTGCGGAAACAAGACATTTAGTTTGACATGCCCTTTGCGCTTACGTCTTGGTGCAAACACTCGGCGGTGACCACGAGTGGCCAACGTGCTAAGAGCACTTTTGCTCATGCGTCATTCCAGCAGCCTAAGGACTCTCGAAAGGTGCATGCTGCTCTTGTTTTGGCCAAAAAAAAACCCTGTCGGAAGAATGCCAAGACACCATGATGCCGAGAGCCGTGTCGTAGTTTTTTGGGACGGGCGGCGACCCCGAATCGTAATCATAGCTGCATCGAACTATCGTACGGTAGCTCGAGAGCTCCCGTGCGACAAATAAAAGGCCAGTGTATTAGCTCACGGGCGCCATGCGGCACCCAATATATGCTTGTTGGCCAAATCGGCAGATGTGCTGTCAAGCGCCCTGATGGCGCCCGCCGTTTGCCCAGCGCGAGGGAGGCTCACGCCAGGTCCAGTGCTGTCAGCCCTACGCCAGGGGCGCAAGGCCGAAGAGTCAAGCAGACCACCTCAAATCAACAAGTCAAAATCACCACCGCCAAGCACAAATGCTATCGTCAGGGGACAAGCATCCTCTGCAGGGCCGACCCGACGCTTGGCATAGATCCGTCTTGGCAGTTGCGTCTTTCGCGCTCTGGACGCGTGTGACAGGAATCGCGGCTGGCAAGCGACAGGCCTGTAAGCCTAGCGCCAGAAGCTGGCCGTTGCACTGTGGCATTCGACTTCATTTCATGAACTCGAATCCTCCCTCACATGTTGGGATCCTGACCACGGCGGGCTCGTGTAAGCGTGCAGCAGCCATGGAAGAGAGTCATGCCGCAAAGCTGCAGCACCTCGGGGTTGTCTATTAATTATTGCGCCCTTCGTGACACAGCGTCGGATCTCGTCCATGGGCCTTTGTAGCCCTACCCAAGCACGCAGCCCACTGAAGGTACAAGGCGAAAGTCGTCTCCAAGGCGAGGCGATGCCGACTTGTGTAGGCCAAATGCGACGAGGACTGCTGAGTACCTACCTTACCTCCGCCTATTCCCCCCTTTGCATCCCACGAACGTTCACCACGCTGACAGGCTCCTCGTGAAAGGCCAACTAAGGGTGTGTCAACACCGACGGAGCGACACCCGACAGGCCCCTGCACACCCCGTCGCTATCAGATCCCCAACTTGAAGAGTCTACTCGTAATAAGCGCGCCCGAGGAAATGGCACAGGCGAAGAAACAAGCATGGCACGGGCCACTACCATGCTAGGGTTTCGGGCTCGACTCCGTTTCATGACATGATGACACTCAATTGCTCCGCTGGAGGTACCCGTTGCCGGCTCTCGCGGCATCGCAGCGACAACCTGAAAATTCTTGGCATGCTTGGCATTGCGAGTCGGTGCCAGTTGGATTATTGGAGCAAGCCTTAGCACGGGCGTCGTCTTGACGCCAGCAGCGCCTTTGGGGACGAGCTGCGTGAGCGTGCGGCCTCCCACAGCGCGTGAGGATGCGTCGCCTGTTCATCGTCGAATTCAAAAAGCCGCGAGACGCTAGGCCGAGGCCGAGGCGAGGCCCGTAGGGCAGAGGGTTCCAGGAGGCTGCAGATCCGCGAAGGTTGCTGGTGACAGAGATGGTTGTGGATGGGCAATGCCCCCCGTAGGGCTGAGCAACGTCAAGCACAAGGTAAGGTACCTAGGTACCTACCTTCCCTTTAGCCACCTGCCGTGCAGCGGTGCTCTCTCCTCGCTGTTGGACACGCCAAAGGCCACTACGAGTATTACGAGTATGAGTAGTAGGTACGTACCTTACGCAGTACGGTACCTCCAGCGGCCGCACAGGCGCGTCCCACCGCTAGACGGAGTAACTGCTGCCCCGACGAATAAGCTTCGCATGCGCAGCCCAAAGGAGCTTTCGGGTTGGAACCAGCACTAAACCCACGCCCCTCATGCCTCCACCAGATCCTAGTCCAACCTCCCGAACGCCAATCTCATCAGGGATCCCCTCCAATCCTCGCTCTCGTTCTAGGCCGGCACCCAATTCCCCATTCGCCGACCACAATTCCCCAGATCCCTCCACCACCGATCTTTCTACTGGCGGCCAGGCCCTCTCGCTCCCTCCCTCCCGAGACCGCCCTTGTCAAGGTGCCTAGCCCTGCCTGGCATTGCCTGCCCCTGTCCCCCGGCACGCCGCAGTGCTCTCACTCTGTTCGAATCATTCATTCCCTGGGTGTCTAGATGGTCAGGGAGAGATGTGATCAATATTGGTTTCGCTGCATCAGAGAGGACTTTCTATCGACGCAATGGCTAGATTCGGATACAAGGAAGGCTGCAGCGACACAATCCGGCTTCCCACTCGCAACCCCAGATAGGCATTCAGTGCGATGGGATGGCTTCGAAGGCTTCTGGCTGCTGGGCTTGCACAACGCCCCAGCGCCCGGGGCTCGATCGTCCCGAATCAAACTTGCCAGCATTCCGCCCACTCCGATGCACTGCTCGCCGGTTCGACCCGTCGTCCTCTCTGGGCCTGTCTTTTGCTGCCGGCCAACAGCAGACTCCTCAAGAGCCCTGGCTGCTGCACGCCTCATGGCCAAAGCGATGCGGACCGCGGCAGGCTCTATTGCGCCCTCCTTTGCTTGCCGGTTGACGAACTCGCAAGAGCCTCGACAAGCTGTCAGCGCTTCTTTCTGATATCTCTTCGTAAGCTCCAAGCCAACGATGCTGGCCACTGGTTGGGATACGGTGGCTCCTATTGGAGCTATGCCTCGGTCGCATCTTGCCCTCTGCAATAATTAGCAACTCCTTCCGAACACAGTTCGGGCAGCCACTTGTCGGCCATGTGTCCTGATGGGGCTGTCTTGCGTACGTGCTGCATGTGCTTCGTACGGATCTCTCCGTACGTCATACAGAACTCCGTACCGTTCACATGAGTCTTCTGATTCTTCCTGGCAGCCAACCAAGCCGCTGTCCTCCGTGCGAGCATCTGGCGCATTAGGCGACTAAGTTCACAGCTGCCTGCCGGCGATGCCTCCGCGGCTGGCACCCAACCTAAGCCGAATAGAGCTTCGCCCAGTTGAGATGACTGCTCACAACCTACACCTGGCTGCTCCCTCGTTGGCAATTGCTCCGTTTCTGTCACTCGTACGTCTCTCGTGATGATTCCCGTAATGCTTTGAACAGAAAAAAGCACGACTATGTTGCGAAGCGCCACGTGCCGCCTTGGCGGCCGGGGAAACTCTGCTTGCCATGAATGTGTCACGGGTTCAATGTCTAATCTGCGAATGCCTGGTGTTTGCATCGGGACAGCGCCAATCTCCGCGCCACCGGATTGATGTTGAAGCCAGTGGCTGTCCCGGTTTTGAGCAGCACCCCAATCGGGCTGTCACTAAATTTAAAAGCAGGCAGCAGTGGGCTTTCTACAGGTATAACGGATCGACATCATGGAGGCAATAAGCCAAGCGCTAGCCTCGTCCCAAATACCAGGCTGTGAAGAAACAGATGGCGAGGTCTAACCGAGTACTCCGTACGCATGAGGCTCCATTGCTCCTGGATTAATCATGATTCCCTATATGAGCCTACGAAGCGGCCTTTGTCGGCAGACAGGATAGACATGCGCGTCCTCAGTGTCCAGGCAAGCCCGGGTATCTACGTATGCGTATCAGTACGACCAACTCGATGATAGGGTAGGACGGCAGCACGAGTCCGTACACGAACAACAACTGTCCCGCATCTGCGCTAGGTAACTTTCGGATCCCCCCGTCGCCGGCCTCGACCGACACAAAGCTGGTCCAGATTGTAATTACGTGCCCGTCGGACTGACTCCCGGGCGCTTGTATTAACGGCTGCCGTTTTATTCGCGCGTTGTGCCGCCATGGCGCTGAAATACGTTTCCAATGCTAGTGGTTAATCATGTCTTATGGTCCTCGCGCACACGAGTCCTGGCACCGACAACACGCCTATTGTGTGCGCGCAGGGGTAAGCCAAGCATACTCGTACGAATGGGTTCGAGCATGGATAAGACGAGCATACGAGTACGTACGAGTACGCGTCTCTGCCCCAGGGTTGTGGGGGGGTGCCCGGGTGCCTGTCGTAGCCACGGCTTGCTATAGAGCACAGACGGCGGCGGTATCAGTTTGCCTCTACGGAGTGAATGTTCGATGTTTGTGAGTACAAATTCGGCCGCAGTGTGCCATTCTCTCGTCTCCTGGTTCCTGTCTCCTGGGCACCGGATCTATGGGCATGACACAATAGACTAAGTCAATGGGCTGGCATGCGGGGCGGGAAATACACCAGACACTTTCACTGTATTTGGCTGTCGAAAGCTGGGTAGGTGTCTGGTGTTTTTCCCGCCCCGCATGGCTGGCACGCGGCAATGCATGGGCTGTGCCAGGTGGGTTGGAGCGCAGATCATTCATCGGTTACGATACTCCACACCGATTGGAGCCGCCTACTGATAATGCCAGGTTCGCAGGACCAGGTCTCGCATTGATCTGCTGGCACTGCGAATATGTGTACCAAACTACCAAAACGGGCGTCGACAATTGACCGACTTGCCTCTCCTCTCGGGCGCGGCATGGCCATCGGACGGTGGGATAGTCTCACCAGGTCGACAAGCCACAGAGTTGCAACGACAGGCCCTGGCCCCGTGCCAACGACGCAAGGCAAGGTAGGTGGGCGAGACGATGGGAGCCTGCGGAAGACGGCGGCAGGAGAAGGCTTGGCCGTTGTGATTCCCTGGCACGCGTGGCTCGGTACTCCTGACGAAGTTATGATTGTACGAGCACTCGTAGCAGCAGCAAATGCTCAAGTGAGGTTGGCTGCGGTCCAAGGCCGCGCTTGTGTTCACCCCGCGATCCGAGATGCCAAGTGCGGATCCAAGGGCCGGTTTAGGGTGCAGCCAGGGAACGCATGGGACGGCTTTAACCGTACCCGCGCAGTTGTTGGTCAATCCTAACACCCCCCATGTCTATAGCATCTCTCTAACCTTCACTACGGCTATGGGAAGCCGACGCCAAGCAATGCCAGGCTGTGCGAACGCATTCTGGCACTTACTTGGTATGCGTACCTGTATGCATCAGCCAGAGACTTGCGCCTCCTTGCCCTCTTCTCAGCCTCTTCAACAGGCCACCGCAAGAAATGCAACCCCGACGGGGCGGTGGTGGAGCTGGTGTCTCGTCGTGGTTGAAGTAAAACAACTGGAACAAGGCGTCTAGTCGTCTAGTTCCCGTGGGCCGTAGCTGTCAGTTGACATGTGCCGTTGGTGAGTCGGCGCGACAGCCGGTTGCCTCACCTAACATGGCAGCCTGGACCGAACAGCGACCGGTGCCAAGCAGGTCAAGAGTACGCATAGGGTTGTGACAACATGCTGCAGGCAGAATCCGTAGGGGCTGCCTCAGGGCACGAGGACAGGAAGAGTACTACTGAGCCACGAGTCTACAAGTATTGCTGGTTGGTGGTTTGCTGCAGCTTGGGCGAAGAAGTTGGACTGGCCGCTGCGACGAGCGCCTTCCCAGGCCCGGCTGTCGGTGGACGCTGCTACGGGCCCAGACCGGTGTGGACAGCATAGATGGTACCCGATGAATGACGATGATGGTTTCATTGGCTTGGGGCGAGTGCAATGACGAGGAGCCCGTGGCGGACCCCAATTTTAGGGGCTGGTTGACAGGGCCACGAGCCGTCTCTCTATTTGTCTTGCCCATCTACGAGTATATCACACCATGCGTGTCTCACCTGTGCCAAACTTGGGTTCGAGGGATAGCTTCTCACAACGCGACAAGGAGGGGGGTGGCTCGCGGCCTGGACACGGGCAGTCGGGCATGGCAGCGTGGTAACAAGGTGTGGTTGATTGTCTGCATTCGGCATCGGATGCCGGTCCCGTTGCGACGGTGCGAGCGAGACACACTGAGAGACAGAGCGACTTGGCGGACGGTGCCGTTGCCAAAAGCGACGTCAAGCCATGGCTTCGAGGGCCAAGATTGGCGATGGTGCCGACGAAGCAAAAATAGCCTGAAATCAAAGAAGGCGTCCCCGTAATCTGCCTACAGCACGAAGTCGTTACCGAGCCATTCAACGAGGGATGGGCGTTTTGTCTCTACCTTAGCTTGAATTCTGGTTGAGTGCCGGGCCAAGACCCCTAAAAGCCACGGCGCCCGGGGGGTGCCTCGACGCCTTGTGGGGCTTGAGAGCGACGCCAGTCAGTCGCAGGAGTCACAGCCACCACAAGACCTCGCCGGTGAGCGAGGCATTTTTCTTTGCTTCTTGCTTCAGAAGGCGGCCCATCATTGGACTCCCTATGGAAAGGGGCGCGCGCGGGTTCGAGAGGCGTGAGTGCTGTCTTGCAAGAACGAGGCTTGTGACCCACGGCTCCGGGTCTTGGGAATTTGGCACCGATGGATGGGGTCTCCGGGGTGGGGGCGAATGGCAAATGGAAAGCCACCCCGCCCCGGCAAGCCCCCAGAGGGACGAGACCCGGCACGGTGGGTTCAGAAACGATGGGTTCAGGTCTCGGGGGCGGCGCCACCAACCCGCCCGTCAGTCGCATCCTCGTCTGTCAGTGGCCGCATCGTCACGGCCCTTGTGGTGCAATACGGAGTGTTCCGTGTTGGGGCGGTGCTCTCAAGCGCGCGCGCGGCGCGAGTGCGAGGGGGCCAGCCAGCCAACATGCTCGTCGGTAAGCCGAGTGCCGCTGATGTGCGGAGTAAGTAGTCGTTAGTGGTGTTGGAGAGGGTTGCCTTCCGGCGAGACGGGACATACCTTACCTAGTCGCTGTCAGCCAAGCAGCAACGACGAAAGCTGGGTCTGCTCGACTGGCACAAGGCGTCCACGATTCCGACATTAATCACACTCCCGACCAAGGGCGTGGATGATGGAGCCGGGGCGATGAATGAATGATGATGGTATATTGATGCAGTATGCAACAGGGGGGCTTCGGAAAGGCTCAAAGGCGGGCTGAACCTAATAAGTAAAGGAAATTCTCCTAGTTGGGAGTTTCGAGACGGCAGTGGGAGTCGCCGGGTCACGCTCCCGGCCCAGAGTGGAACACAGAGTCGACGCGCACGGCGATCGAGACCGCAACCTGCAGACTGAGGCTATCTACGACTTACTCGTAGCAGACTCGCACATCGACGCTCGGAGGGGTCGGTACCGCGCGGCGTCCGCAACGTTCCAGGGCAGCTCGCCGCCGCCGCTCGTCCCGGCATTCCATGTCGATCGACGGTCTGGCGGAAGGCGATGGGGGCAAAGCATGCTGAACGGTACGCCGGAGAGAGGCTTTCCGTACGGACCAGAGTAGCATTGCCATGTACGTACGGAGTATCTGTGAGTATGAGATGGGCACGTTATGGATTACCCCGTAACCTACCCCGTACAGAAAGAGGTGCATTGCCTTCAGCAGGCCAAGGGCCCTGGCTCGCGCATCCTTCTGACATAATTGGCTTGACCCCCTCCCGACGAGGCAACAAAGCCACACCACCTGCCTCTGCAGCCTCGTGGCGACATGGATGAAATCACACTCAGAGGGCGCCATTGAGTCGCGGTCTCGGGCCTCATCTCCCCCTCTGCTCAGCACCTTGTCGCAGCCGTATTCCGACATCGCGTCGTCGCCGCCTCTTGCGGTAAGTTGTCACTTTGTCGAGTGGAGGGGGATCGAGGAGGGGTCCTTGACAACATGAAGGGTCGTCACCAAGCAAAGCTGGGGCCACTAAGTCGTCGTCGTCGCTTCCAGCGTTGCAGGTGACGGGACTTTCCAGGGCATCTTGTACGAGTACAAGCACGCCCGCTGCTGTGCTAGGCACCTTGCCATGCAGCGTTGGAGCAATGAAGCCCGACAGAGCCCGCTCCCGGGGACCTACCTTTGCCTTTTGGAGCAACAGCCTACCTATGGTTGGGCGGAACGCAAGGAACAGCTTGCCCGGCCAGCCGCGGGCGCGAGATGCCATTGGCGCAAGGTCTGTCGGGAGGAACTCATAGCGCTGTGCCTGTTGCGAGTACGATGCTGGCAATCAGACGATATGGACAGCGATGTTTGGATCCCATGTGTTGCTCCCGAGTGGCGGGCACGTAAAGAATACTCGCACGAAGCCAGCGCAACCGCCCATCCATCCTCAATTGCTACCTATGCTCTGCCCTCTTGGCCACAGTAGAGAAAGTAACTTACGTGCTCTAGAGGCCCAGCGAACTGTGTGCAGGTACCTATCTCCGTCACTGGCACGGCGCCGTTACATCCAGGCCGGCCGGCTACCGGTTACGCCGGCGAGGGCCAGGCTAACAAATGCCATCAATGCGTTGCTTGGCATCATTGCCATGATACCCGTCCCCTGCTCGGATCCTCGCACAACGGCGAGGCAGGCAAGACTCATCTGGACGAGTTTGAACAGCACCAAAGGGACAGACAGCCCAGCACGGGGCGTGGCGCACACAGGGCACGGAACAGTACCTATGCCCCTCCCTGCGATGGTGGAATGACGGGCCCTGCTATTGTTCCGACGGACATTGCAGTACCCTGCAGCGCATCGCGTTGCATCGCATCATGGCACGAGCCGGGCGTCTAAGCAGGGGGGGAGGGGTCAACCTGTCCTACTGGCACGCCGTCCTCACCGCGCCCATCCCTCCGTCGTCTCGCTTAATGACGGAATGTCTTCCGCATGTTGGCGAGAGGCTTGCGGAGAGCGGTGCAGCATCCACCTGCCGCTGGCTTTTGGCGAGGCGGTCGCGTGCATGTGTACGGATACGTACGGGGTATTGGCTGCGGAATGCCTGCCGGGCCCTGTCCGGCCTCCCTGCCTTGCCTGCCTGCCTGTGCCCCGGGAGTCGCATCCACCAACCAAGAGGCCCAAGCCTGCCAGCGGTTCGCCGTTTGATTCTCCGTGCCCTGCGGTGATATGCGGCTCTGCGCTTCTTGCTGGGCTGGCCGGGGGGGATTGAGCCTTGCGCTCGTTGTCCCGTGGGCTGCTCACGCGGCTGGTAAGGGTGCCTCGTGGACCTTGCAGGAAGCAGCAATGCAGGCGTCGGGCTCGCACTCTGCGACTGCGACGTTGTCCGCGTTCATGACCGACGCATCTCGCGCAGACAGGCTTCTCTGTGCCTACACTACTTACACGTAACTCCGTACAACGTGCAGTGACCACCCCAGGCGCCGTTGGGGGCGACGCGATCTTCCGTGTAAGGCGAGTCGTATACTTGCTTTCCAACGTTGAGCCCAGTACCGATGACGGTGCTTACCGTACTTGTAGCTCGACGTAGCATTGCATCCCGAGCCCGACTCAAAATGACGGCCTACATCAGATATCTAGGCATTTTCAGCAGCGCATCCGACAGCCTCGCGGACGATGACAGAGGCCAAGCATGCGAAAGCGACGGCCACGGTCCCGTCGCAGCTTGACTTGACTCGCATACTGGCTCTCGCGTTCGTGTTTGTGATGCTGGGACGCCTGTAGGGTAGGCATCCGATAACACTGAGCCAGGCCGTTTGCAACGACAGAACTACACATCCTCGCACCTCTGCATCTTTGCATCTGCGAAGAAATCAAAAGTCTGGCGAGGGAAGTGCACGGGTTGGAAGGGCGTTGTGTAGCGCGTTGGAGCGCGGTCCGCTGCTTGTCTTGAAGTGGCTTCGTATTCTTCTGCAGCTTCGACGACGATCATGTACGGCCACCCACCAAAATAAAAACAAGGGCGTGCGGTCGACGGAGTCACGGTCTTTATTGACTAAGTTACCATGTACCACCTGCGATCCAACTAAAGCTGGAATGACACCGAGAGCGGGCCATGAGTACTCGCATTCGGGTGACGCCATGTCTCCGAAATTGAAGCTGAAGTGAGTGAACGTGCTGCGGAAGACGATCCGGGCGGAACTTGATTAGAAGGAGTTCAGGAGAAGGCTATTTATATCTTTATATGTAAAGCGCCGTGAGGTTTCACCCGTGAAGCATCGAGAACTCTTATGGAATGCATGCAGACGAATGTTTTGTTGCAAGCCTTCGGCCCTTCCCACTTCCAAGACATGGAGCCAACGCTTGCGTAAGATACGCAGGAGAGACAAAACGCGTCGAGTAACTTACGTGGTCGCCTTGAGTGTCCGGTCTGGCTGATCCGCGCGGAACCCTTTGGCTTGCTTCACAAAGGGGGTTTTGGTTGCACTTGCAAGCGGGGACGTAACGACTGTAAGGAAGTCGACAATTGCTTCGATGCATGGCCCATCAGCGGCCGACACAGCCAAGTAGGAGATCCAGCTTTGATCTCACCGTGGCAGTCAGTAATTACTGTACTGTAACCTGTAAGGTAGTGTAGGTTCCTGAGCCTGAGCGGCTAAATCTCGGATTCTGCGGGGAGCACAGCGGACACTTCAGTTGCAAGCGGCAGTTGGCCATCACGTGCTTGTAGCTCTAGACCCCTGCGTCATCGCTAGCTGGCAGTGGTGCGTACGAGTAGCTTATCATAACGTGGCTTCAAGATACGTGCTCGACGACGACGTCTACCCAACAACGGTGACGACCCTGCTGGAAAATGGAGATGTAGGGAGACCTGATTCTTCACCTCTCTCAGCAGCTCCAGACGATTGCCTCCCATGCCCAAGATGCGGCTCGGCTGGTACGCCGGGGTACGTTGCGCCCCCCACTGGAGCTCCCAGCTCCAACCATCGCCGGTTGTCTCCTTCGACTCCTGCTGACCGATACATCTAGGTCTCTACGGCCCTCGCGGGCGCCGTCATAATATCTGCTTTCCAGCAGCGAGCCAATTTCTACTCGGCCATGGTTTATCTTGCCCAGAGTAACTTTTGTTTGCTGGTATGGCTTGACACCCACCCACTCGCCCCAGGTACCGATACTGACAACGCGGCCCCAGGCTCTGGTCAACTTCATCCTGTTGCTTTACAGCAGCTTTATATACGGCTTGACCCGACTATGCTACGGCTCGCTGCGGGCCGTCGAGGTCGAGCAGCTCACGGAACGGGCCTGGTTTGCCATCACCGAAACATGCTTGGCAATGACCATCTTCAGGGAAGAGATAGGAGCTTGGTTTTTGGTCATGTTCACAGCACTTGTGACCGGAAAAGTATGGGGCTGGATTGGTGACGGCCGCGTCGAGTTTCTCGAGCAGCAACCGCCGCCGAACCCGAGACTATTCCACCTCCGTCTCAGCATCTCTTTGACCATGAGCTTCCTTTACGACGTTTGGATACTTCGGTACACGATCAACAGTGTGATTCAGCAGGCACGCCCGAACATGATGGTCATGTTCCTCTTCGAATTTGCAGTCTTGGTCACCTGCTCTTGGCGCACAGGCGCTCGATATATCCTCGCCTTGGCGGAGCAGTACATCGTCCGGACACAAACACGGAAACGCCTGTTGGAGCGGAGGCAAGAGGTCAGGGAGCAGCGGGAGGCGATGTTACGACAGCGGGAGCAGGCTGCCGCTGCGGGAGAAGAAGCCCCCGCGAATCAGGACCCGCTTCCCAGCGAAGACGACATCGACGAGATGGACATTGAGGTTCCCGGCTGGGCTGCCAAGGGCGAATGGGTATTGTGGCTGGATCTCTTGAGCGGTAAGGACTCATCGCTTGGCCGACCCTTGGTGTCTTCGCCCGTGACTAACTGGTATCAGACATGATCAAACTTGGCATCTACGTCGCCTTCTTCTTCATGCTGCTCATGTTCTACGGGCTGCCCATACACATCATGAGAGACCTTTTCATGACGTCGCGAGACTTTGTCAAGAGACTTCATGCCTTGTTGCGCTACCGGAGAGCCATACAGGAGATGAAGAAGTATCCGGACGCAACTGCCGAGGATCTCGCCCAGGAAAATACGTGCATCATTTGTCGCGAGGAAATGAGGCCTTGGGACCCCGCCAACAATCCTGGTGCAATCGACAGAGTGCGACCCAAGAAGCTGCCATGCGGTCATATACTGCACCTCGGCTGCCTTAAGAGCTGGCTTGAGAGACAGCAGGTGTGTCCAACTTGCAGGAGCCCAGTTACGGCAGACCGTGCCCGTGGAGCCCAGAATCGGGGCGCGGGACTTCGAATACAGTTTGGTGGTCCACCGCGACCTCGGGGCCAACAGCCGCCTGCGGACAACGAGGATGAGCACGGGGCCCAGGGCCGGCAGAATAATGGCCAGCCGCAGCAGCCGAGGGAAGCAGGACCGCGGGTTTTTAACCTAGGCCCCATTCGCCTGGGCTTTGGAGCCAACGGCCAGCAAGTTCGGGAGCTCGCACAACAGTTTGGCATGCCACAGCTCGCCGGTGACCCGCCGGCGGTGGCACCTACTTCGACAGCTCCTCAAACTCAGCCAACCTTAGGAGACAACCTCCAGAGCATCAGCAACCTCATCCAGCAATCGGAGAGTATAGTACAAAGAGAGATGCAGCGTCTGCAAGTGGCCCAACAGGAGCTTCAGGTTGCTCACCTCCTGATGGCCGAATTGCAGCGCCTCCAACAGCGCCGACAGCAACCTCAAGACCAATTTCAAAATGGGCATTTCCAACCCGGGCTGCCTCCAAACATGCCCCTGAACCCTCACTTGCCGCAAGTCCAGCAGGTTCAGATGCCAGCTCAAGCGCAGTTAGCGGGCCTGCCGGCATTTTCGGGTATACCGCCACGGACAGGGAGCCCGCTCATGACTCGTCTTGGGGCTCCGGGAAACTCGTCAGCCATCCCGGCCGGCAGCCCCGATCTCCCAGAAGGGGTCACGCTGCCACCCGGATGGTCGTTGATGCCTCTTCAAAGACTTGATGGCGCCCCGAACCAGAGTCTGCCACCTCCCCAGTCTAGCGGTACGCCGCTAAATGGAGCTATGATGGGTACGAACCGGGCAGCTACTGACTCCGCCATGCCACAAGCCAATGGAGCAGAGAATCTGGAAGCCCAAACAGAGCGAACAGCCCCTTCGACCGTGTCGGCTGGCGAGACGTCATTAGGTCGTCCAGCTGAAGAAGCCCATCAAAGCTCGAGAGCTGCCGAGCCGACACCTGTGGTGGCTCCGAGCCCTTTGATGCCAAACTGGGGCGGGTCCGCTCAATTGTTCAACACGACGCCTCGCGTTGAGTCAAGCGAGAATGGGCGCTCTCACCCAGATACTATGGAGGCACAACATGGAGCCCATGAGCAACGAGCGACGTCACTGTCTGAAGCTGGCGAGGCGAGTACTGGAATAGGGCGGCAGACGGCAGAGGAGGAGAATGCAGACGACTCGGCAGTTAATCCATCGAGTGATAAGGGCAAAGGGAAAGCTGTCACGGTCGAGGAAATCAGAGAGGATGGAGACTGAATGACGAAGCCATGGCATATAGAGGGTACCCCTCAGGAAACAAGCCACCCGGACAAAGCGAAAGATTAAGCATGTTTGGCTCGTGTACAAGTAGTATTACCGGCCCGAAAGCAAAGCATTGCCTCACACCGTGTGACACGGCAGATGGGCGGATAGCATCTCACTTTAATATAGCTAAGAAAATTCATTCGAATAAATTGACGGCAGCCTCTGAGAACACTATCGGCTCGACCAGCAGTAAATGCAAGCGGATATCCTCCTCGCCTCGACATGACACATACGGCCTCCCAGTCCAAGTCCTCCCGAGGAGCAAGGGCAAATAAACACAATATGAAACCTCCTACGATAACTGCAATACGTGTAAGTGTAAACGACAAAACGCTGTCTGCCCTGGACGATCACTCATATCACGGAGAAAAGACGTTTGACGGATCTTGAGCAAGGACAAGAGCTGTAGCTGAGGATTGTCTGCGAAAATGCTATAGATCGTGATCATGGGTTGGATGCGGAGCTAAACACTGTTTGCAGATTATTACCTCTGCCGTCTGCGATTGACAACGAAAGCAAATGGACGCTCCTGCCCGATGCCGGACAAACAAAAGGAAGAGAAAGGGAACCTGAAGATTGAGACCAGGGACAGAAGAGACCCGGTGGGAACATCACAATCTGAAACACATAGCGCCAAAGATGGGCAAGACAGCGCAGAATAACGATATTGTTGACCTTCCTGCGGAGGGCAAGACGTTCCCCTACCTCTCACTGACGACCGAGGCGCGATTCGCCTCAGCTGCCACTTGCTCCGGCTGGGGCGTCTTTTACCGGCTTCTCGCTTCCCGAATCGGCTGTGAGAGATGTCGCTTCCGGGGCCAGCGGCTCGTCAGCCCTATTCATGCATCGCACCAGGCCAGCCATCGACTCCTGCTTCTTCACGGGCTGCGGGCTCAGGATGTTTGGTGGGGCGGGCTGTGAAACATGAGTAGGTGACTTGGCCGTCTCTGACCCGAAAGGTAGCGGTCTCGAGGGCATCTCGCGACTCACTGAACCCTCGAGCCCATCGCCATCGCCGCCAAGCTTGCGCAACAATGCCTCGGACTGCTGCTTAGCCAGCTTCTGGAGCTGCTGCGCCGGGTCCTTGTGGGGAGTGGTCCACGTCAGTCAAGTTGCATGGGCAATCTGCGGGCAACCATCGCCTCCCGTGCACACATACCCATTCAGTCTGTGCTGGCACACCCTCTGCCGCCGGAAGACGGCTGGCTCCCGCGTCACCGTCGCCATGCTCCGGCGCATCATCGCCCCAGAACGATGGGCGATGGATGGGGGCCGGGGTGACGGGCAGGCTGGGCCGCTCCATCTCGCTGGGAAAGTCGGTCAGCTTGAAGGTGGATGCCTTCACAGGATCACGGCCGGTGGCTCTCGGATCCGTAGGACTGCGCAGACCAGCAGGAGATACGCCAGCTGCACCTTGGCTCCTCACACGGCGATGCTTTTGCTGGATACCTTCCACGTAGCGGCCGATCTCCGGCATGTCATCCCAAGCATTCAGCCGTGGGAAGGAGGTCCAAGGATCAGAAGGGGTGACGCTGATGGTCGGCGTAGTGGGCGTCTGCGCTTCGGCCCGTGTTTCCGCCGCAAACGACTCTGTAGCCAGCGTATCAGCATGAGCACAGGGGTGCACAAAAGCTTGTAGCTCACCAGAAGGCTCCTTAAGGGGCTTCTGTGTAGCGACAGGCACCTCAGGTATCTCCACTGCGAAGGACCTTGACGGCGTGGGCCGGGCCTTCTCCCAGGGGAAGATGGCTCGCGGTGTATCGGCAGGCGGCGGCGGACCTTTCTTGGGAACTTGGTACCACATATCCCTCGGGGGACTGGGATATCGTGCTGGTGGAACGAAGTGTTTAGTGTCCCGCGACATCTCATAATGGGTTGAGGGAAAGTTCATGGCCTCGGGCTTTGAGCCTTGCGGAGGAGGCTGTCTGTTCGGGAAGAGATACAATCAGCCCTTGTCGCTGCCATTTCGCCGGTGAGCTAGTTGATCATGGTCTCACCTCTGAGCATCCCAGCTGTGTAGCATCGCCGAAGATGGATCATTCTTGCTCTTCGTGGCTCTCGGGTCAGGGGCATGCTGCTCTGGTCGAGCCTTAGCATTAGTCCCCGACGAACCGTAACCTGCAGCGTCGCTAGAAGGGGGAAAATGCGCAGTACCAGCAGAAGTAGAAGTGCCGTGAGAGGGCTCCTGGGCAATGTTCTGCGATTGAGGCACCGTGGCCACATCTTGAGAACCGTGCTGGCCCTGCTGAGGGCTCGGTGGAGGTTGAGTAACGACAACCTTGGGTTGAAACTCTCCCTTTGTGAAGTACCGCACTAAGTCTGTCGAAGAATGTTGTGTCTGCTGCGAAGGCGTTTCCTGAGGGCAAAGTCAGCTTGCTGGCTCTCCAACAGCGCAGCGCGGCGGTCGAGGACGCTGGGGTACCTGTATCCTGTAGTGGCGGTCGTACACTGCCCACCACCGGCCGACCATCTCGTCAAACGGCGAGTTGCCGTGGGGCGCATCGCGGCCAGCGAGCCACGGCTTGTTGGGACCGATGAAGTGGACCATGTTGATGCTCGACTGAAAGTGTCGATAGGCGGGAATATACTGGTAGTGAGCAGAGGGAGTCACGTTGTACGTGAAGGGTAAACGATGGAAGCTACGGCCGAAATGCATATTCAACAGACCCTGATCGGCGCCGTCAAAGGAGATGCCCCTCTCCGCCATGGCAAGCATGGCGTAATACTCGCCCAAGTCGGGCGTCAAAACCATGACGCCTGTGTTGAAGAGGTCTGGCCATCCGATGTCGGGGGCCGCCGCGAAGGCCTGTGACAGGTCAAAGAGCTCATCCGGAGCGCGGTACGCGACGGCATCGGCGTCAATATAGACAATCTTGGAGAACTGCGTTTGCTTCCAGAGGTTGATCTTGGTAAAGGCCGAGTGCAGGTCCCCACGGTTCATAAGGTACAGATTCGCAGGCTGCTCGTTGCGTATCCGCGGCACAGGCAAGACATAATCGTAGACGGTCTGCGTCCCAGAAAGGGGCTCATAATCAGCGACTTGTATCTCGCAGGCCTAGGAGAGACTTGACTGGGGTCTTACCTTGAGCTGCGTGACGGCGTCGGCCGACACAGCGTCAAGTGTGACCAAGACGGCCAGCCTCTTAGTAGTGCCAGCATCGCGCAACGAGTGGGCGAGAACGAGGGCACCTGCGAGTCGAAGGGACTTGTTAAAGGAACAGGTCTTTTCTCAAATCGAGTGCGCACGTACCTGGAAGGTAAGAGTCGCTAAGAAGAAGCTATCCGAGACGGTTACCATACTGCCGCACATAGCCGAGACACCATTGAAGGCCGCAGAAGGGCCGACTAGCTGAAGCAATGCAGCATAAAGAGCGCACATGGTGAGAAGCTCTTCCGAGAAACTTACCGTCGCGAAAATGTGCTCCCCGCTCGGCGCCGCTGTAACCATTGTGCTGCGCCTTTTGCTAGAGGACTCCTCTCCTGCGGTTGTCCTAGAGTCAGGGCAATGCGCAGTCCATGGAGGAGAAGGTAAAGGCCGCGGATTTCTCTTGCACCCGGGATGAAGGAGGTCGAGGCGGCGGTAAAGGATTGGACGGGTGCGACTAACGGTGGTGCGAAGAGAAGAGGACGAAGCCGTCGTCGACCATGGAGATGAGGAGCTAGAGCTGCTTGCTCGTCGCACGGGCTGCGACGTCACTGGCCACGCCGCACCACAGCACGGCGCCGTTGTCGCGCCACCTCGCTGTGGCGACGGGACTACAGGGGATTGGATGCAACTAGAAGCTGCTTCAACGTACCACCATGAGCAGGCCACGCCGCCGCCACCAAGATTCTCCCGTTGCCTCCTCGTCTTGAACTCTGGGCAGTAACGTATGCCGTAATGGCCCCTCGGAGGATGCCTGCACGAGCCTGACGACGAGGTGGTGATGCTGGAATCGGTGGCAACAATGTGTTGCTGTACACAGGCCCCCATGTCTAGCTAGCAGAGATTTACACCCAACTCTGAAGCACCAGTAGACCGAGACGGCGCCCCCGTCACCGCCTATCTCGTCAACACGGAGTACGAGTAGACAAATTGCCTGCAGGAAGGGGACCGTATTCGCGAGGTGCAATGCTGTCCGAGGCCGAGTCTCTGCCCCCGCAGCCTCTCGCAAACGCTTATCGAGACTTCAGGAGCCCATCTCCTTGCGTACCTTGTCAGGTCACGCAATGCCAAGTTCTAGCGCACATAAGAAGCCAGCTTCTACAATCACCGGGTCGTTAGCAGATCAATTGACCTGCCTCAATCCGTTTATTCTTTTGTTCATGTTCACAGATGGCCCTCGTGCCGTCAGCTACCATTTAGAGTTGGCTTCGAATAGCTCCAGCAAAGCGCAGCCCTATCAACCGCTTTCGCATGCTGCACCAGAGGGCCCAGTCCACGATGACGCGAGCAAACAAATAATTCGCTTAGAGTGCTGCCCTGCAAGTCAACCACTCCCCAGTCCCATCCATCACAAGTCCTTCTTGTACGTGTGCTCTGGCTTGTGCGTCGTCTCGTAGTCGATGTGGACGTATGCTCTCTCAATGTCTGGCAGGCTCTCCAGCTTGAACTGCAACTCCTCGGCCACGTCATGCGTCTCCAAGAGCGTGCCCGTTGGGTCCATGACGATGTCCACCTCGGCGATGAGTCGCGGGCCAGAGTGGTAGACGCGCACCGTGTCGATACCCTGTATGGACGCCGAGTGTGTCAGGCACACGTACGTGATGAGCTGCTGAGTGTCCACCGACGCAACCACGCCTACCAGCAGCATGAACTCGCTAAACGCCGTGTGCAGCCACACTCCCGAGATGAGTAGCGACAGTAGGATGGCGCCCATGGGGTCGATCCACCACTGCAGCTTGGCGCCGCCCACCGACGTCAGGATACCGAAGCCGTTGACCAGCAGGTCGTTGCGGTGATCCTGCCACAGGATGTTGACCTGGCTGTACTTGTCCTTGAGAGACCAGCAGTACAGGAAGAGGGAGAATTTGGTCATGAAAGCCGCGCACACGGAGATGACGGACGGGAGGTGGAACTTCTTGTCCGTCGAGCCCTGAGCAAGCTCTTGTGCCGCGAAAGCGATGATGATGAGGGAGACGGAGGTCATGAGGAAGCAGAAGACGATGTTGCCGACCGTCTCGAGGCGTGCCTTGCCGGCGGGAAACCGGCGCGGATCGACGCGCTTAATGGCCCTGTTTGAGAAGATGAGTGTCAAGGTGCTGAGGGGGTCGAAAATGGCATCGGCCATGGTGGTGAAGAGTGAGAGCGAGCCCGACGAGACGGCGGCATACACCTGGAGGCCGGTAAGAAGGATGTTGGCGGCCAGGGAGCCGTATATGGCAATGCGTAACTTGAGCTGATCGTCGCCCTGCTCCTGGCGGGCATCGGCACAGTGCTCCTCGACTGACTTGAGCATGCGCTCGATGGCAGCGTTTTGGTTCTCGTAAAAACCGCGGACCTTGCGGGCGTCGCTCTTGGGGCCCGATTTGCTCTGGTCCTCGGCCGACGCAGGGACGGTGCTCAGGGGACCAGAGCCGGAGCCGGAGCCGCCGTCCCTCCTACGAGACGAGTTGGCCTTGATCTGGTCCAGGTCCGAGTCCGTCTTGTAGGCAAAGGAAAGGCCGTAAGGGTCGCTCTCAACGTTGAGTCGAGGGATGCGCGAGTTGCGACCCGCCGTCACCTGGCTCTCGACGTCCGTGGCGCGCGAGGGATGACGCTCAAAGGGATCATGGGCCTCCTCAGCTGGCGCTACGGGCTCTATCGCAGTGCTGGTGCCATCACGGCGACGAGCCGGCGAGCGAGAGCTGCCACGGCTGGGCGACGAAATGTGCTGGAGGTGAAGGACGGAGGGGTGATGCGTGATGGTGCTCCTGGCGTCGGGTGTCATCGCAGCGAAGCTGACCCCCGACCCGTCTATGAGAAAAGAGGACCGATTAAGGCGCGGCTCGAGAAACCGTGAGCTGTCAAGAGACTGGCCTTTGCAGGTTGCAAACCGGGTGGCTTGGAGTGCAGTGAATATGTCGCCCGGGATGGGATGAAGCTTGTCGTTTTGATTTGGGGAGCCTTCCAAATGACCATTGGATGGCTGCAGCACAAGGAAACGGAGCCGGTCCAAATGCTCCAAGGATGGAGAAAGGCCCGCATCCGTGGAGGCGGGATGGGAGGGAGGGAGGGAGGTAGATAGCTACTTCTGGGGACAGAGGCTGAGACGAGGTTGCGAATGAGCTCTCAGACCGATAATGCAAAACGGTGGTTGAGACTAGTCCTGGGACGGAAGATGGGCGGATGGATGGATGGATGGATGGACGGATGGTAGAGCGTAATGAGGGGTGGTGAGAGTAGTGCAAATGCAACTGCAGCTACCAACGATCGACCTGGTTGTGGTAGTCGTAATTAATCAACAACGCCGTAGGGCTGGCCCGGTAGATTTGCTTTGCTGAATGTCGTCACCGCAATCCCTTTGGTTCGTCGACGCTTGATTTTTGAGACAGGCCCAACAGCAACAACTTGCGGGATAGGGCGACAAAAAAGAGGGTGAAACAAGAGGACAAAGCAGCATGGTCGAGGCAAACCTGTCAGAATTGGATAGTCAGCGAAGAGGCGCGACGAAAGCTCGCTCCACGGCCGTTGATGTCAACCAGGAGGCCTCAGGGCGGTTCAACTAATCGTGGGACCCTGTCCCGCAAGCTACCTTTTGGTGTAAGGTCGGGTATCCACACCCCACAACGGATAGACAATACAACGCTCGTCTCGGCGGTGGTTAAACTTCCATGGATTGGCTGCTCTTCGTTGGCACACGTGGGCAGGCCAACATGCGGAGAAGCTTCACCTCTCTGCCATTGGATCGAACGCCCCCATTGGCCCTTCGCTTACTCTACGGAGTACAAATGGTCTGCAACTTACTCCAAACTCCACCGAGCATCTCGCTCGGGCAGCTGGGCAAGGAGATCGTAAACCCAATCTCGGTGCACGCCTCCACGCCTCCACAGAGCCCGTGGAGCCCTCATCGAGGTCAACTCTAAGCAACGTCCAGGAGTCGCTGTCATTGCAAGTACAAACGTGAGGCTGCCGGCGCTCCCTGGTCGTTGCATCAACTCCTAGTGCAGAGCAGAGCATTCGAAGCCGGAGCTAATGCAAGGTGGCGTTCCGCGTCGCTGACCGCCCAATTGCACCCTTGGGTTCGAAGTACTCGTAGGTGCTGGCATTGCCTGCCGCGACGAGGCCTGGCGGCTGAAGGTGAGAGGCCTGAAAGGCGAGGGGTAGGGGCAGCTCCGTGGAGGGTCTTGAGCCGTCCGTTCATGAGCCGATACTCTGGCATATTTCATGGATTGCCAGCTCTGCATCTGCAGGTGCCTCCGCAAGGTAAGGTAGGTATGTCTAGTGCTCTAGGCGCGGAGGAAAGCAGCAGACGCAAAGCACGTCGTTAGCTTGGAAGCCGACGGCGCAAATGTCTCGTCCCAACATGCATGTCTGTGCGGATATTTGGCTACGGAGTAATCTGGATACGTACCCGCATCTGACGGGGCACGATACGATGTCGGCCTCTTCCGAAACCCGCTACGCGTGACACGCGTAGCCGGATCGCTCATCGATAACGACGCCGTGATGCTGGTCGGAGCCGACGCACGCGTGATTCATCGCTGGCGGGCAGGCTGGCAGGCTCTCTACTCGTAGTATTAGACGAGTGGGTGCCTGCGTGAGTGCTCGAACCGAAGTCTTGTTCTCACATGTCGAGCTCGGGTGCAACGTGCATACTTGTCTTGCTGGTCTTGTAAGCGCATGGGACTCCGTGGCTGGACCTCAAGATTGACGGCTCAGATATAGACACAGCAACAAAGAAGCGAAAGGTATCGGTTGATTCTGGCTATTATCAAGGCATGGGACTATCCTAGTACAACATCCAAGATCCATGCTTCAACATCCCTCTCCTGACGTCCCAAAAAGCCATCCTGAGGCGAGCCATATGCATCGTCCTATCTATCAGAGCTTCGCCTCGGGCGACGGCGACGTCACCTCAGCCACGCCAGACGCTTTGCCGTCTTGGCTGCGCTCTAGGATCCAGTCGACCACGTCTCTGGCAAAGTCGTCCTTGCAGTGGTCCGCATGCAGCTGGTGGTACGCGCCCTCGTAGGGCTTGGTCAGCCGGTCCTCGACGGCGTGCTGCTGCTCGACGAACTTCGAGGCGGAATCGTAACTGCACGTCTTGTCATGCGTGCCATGGGTCAGCAGCAGGCTGCGGACCTGCTTGCCCAGGCGGACGCGGCCCGATGAAAGCATGGCGGTGCGGTCCAGCAACGAGGCTATGCCCTCGAGCGTGCCTGTGTTGTGGCACAACGGGTCGTTGCGCACCGACTCGACGATGGCCGGGTCCCTGCTCAAGTGCTCGGGCGGGACCACGTGCTTGAGCTGATGCCGCGGCAGCAGGCGGCCGACGAGGCGGCCAGCGAAGACCTTGAAGCTGCTGGGCTCCTCCGTGAAGCCGATGAGCGGGCACTCGAGGATCCAGCCGCGCACCTGGCCCACGAGCTCGGCGTACTGCGCGTCGCCCGCCAGCGTCAGCACCTCGCCGCCGCCCATGGAGTGGCCCATGACGAAGAGGGGCGCATCGTTTGGCTGCTGCTGCAGCTTGTCGCGCACAAATGCCGCCACGTCGTCCACGACCTGCGATG
Organism: Tolypocladium pustulatum; assembly: GCA_024340155.1. Classification (NCBI taxonomy): domain Eukaryota; kingdom Fungi; phylum Ascomycota; class Sordariomycetes; order Hypocreales; family Ophiocordycipitaceae; genus Tolypocladium; species Tolypocladium pustulatum. The sequence continues at coordinate 68,256 of JALHBY010000188.1, read as the reverse complement.
TCGGGCCCGTGAGGCCGCGCTCCGCCGGCTTGGTGACGCTGCGGCCCCATCCGCGCTGGTCCCACGCAAAGACCTGGATGCCGTGCGCCGCGAGCTTGGGGAAGAATTCGTTGTATCGGTTGATGTGCTCGCTAAAGCCGTGCACGAAGACGAGCTTGGCCTTGGTACGGGCGTCGCCCTCGGGCTGGAACATGGGTGCAAGCGTCAGCATCACATATCTAGCTCGATTCATTACATGTACGATGAAGTCGGAGCGCGAGGCCAACTCACCGTCCAGGTCCTGGCGTAGAAGCTGGCATCGCCATTCTGGAACGTGCCCTCGGTGACGTTCGCCATGCCGACGGCTTCGCACGGCTTCTTTGCAGTGAATGAACGAATGAATGAATTAGATGGTCGGGTGCACTGGCCAAAGTGCGTCTGATGTGATGGCAATGGTAGACTAGATTAGATGGTGCCAGAAATAATCGCTCCGCGGCTGCCGGCGCCTCTGCTGCTGATGGGGCCGCTACCGTAGACGGACACCGAAAGTAAGGGACGCTTTTACTGACAACGAGAAATGCTCGCCTGCGATGTTGGAAAAGCAACTTCACTCCTCACAGAGCCATGCAAGAGCAATCCTTTTGTTAGGCTACCTGCGGGTGCAAAGCCGACGATGTCAACTCACCTCCACTGTAAGGCCTTCGGACTAGACGGGTGAGCGGGCGGCGCCCCTAGCATGTGACAAGTGCTAGGGTGTCCATACCTTAGGACTTATGGGTGCTGACACTACGGACGACATACAAACGATTACGAGTCAACAACGGGAGCTGTGCTTTTCTGTGAAGCATCCAAGTCCTGAGTGTGTCCTCTCGCCTTTTCCCGACCAAATCTCCCCATCTTCCTTGGCTCCTCCATACACGTTGTGCACCCATCCACCAGTTCGCGAGTAGAGTTGTCCGCATACATGCACAATACATTCGCACCCGCGTTGGATATTGTTATACAAGGTCAGATCCGGCAATGCCAGGCACCCTCGAAGATGGGAGCCGCTCTGCGATGCTATTGCCATGCACCTGTCGTCCCTCCTCATCCAGACCCACAGAGGCCTGTCGAGAACCTCCCTCAGGGCCGCTTGTCGTCGTCCCTGGACCGCGACGGCTCATTGTCAGGGTCCTCGTGCTCCCCTAGCACCTCCTCGTCCTGCACGAGGTCTTGCTCCATCTCCTCGGCCTCTGTGATGTGAGCACGGGACTCGGAGCCGGACTTTCCCGGAATCTCGCCTCCGCTCATCTGCCACTCCATCAGCTTGCTGAAGGCGCTTTCTCGGTTTGCCGCGAGTTGCGTGTAGCTGCCAATTTCGGCAACCTTGCCTTCGTTGTTGAGCACAATGATCTGATCTGACCGTTTGATCGTCGATAGGCGATGGGCAATGGAGATCGTCGTGTTGTGGCCGCGTAGCAACCCGGCTAGCGCCTCGTTCACCAACGTCTCCGACTCCGCATCCAGCGCCGAGGTGGCTTCATCCAGGATCAGGATGTCCGGGTCTTTGAGCAACGCTCGGGCAATGGCAATGCGCTGCTTCTGCCCACCAGACAGCTGCGATCCCCTGGCCCCGACCTGCGTCTCCAAGCCATCGGGAAGGTCGCTGATGAAGTTGCAATTGGCCCTCCTCGCCGCCGAAATGATCTCCATTCGAGATGCCGCAGGCTTGCCGTACGCAATGTTCTCGGCGATTGTACCCGAGAACAGCACCGGTTCCTGTGACACCATTCCAATGCGTCTTCTGAGTGACTTGACGTTCATTCCCGAGATATCAACGCCATTGATGGAGATGGATCCTGACGTTGGGTTGTAAAACCGGAGCAGCAGCGAGGCCACGGTAGATTTGCCTCCACCGGACGGTCCGACCACGCAAACATTGCTTCCCGAAGGGATCTCGAAACTAAGGCCGTTGAAAATCTTCACGGCCGGCCGAGTCGGGTAGGCGAAGCTGACGTCGTTGAATTTAATGGGGCCTTGGGCCGACTTAACTGGGGTGCCCACCGTCTGGTGAATGCCTGGTTTGCGGTCCTGCAGCTCGAACAATCGACTGGCGGCACCCACTCCCTTCATAAGCTCCGAGTAAAACCCGGAAAGTCCAAAGAGACTTGAGCCCGCAAAAGCCGTGTACATCATGAAAGATGTCAGGTCTCCGAGTGACATGGCCCCAGACCTCACATAACCACCTCCGACGACAAGCATGGCCAGGATGGTCATGTTCCCAGCCCATCCCGTAGACGCGAAGAACGTGGCGGCGATGAGGGACTCCTTTTTGCCCAGCGCAAAGATGCGCCTGATCTGCTTGTTATAGCGACCAACCTCTTGGACTTCTCCGACGAATGCCTGGCTGGTCTTGATGTTGCCAAGTCGCTCTTCGGCGATTTTCGTAAGCGTTCCGAGGTTCTTTTGAATGGCTCTGCTCACATTTCGAATGGCTCGGCCATAAAATACGGCACCGATTGCGATGGGGGGGAACATGAGGAGCAGCAGCCCGGTAAGTTGCGGACTAGTCCAGATCATGATTGCGAAACCAGCGCCGCCGCTGAAAAGGGCCCGAAGCCCGTCGCTAAGATTCTGCGTCACAGATTTGCCCACAATGACGGTATCGGAGCTGAGTCGCGAGATGAGGTCACCCACGCGGTTGGCGTCGAAGAATTCGGCGTCCTGAACATAGGTCCGCCGGTAGAGCTGAGAACGCAGTCGTGCCACGACTCGCTCGCCAACGATGCGCAGTAAGATGACGCGGCCAAAGTTTGCCATGGCTCCCAGCGTCAAGATGGCCCCCAAACCCATGAAGAACTGGTTCATAGTGAGGCCAAACAGGCGAACGTCGTCGGCGTTGCCCTTGGCGGCGAGATCCAGAATTCGGCCGACGGAGAATGGTATGGACATTGTGACACTCGAGGAAATGACGAGGAAGACAAAGGCCACAGCCAGCCATCGCAGCTCCGGCCGGGCTACCTTGACGAGCCTCCATACCTCGCCAAAGCCAGCCCGGCTCTGCCCTATGCCCTCCTTGGAAAGCTTTGCAGACAGGTTCACCTGGGCGGCCTTGGCTGCCCTGTCGCTCTTCTCGAATTCCTGGTCCTTTGCCTCGCTTTGGCGGACCTCTCGCTCTTCTGACTGCTCGGTCTTCTCATTTACTTTGGCGCGAAGCTGTTGCTGGGCTTGCGACCCGTGGGAGAAGCAGCGAATGGATTCCAAGATACGTCCATGCTGCAGGGCCCAGTGTCGAGAGGACAACTGCTGGGCCGTGCCGGCAGCGGACGGGCCACGGGCTCGGAATGTCGCGAGCGAAAATGTCGGTAGAAGCGGTTCTCGGCGCGATGGGGAGTGCAGCAGGCGGGACGGCGGCAGAAGTGAAGCATTGTGCCTGCAGAGATGAGCTTTCGAGGGCGCTCGACCAAGAATAGGGATCGCGGTCGGTCGAGCTGTCAAGAGCGAGCTCTCTGCGAGTCGAGGCAGCAGCGCTCGACGCGCCACGCCCGACACCATGTTAACGGATGAAGCGTTATTAGGCGGCTTCTCGGCGATGCATCATCGACTCGGCCAAGTGATGCGTAGCGTAGGGTAGAGCACAGCACCGAGGAGCGCAATGTGGAGCTCAGTGGGACGAGGACAGGGACGTATGCGCTGCGCTGCGCTGCGATGGAGGACGGCAAGTAAGGTGAGGCGGATCAAAATTGCGCTGCCTGAGATGCCGTCATTGTCGCGGCATTTCTCGCAGTGGAACGGAGCTGTCCTGCCCAGCGGCGCTAAGATTGGAGTGGGCCAAACTTCGGCCTCGGGTCGGAAAACCAGCGCACCCTACCTAATGCGCAGCGTCTCGCCGAGCCGTCCACTGTGCCCCGTCACGAGCAAATGGATGGAACCTAATTACCCGGACTTCCAGGTTGCCTTCCCACCGAGCATTTCGCTGCGTGATTCGCGTCCCTGGAAATGCAGCTAAAGAGCACGGGGCGGTACACTCTACTGGACGGCACCGAAGCTCCTGCTCTGCACTGTGCGCCCAGATGGCCCGGATCTGGCCTGTGCCATTTAATAACTACAGAAGTTGTTACATGCAGCACCGATGCTTCCCCCTATTCCTCAGCCAGCCCTAGTCGCTCGGTCATCCCTCAACGTCAAGGGCGCCATCCAATGTTCCGTCTGAGTAATCTCAATCAAGCCTTGTTCCCCTCTTTGAGCATTTCCGCCACCTCGGGGTCTACCCCATCATCGCCGCCCAGATCAGGGAAGTCGCTAGAGTCATCGACTCGGCGTCTCTTCTTGGAGCCGTTGGTGGATATGGACATGGCTTGATAAGAGGGAGCCGACTCGGGCGTCCCCATAGGCTGGCCGTCTGCTGTCTCTTGTGTCGGGGCCTCGTCCCCATGTCCCAACGGTTCGTCGTCCAACGACGGCGGTGTCAACGCTTCCATCTCGGGTCGGTCCGGCTCGGGAGGCGGACTCGCGGATCCTGCCTCCTCTGGAGAGCCGTTGCCATCTGCAGGGCCGAGAGCTCGCATGATAGCCACCTCCACTTGCTGCTTCTTGTCCTCGATCTCCTCTTTCTTCTTCGACAAATCACTCGCGGCAAGCCGGTCATTTTCCAGAGCAGCTCGGTTGGCATCCAAAATCTTCTCCAGCCCAGATACCAACCCCTCCCGAGCTTTGACACACTCTGCCACGGCGCTCTCTGCGTTGGCGAGAGTCTTTAGAAGGCCATTTAGTCGGGCGGCATAGACCGGAGCTGATGGCACTGCGGTATTGGCATCCGTCTGCTTTTCGTATTCTTGATTCGCAGATGAAATCATCGCATGTAGAGGGGCGCTCAGCTTGGATGTCTTCTGGTGGGCGGCAACCAATGGCGCAAACTCGGACGGCACCCCTGCGGAAGAGTTTCCAAAGGGAGACACCCCAAAGCCAGGCTTGGCTCCTCCTCGAGCTTTATCCAACTCTATTTGAATGGTCAGCAACGACTTCAAGACATATGCATGTGAGGCAAGCGTACCGTCTAGTCTGGCTTCAATGGCACTTTGAATAGGCCCCTCGAAGATGGTCCTATCCTTCCACACATCAATCACGCGTCTCAGCTTTCCCTGAATTTCAGCTGGCGCGCCTTTGTAGGCAATTGCTGCAGCTTCAGCAACCACGGGCGAAAACGCGATGACGAAGTCCTCTTTGTGGCGTATCCTAGACTGCTGAACAACCTCTATAGACGAGGCGTATTAGCAAAGAGTTTCGTCCTCCACACATCCAGGATGCTCACCGTTTGCGAGGTACACAAGGCTCAGACGCTTGGTGCTGGACGAGTCTTTCAGCCGCTGCATCCACAGTTGCACCGTGCGGTCTGCATGTCTCCTAAACGCCATGAATGTTAGCATGCGCAGGGTCGCTGAAGGTATGAGCTTGGGTTGTGAAAGTACCTGTGGAACATGATCCATTGAGCCGCCGTGGCGATGCTATCATGACTCTCGTTTAGTGACGAGAGCCGTGCCAGCACGGAGTCATCGTTGTAGGCCATTGTCGAATGTAGTTGAGATGTTCACGTTTTTCAAGATAGCACCAGGGTGATCGGGCTGCGCCTCTAGGTTGATCTTCAGCCGGGTGAGGTTGTCTCTATGTGCGGCAGTCTCTACGGGTCTCTGAAAAAAGAGATACCCGTGGTCTCAGGATGAATTGACCTGATTGCGCCCGACTGCTTCGCCAAGGTCCAGCGCAATTTGTCATATGTCCACAGGCTTGCTGCAGCTCTCCTCCTCCGTACGGCCAAGAGTCGCGCAGAGTCCTCCGCCCCTGAGTGTTGACAAAGTGTAGCCTACACACAGTATCAGCTGGGATGCGAGGCCAACGAAGGTTTCTCAGATAACCGGGCTCGGCAGCCAGGTAATGGTCAAGAGCTGAAGCACCTCCTCAAGCACAGTCTCATGCAGCAGATTTGAAGGTAAACATGCAACACCTGCAACATGGGCAAAAACCACGTGCCGCTACGCAACAAAGACCAATTGCATCGGCCCGCACGTGCCCCGACTTATGCAATATCTGCCTCAGCGGCGCGCCATCGATGCCTCACCGCCCGGCAGATTCCCCCCATCCTCTCAGGCGAGGGAACGAATACGTTGACGCAGTCAGCTGGCGGGTCAGTGCCCAGAGACACCGCGTACCTTACGAAGCATCGGAAGCAACACCCGTCGTCACAATTCCTACCGTTGACCGACAGCCTCCGCCTCGCGCGCTCTAAAAGCCAGGTACAGTTCCAATCGCTGCAAACTCGCCTTCTTTTGTCATTTACGATGGCGGACCGCTTCCCCTCTCTGGAGGACTTCGATTCGGGAGGTGAGTTCACCTTGACCAGCTCCAGGCCAACCTACACGTCGCTGATGCCGTCGCCCTCAAGCGCAAACCGACATCAAGGATCCCTCTGCAGACCCATCCACCGACGACTTCCTGGCCCGTGAAAAGGCTGCTCTTGGTGATGACGCAGATCTTTTTGCTACGAACGACGATGCTGCTGCATTCGGAGAGCCTAGCGGCGACCTCATGGCCCAGGGCGATAATACCCAGTCCACCTTCGAATCCCAGTTCCCAGACTTGGCCGCCCCGTCAGCCGTGAGTAATCTATCCTTGAGCTCAACGCTAAGATGCTGACGAACCCGCGTGAAGGGTGTCAATGATGCCACTGCCGGCAGCGCCATCACTGGGCCATCCGTGAGCTATAACTCGGGCTACCAAACCCGGGCGGATGACGAGGAAGAGCCCGAGGTCATCAAAGAGTGGAGGGAGCGTCGAGATGCCCAAATCGCCAAGAGAGCCGAGCAGCTTGCGGCTCAAAAGGAAGAGACAATCAAGGAGGCGCAACAAAATATCGACGATTTCTACGAGAACTACAACACAAAGAAGGAGAAGGGCATCGCCCAGACCCGCAAGGAAGCAGAGCAGTTCCTGGCCAGCAGAGAGGATACCGTGTCTGGTGGAACAAGCTGGGATCGCATCGCGAAGCTGGTCGACGTCAGCGGCAAGGGCACTAAGGGCGGTGCTGCTGGTTCTGGAAAGGAGCGATTCCGCGAGACTTTGACGAATCTGCGCAAGGACGAGAAGGCCCCCGGTGCCACGGGCTATTGAACGGTGCGGAGCTTGGATCGCCAAGCGTAAAGAAGGAACAAACACTCCTGCCACCCAGTGGAAGGATCAGGCAGACTCTTCCGGCCCAACAGGTTGACACTTCCGTTGTGTATTTTAGAGACATATGGAGTAAAGGGTGCGTTGTAGCACAAAATATCAGTGCGCTTTAGTCGTCGGTGGTCCCGCCTACTCGCGTTGGACCATGTCGTCGCGACCCGCAATCACGACCAGCGGAGAGGGAGGGCCGTAAGACAAGATAGAGAACCACAGGGGTTTTATTGTGTTCGTCTATGGAACAATCCCGTAATCGCACAGATGCCGCGTCTGCCGGAAGGTAGACAATCCTTGTTGCCACCACTGTTCAATTCTTGCCGAACCAAGTGTTGTGGCCCATAACCTTTCGTCCAGCCGCGTACATGGTAGCTATCAACTCGTCAGAAAATCTTCGCAATGGGTATTACTGCCTGTAACGAACCTCCAAACCCGCCCCAGAGGACGATGAGGTACGGCGTCATGAACCAGCGGCTGCGGGGGCCCTGCTGTCGCATTAGTATCCTGCCCGGAAACGTTCGGGGTCGCGACAATGCAATCGTACAATCTTCCAGAGGCGGGTGTGTGCCTTGTATGCCTGCTGGTAGAAGCGCTGGTGCTCGGGCACCTTGTTCTTAGCGTCGACCATGCTAAAGCTACGTCAGCTTGATGCTTGCCTTCTACAGACCAATCGAGCTCATGATCGCAATTGGCGCGGGGTGAAACGGTGTATTGGCTCGTGGCGTGTCGGTGTCTGTGTGTTCGCGGCTTACCCCATCTTGATTGAGTGTGCTGGAAAGTGCGAGATATTTCGAGGGTCGAGTGTTGGTGAGGTGATTGCAGAGATGCACTGGCCGAGGATGTTGAAAGACTGTCGGTTGCAGAAATGAGGCCATTCTGATTGGGGTCGCATGTTGATGACTCAGCGACGCACTTTCATCTCCGGTGCCCCACCACATGCCGTCTCGAAGATATCTAGGGAAGTACACCAAACCTGTAGCAGTGCTTCAAGTTCAGTGCAGCCAGGGCAGGTTTTCCAGTCGAGCATCTCCATCGACGCTACCGGGTGCCAGCTATCGGTCGGTGCTTTTCGCCAAGCATTGCTTTATTCGATGCGGTGATCAAGTACATCGCTGCCTCTACTGAGGCAGTCCTGGGAATGCGAAAGACTGTGCCGCCTCTTCGACGTTTTCCAGCCGCCGCCCAAGTCGTCTCGGACTTTGCCTTGCGAACGAAAGTAAGACTGTCCAGCCCGCCCACGCGAACCTTGACTGCCCTAGTACGCCCTTCTGCGACGACGATCGCCTCCATCAACCGGGCTAGATCTTCACATTCGCCCTCTCAAGATCAAGCCAATAATCGGGGTTCAAAGCCGACACATGGCTATTCGGACGCCTCGCCGCAGTTGTCGGGATGGAAAACAGACGGGAGGCTAGGGCAGGCTCGAGAAAAGCACGGCCCGGTTTTAAATGGGCCACAGCTACCCGCAACGCTCTCTGACCTCGCAAGAGAGGCATTGCGGGATGCCGAGGTCGAATCGGAGCTGCATCCGAACGATGTCAGAAGCTGGGAGCGCTGTGTCGCTGTTCTCCGCCGTCACCACGGAGAAGTCGGCGTGTGGGCTGCTTTCGAATCAATCAAGGAGAGGGGACTCTTCAGTCTCTTTGCCCAACCCGACGGCGACAAACTCCGGGATGAGGTCCTGGAAGCCGCACTCAATGACGACGTTCACATTGCCGCACTTGTCAACGTGGCCCAAGAGCTATATACAGAGGCTGGCTTCCAGTGGCCCGACCTTTATATGAAGATAATGCACTTCTTCCTCGCCCTCGGTCGATTCGAAGAGGCTATTCGATGGCACCTACAACTGGCCCCAAATTTCTCTCCTGGAACAGAGGTTTTTGGGGCTCTACTCTCTACTTTCATTGTCGACCCTACGCCACAGATGCAGAGCAACCTGACAGCTCTGTACATCTTCAGCACGGACCGCAGATTGTACGACTACATAATACCAGCGCTATTTGCATCTGGACAGTCGAAGCTGGCTCGCACGTGGCGGAGGAAGTTTGTTCTGTTCAAAGACCTCCCCACGACGACGAAGTCGCGATCATTCATCAAATTCCTTGCCAGTTACTATCCGTCTATCACGTTGACCGACGAGGAGCTGGCAGCGGCGGGGCTTGAGAAACAGTCCTTGCAACATCGCACAGATGATGAGGCGCTTGAACTACTCGACGTTAGTCGCCATCCTTCGACAGGGCAGTACAGCGATTCTATAGTGGCAAAGTGGTTTGCCAGCTCATGGACTTCTGTTGAATTTGCGATCAACCTTGTCCACCGGCTCGGATTGCGCGTCATTGGGCCTCGCTCCCTCCAATCACTTTCCCTGCGAGAATCAGATGCTAAAGGCGTCGCGTCTCGCATAGCACAGCTCGAAAAGTTGGGGATAGACATTGCGCCACAGACATATTGCAAGGTCCTGGTATTTTTCGCGAGGCACGGGGAGGACGGCTTTCTTGCCGACCTGCTGAGTTGCGATATCCATCCAGACGAATTCGATGACTTGGAAACGCGACAGATGCTCATGGCCGCATCAGTTCGTGACGGCGATTGGCAGCGGGAACGACTTTTCCAAGCCATCGAATGGGCCGTCGAGAGCGGGCCGTCCTCTCGGCGTCTCAACTCGCTCTTAAGAGTCGAGCTTTCCAAGCGAAGGATGGGCAAGACGAGGCTAGTCCTGGATAGAATGGAGGCATTAAGGATCAACATGGCCCAGTACAACGCCACACAGCTTTTGGAGCGCACGTTTTGGGGACTTGGAAAGCATCCCATCGAAAGGTCGCGAATGAGGGGAGCTTCCCAAGCCGATCCACACGCCCCGTTAAACAGGGCAATCGACTTCACGCGACGAATTGCCTGTCATGACGTTGCCATACCCCTGCAGTACTGGAAGCTGCTCCTTTACAACCTTGGTCGTCTGGGGCGCTTTGACGAATTGGAACAATTGTGCATTGAAATCATTCAACTTTATACGCCGCCATACGGGGGCTTGGTCCCAGTACATCGAGAGGATTTGCCTCGAGTAGCTGGAAGCCCGACGGATGCTCAAGGAAAGGCACCAAAATTACTTGAAAGCGAGGTCAAAGAGACGGAAACTTCCTCGCACATCACTCCGGGTGGACAAGGACTAGACATCAGCCGCAGGTATGGTGGCTACAAATCCTCCGAAGAGTTTTTCATGCAACAGATTGCCCTTCTGAGGAGGGTGGACGACGGATTAACAGCAAGCTCAAGCAAAGCCTTCTTCGCTCCCGAGATAGGAGACAATGAGCGCGCCTTGAGCAATCTGAGCTCCAACGAAAAGCGCCATACCCGAGAAAGCGAAAACTCCTATGCTCGGGAAGTGGCGAATCAGAACGACGCAAAAGAGTACATCCCTGCAGACCTTCCCTTTACCCATCGCGCGCATCCCGTGCAGAAGATATTCGACGCGCGCCTGCAGCGTTCGATCGTGAGATGGGGGTTCGATCAGACGCTGGCCGTCCGACCAAACACTCAAGCGCTGATGGGGACCGATAGTTCAGGCATCGTGGAGTTTGACGTTGCCTGCGGCGTGCGGCTGCTCGCCCTGTTGCGAGACCAGGGCGTGCTGATTGACACGCAGATATTGCGGGCTGCGGTGATCTCACGTATTGCCCTGGGTCAGGTACCTGGTCGGCGCCGAGACAGGTCCAGAGACATGAACGAGATGTCGGCGGAGCATATGAAGACTCTGGTCGACGAGGCTTGGGGCGCGGAGGTCCTGCCGAGTCTCTCAGAAATGACTCGAGAGCTGGAACGGCAAAAGCCGAAGTTGTGGAGCCGGTATCCCAAGCTATTTGGAAAGGCGTTTGACCACGGACACAGAGACCGGATAGGCGACCGCAATCCGTGGTCACGAAGCTGAGAGATGTGTCTCAATTTGTACAGACCATACTAGGCGCCGAATCAGATGTATGTAGTTTATACCCATGTATAGAAATCTAATCAGTACCAATGACTCCAGGCGCACAATTGCAGCGACCTTGCTTGCCCCCTCGTGACGTGATATATGTACATTGTTGTGATACATGGCCGACAAAGATCTTCTCAAGATGAACAGTCCCTCCGTGATGCAAGACCACTTCGGGAGCCCTATCTATACACCATTCCTTGGAAGTGAGCTAATCATCTGCGTCATGCCTTTTTGGCTTGATCAAGAGCAGGATGAATAAGCCCGCAATGATGAGTATCAGGAGCAGGATAATCTTCCTCTTGGTCGTCTTCCTCTGGTATCCTGACGCAACCTTGAGCTCCTTGTCTGCTCCTTTGACGTCCTCGTTCATTCGTTCCACGTTATAGTCGATCCTGTCCAGCATAGTGCCCTGGTCGATAACCATGGTCTGCAGATCGCGGAACAGGTCTGAGAGCTCGATGATACCCTGGGCGATGTCCTCGATCTCCCGCTCTCGCTGGGTGATGGCGGCATCGTTGGAGTGCAGCATCTTCTGCTGCGTGGCTTGCTGTAGCGTGGACTGGGAGAAAGAACGGTCGGCGTCTGATTCCTGCAAGGATGGGTCCATGTACGAGCCGGGCTGCGGGGTGAGCGAGCGCTCGCCGGGGGTGAAAGATCCCAAGCCGCCCATATCACGAAGCTCTTGGAAAGAAATAGGTCAGCTTGGCACCATTGCAGGGGTAAATAACGTCGCGCGCACTCTTGAGATAGGCACTCTGCTTCTTTCGAAAGCTTGCGCTGGCATCCTGGACCCTCGTTGCCAGTGAAATTTGTATATTCTTGGCCATTGTCTCTTCGCCCTTGCTGAGAGTTCCCGCTTGCTTTGACTCGCGCACCATCTGCTCCACCCGCTGGATGCAACGGTGGCATTGGTGAAAGCCCTTGGTGATGTCCTGGGTGATGCGCTCGATCTGCGTCTCCTCGACCCTCTTGGCCTCGTCATCGTTGAAGCCAGGCAGGACGTACTTCTGGTGCAGCTTCTCGAGGCGCTGGCCCTTGGTAGCAATATCAGAAAGCAGTTCGGTGATCTCGTCGGAAATGTCGGCCCAGCGCGGCGGAAGCAGGTCCATCTCTATCACGGCGTCACCGTCATCCTCGAAGGCGCCGCTCGAGAGCAGGCCGCGGCGATCTTCGCGCGCATAGCTACTGCTGGAGTAGGCGTCGGAGAAGGCGCTGGGACCGGAAGAGCCGCTGCCTCCGTACTTGCTGCGCTGTGTGGGATGATGCGCATACGACTGGCGGTAGGAGATGTAGCTATTCGGGGCGTCACAGGATCAGTCAATCGGACATGGCAGCTTGTCAAGCTCGCGGGGAAGGGAGCAATGAATAGAACGGACAGGTTGGTGCGGTCTCGCCACATGGCGGACGCAGAGCAGACGTGTCGCAGCCGTCACGATGTGCAATTCGGATTGCGAAGAAGGGAATATTCGCAATGCGGAAGAGAAATCATGAACGGGACATCGTATTATCGTCGTCGTCGTTGAGAATAGGTGTCGATGGCATAGCTAGGGTGACAGCGGAGGCTCGACTGCTGGGTGGCATTACGACATCAGCGTCAGCATGTACCGCGCTGCCAGCTGCACAGTGCCGACACGAGGCTTCTTTTCGGTCACTACCGGTCTCTACAGTGAGCTGGAGCGCATTCTTGGATGGTGCCAGCGACTGGGGCAGGAACTGATAGTGGGCTCAGACGGTGCGCAGTACAGTGTCCAACTGTGTCCAGGGCAAGGTGGCCTAGCTCATTGCACCGAGCTCTGGGAGCTTCAGCGGGTGGCCCAGTGCTCAGGTGGTCTGTCGGTACCTAGGGTGCCGTGGTACCTACCTAACCTTAGGTAGCTGTAGCTACCTTACTTTACCTTACCTTACCTTGACTTACTTTAGAGGCCATTATTCGTACCTTACCTCCGGGTTGCCTTATACCTACCTAGGTATCGTAGCTTGCGTAGCTATCACAACCTCCCCACCGGGCGGCCCGACAGCGAACCCAACGGGGCTCCCCGCCCTCGCCCGCAAGCTGCCCGGGCAAGCCAGTGGACTGACGAAGGACACCCGACAGCTGCTGGAGCCGGCTCCAGCAGATACCTCCACTGGCTGGGCTGGGCTGGGCTGGGTCGATCACAGGGCAGAGAGCGCCTCATCAGGCTGGGCACTCGGACAGGGGGCCTGCAACCTGACAATTCTCGGTGCCTTGTTTCACCTGTACTTTCCCCCTTGTACTCTCCCCTCCCCCAAAGAAAAGCTGCCGTCCTCGAGTCAAGGCGCCACCATCAATCCTCCTCTTCCATTCCCGACTCTGTTCACGTCGACGCCCCCGCGACCTCACTTTGAGCCTTCCCGCACGCAGCATTCGTTCCAGCTTTCGCCCACCATGGTGAGTCTTCGCCGCTGTCTCGTACTCTGCTGCTTTTGCCGACGTCGCTGGTTTGCTGCCGTCGCGCGGCGAAAGCAGCGACCCCGCGGTCTGTCCCCCGCGAGGGGTTGGCTGGTCGACTTCGATGCTGTCGATTCGACGCTGACGCTTCCTGTCGCGACAGGCTGATTCTCTCACCGAAGAGCAGGTCTCCGAGTTCAAGGAGGCTTTCTCTCTGTTTGTAAGTCGCCCCGCCGCCACGCTCGTCGTGCCAGCTATGGGTGGCTAACCTGCTGTGCTACAGGACAAGGACGGCGATGGTAAGTAGTAGCTTCGAGAATTACGCAATCCGTCGAATTTCATCCCTCGCGCTCCACGATCGCATCCGCAAGATATAGGACGGACGCTCCTCCCCGGCGGTTAACTGCGGTTGCCGTGAAGAGTGATGCCTAGACTGACACCTTCGCTTCGCTTCGCGTCTAGGCCAGATCACCACCAAGGAGCTGGGGACTGTCATGCGTTCCCTGGGCCAGAACCCCTCCGAGTCCGAGCTGCAAGACATGATCAACGAGGTCGATGCCGACAACAATGGCACCATTGACTTCCCTGGTACGTCGAAGCGATGGTAACGACATGTGCCCTGCCCGATTGCGAGTCTAACTATTGTCGGCGCAGAGTTCTTGACCATGATGGCCCGGAAAATGAAGGACACCGACTCTGAGGAGGAGATTCGAGAGGCTTTCAAGGTGCGTTAAATCAGTGTCGCATTCCTGCGCATGCCAATACACCAATACACCTGCTGACCAGCGTCAGGTGTTTGACCGAGATAACAACGGCTTCATCTCCGCCGCCGAGCTGCGTCATGTCATGACGTCGATTGGCGAGAAGCTTACCGACGATGAGGTCGATGAGATGATCCGCGAAGCTGACCAGGACGGCGATGGCCGCATTGACTGTAAGAATATCCGCTTCTCTGCCCTCCAACAGTCCGAGGTATCGTGATCAATCGCTGACTCAGTACTAGACAACGAGTTCGTCCAGCTCATGATGCAAAAATAAAAGAACAATGTCTTGCGTTCCTGATGGCCCGCTCGCCTGCCCCGTCCCACGCATACAACACGCACATACACGGCCTCAGTCCGTGGTGTTAGACAACCTTGGCCAGGCTCATATGGCCGTGCGCAAATTGTTTTTGGGAGAGGCAAGGGGAGTTATCCCTTCTTTTCATATTTGAGTATGAGGCGAATCTGCAAGCGATTCGGTGTCATCAACGGATTGGCAGGGTTGATGCTATGAGGAATGGTCTTTTCTACGGCTTTAATGGGTTACCCACTGGCTCTCGGACATCACTCTCTTGCAGTGAGTTAATCAGCTCTCGGCATATATTTCTGGGGTTTCTACCCCGCCTCGTACTTGCAGTTCTCCCTCTTGCTGTGATTTTGCTGAGCGTGAATGTCGGCAGTGGTGATTGTACTGACTGTGCCCCGCTCACAACGGACCTTTGCGCCTTCTGCGAAATAACTACGGATACAGGCTCCGTATAGCAAGTGGCTGGTAGCTCAAGCACATCGGGGGCTGCTCCAACAATATACAAGTTGACGAGCGCCATGGTTAGTGACCTACCTAGTCGAGAGCATTGATTGTCCAATGGCAGCAACTACAGAGTAGCAAGATGTACTATGGCGGTGGCTATCGTGACCAAGTAGGTGCGCAATGCCTTTATTGTTCGCTCGGCAAGTCACAAGAGGTTACGCGACGCAAAAGATGCGTCACTCAAAAATCGGTCCCCTGTTGCACCCAAATGGAGACCTGCTGAGAGATGGAAGTTGGGAAGGTAGACGCGGCCGGGCCGCGTGTTTTCCCGAAGAGGTGCTTAATTGGTCGTGGGCCTGCTGCTTCGTCTCCTGGGATGAGTGCCCCACGCTGGTAGGCGGTACGTCGACTCGCAGTGTCGACACTGGACACGGTCCATCGAAACCTCCAGACGCCGCCGTCCACCTTGAACATTGCTGCCGCCCTTCCGTGACACGCCTCAAACTCGACTTCATCGCCGTACTGGCGACGTTGCTAGCAACAGTCTCGACAATACGCTGGCTTGTCGCTCGCCGCCTGTGCCCCCGGATAAAGACGCTTGCCTTGTAGGCGACCCATTGGCCGGGTCGTCCCCCCCTCCCTAGGATGAGCACCTGTATGTCGACTGCTGGTTCGGCAAGCGTCTGCGTTTCGGTTGCTGACGGTGTCTGGTTTTGTAGTAAAGCAGTTTATCCGCAATGTTCGCGCCGCCAAGACAATCGCAGATGAACGGGCCGTCATTCAAAAGGAGAGCGCTGCTATACGGGCCAGCTTCCGCGAGGAGAGCGCTGATCACGGAGTTAGGTGGGTTGTGTTGTAGACTCCATGGGCTGTCCGCAGGCAGCCTTCCTTGGGACCTTTGGCTTACGATGCTGGGACAGGCGCAACAATGTTGCTAAGCTTCTATACCTCTTCACACTTGGCGAACGGACGCATTTCGGACAGATCGAATGCCTCAAGCTTCTGGCTTCTCCCCGATTTGCGGACAAGCGCCTAGGACATCTTGCGACAAGCTTGCTTCTCGACGAGAACCAGGAGGTGTTGACACTGGTCACAAATTCTCTCAAGAAGTACGTTGCTCAATCCTGATCAGCTCTCCATGCAGGCTCGAGGAAGCTCACATGTAGCGGCAGTGATCTCGGGCACTCCAACCAGTACATCGTTGGCCTTGCCCTGTGCACTCTCGGCAACATTGCATCTGTCGAGATGTCAAGAGACTTGTTCCCCGAAATCGAAACTCTAGTTTCCACGTCCAATCCCTACATCAGAAGAAAAGCCGCCCTGTGTGCTATGCGGATATGCCGCAAGGTTCCAGACTTGCAGGAGCATTTTTTCGAAAAAGCTACTCATTTGTTGGCCGACCGGAACCACGGAGTGCTCCTCTGCGGCCTCTCCCTGGTCACTAGCTTATGCGAAGCAGACGAAGAAGAGGGCGGAGAGGAAGGCATTGTTGAGAAGTTCCGGGCATTTGTACCTGGTTTGGTAAAGACGTTGAAGGGCCTTTCGACATCAGGCTACGCCCCGGAGCATGATGTCACTGGCATCACCGACCCATTCGTCCAAGTCAAAATCCTTCGGCTCTTGCGCGTGCTCGCTGTGGGAGACGCCGAAACGAGCGAGCAGATCAACGACATCTTGGCACAAGTCGCAACAAATACAGATTCGTCCAAGAATGTCGGTAATTCCATCCTTTACGAGGCGGTCCGCACAATCCTCGATATTGAAGCCGACTCGGGTCTGAGGGTTCTCGGAGTAAACATCTTGGGCAAGTTCTTGACAAATCGGGATAATAACATTCGTTACGTCGCTCTCAACACCCTCATCAGAGTAGTCGCCATCGAGCCCAATGCCGTTCAAAGACACCGCAATACCATTCTGGAGTGCCTGCGAGACCCGGACATCAGCATTAGGAGACGCGCGCTCGATCTCAGCTTCACGCTTATCAACGACAGCAACGTGCGAGTGCTTATTCGAGAGTTATTGGCCTTCTTGGAGGTGGCGGACAACGAGTTCAAACCGACAATGACCAGCCAAATTGGCATTGCCGCGGACAAATCTGCACCCAACAAGCGCTGGCACTTTGACACCATGCTGCGTGTCATGTCGCTGGCCGGCAACTACGTCAAGGAGCAAATTCTCTCGTCATTTGTTCGCCTCATCGCGACTACTCCGGAGCTCCAGACATACGCTGTGCAAAAGCTCTATACAAACCTGAAGAAGGACATTACTCAGGAGAGCTTGACCCAGGCTGGAGCTTGGTGCGTGGGCGAGTATGCCGATGCTCTCCTCAAAGGGGGCCAGTACGAAGAGACAGAGCTTGTCCAAAAAGTCACGGAGAGCGAGATTGTGGATCTTTTCGGGCTCATTCTGAACAGCAGTTATGCGACGCAAGTGACGACCGAGTACATCATTACGGCTCTCATGAAGCTTACGACAAGATTCACGGATGCTTCTCAGGTAGAGCGGGTTCGTCGTACCCTCCAATCCCACCAGACTAGCTTGGATGTCGAGGTGCAGCAGCGAGCAGTCGAGTACAGCAACCTCTTCTCGTTTGATCAGATCCGCCGCGGAGTGCTGGAGAAGATGCCGCCGCCACAGATCAAGGAAGCCTCTCGTGTTCTTGGCCGGGCACCCACCAAGAAGGCCAAAGCGGCCAACAGGAAATCCAAGGTCATCAAGCCAAGTGAGCATGATCTCCTGGACATCATGGACACGCCAGCTGCGGCGCCTGCAAACGGCTCCCAGGCGACGAATTCGGATCTCCTTGCGGATATTCTCGGTGGCGGTGGCAGCTCAGGATCGTCTGGCCTAACATCAACCTCACCCCTTCCACAGCAGTCAAACATGTCGTCGATAATGGACCTCTTCGGCCCGGGATCTGGCCAGTCCCCTTCGTCACCTGCCCCTGCCCCTCCCTCGTCAGGGCTTGATCTCATAGGGTCAGCCGATTCACCGTCGCCGCAGCAGTCACGGCCAGCGCCGGCTTCAAGTGGTATACCTTGTTACGATGCTAACGACCTGAACGTGACGTTGCAAGTCCAGCGCAACGCCGAGGGCATCATCCAGGCAACTGCCCGGTTCCAAAACACGTCCGCTTCCGTATCGCTGTCCAACGTTGGACTCCAGGCGGCGGTGCCCAAGACGCAGAAACTCCAGCTTCTCAGTGTCTCTTCCTCCGACCTTGCGCCAGGCGCCGTGGCAACGCAGATGATGAGGGTATCTGGCTGCAAAGGGGTAAGTTGTTCCACCAGCCCAGCCCGTTGTATGTTCATCTGGAGTCGTTCGCTAAATTTTCTCACAGCCACTTCGACTTCGCTTGAGAATTGGCTTCACACATGCTACGGCCGGACAGGTGATGGACCAGGTGAACTGGACGGAGTCGTCGTGAAAGCACATGGCCAGTTGCTGCATGCTAGGAATAGGAGGGTTGGCGGTTGCGGCTGCCATTTTCACACTTTGAACAAGGCCTTGGGGAAGCAAGACTTAAGAAAGCAATCGGGGGATAGAAGCCATCATGTGTAGATTGAGCGTCACGTCACCTCATAGGATATTGTTGTCCCTGCCTTGAAGGCGAGGTGCATTCGGGCGATTTCTAGTACTAGAGCCTGGAGCGAGCAAGAGGTGCATCAATGGTAATCGGGAAGTGAATGATCTCGTTGGATTCTCGTCATTCAACACGGCTGGTGTGACGGCCGAGTAAATGATTACGCGTGAACTACGGATGTCCCCGAACCTTGTCGCGCAGCCCGACATGACCTCGGACTGCCCCTCCCATTTCGCTTCAACCACATCCCAAAAAACTTTGATGAACGCAGTGGAAGACCTCTGTCCCCCTATGGATGTCGCAAATCTGGTTGTCCGTGCTCGGCTTTGGAAGAGGTGCTCATTGGAAGAGGTGCTCATTGACGCGATTGGGGACCGGGGGGCGATTCTCGTGCGCCAGCCAGCGACACATCATGGCGGGCAAGCCACGAGAGACACACCTTGAGCGAACCGCCAGGGAGCCACGGGATAGCGTACGCGTCAATGCGCTCGGCCTCTTTTCCCATGACGCTGACATGGCCCTCATGATAGGATCTTCTCGAGGTAAGGCTCAGCCGCGTTGAGCAAGTAAATGAACGCATTCGACTATTTCGTCTAGAGCTTCCGCATAGGCCTGTAAAGGTAAGCGGGACTTTGGCGACGAGCTATGTCTCTACTCTCTGCAATTCCTCTTGGTTGACGGGCCTCTCTCAGTTCTTGCCCGGCCAGTGGCTCGATACGTACGTGCCCGGTATTGCCAAGCCAGGAGGCTTCACCATCACATCCACGCCATCGGCCGCCGCCGCCTCACCAGACGGCCAACAAGGTCCGTCACCGTTCCTCGAGCTCGCGGTGCAGAAGTCGCTAGACAACCCTGTCGCATCGTGGCTGTGGCGACCGAATCATGGTATAATCGGGTCGAGGTTGCGAGTACGCATCGGCGGCAGCTTCGTCTTCCCGCCGCCGGGGCTAGAACTGGGTCTTGGTGGGATCCGCAGGGTCGTCTTCGTCGCAGGCGGCGTGGGTGTGAACCCTCTAGTGAGCATGCTGAGCTACATTGGCGAGACGCCAGGCCTCGGCGACGGCGACTTGGAGGTACAAATGCTATATGCGACTAAGATGCCGAAGGGGGGCCGGCTGGCCGACGTCCTATTCATCAACAGGATCGCGAAACTCTTCGGGGAGCACAGAGTAAAGGGGACGTTGAGGGTGCATTTGACCCAGGGGGACGGCGGCGAGAGCAAGATGCCGGTGAGGCACCAAATGTGCGGCGCCGAGATCGACGTCCGCGCTGGCCGCATTTCCGGAAACGAGCTACGAGATATACTCGTTCAGGACCAAGGTAAGCTCGCCTCGAGCTTGATCTACATCTGCGGCCCACCGACCATGACGGACAACCTCTTCGCGACACTCACGGCACCAGATTCGGGGGGAGAGCCGGTGATTGACCCCAGTTGTGTCCTGACGGAGCGGTGGTGGTAGTCATCATGTCATGCAATACCAAAGAGCAATACGCTCAGGAGACAGGGTGGGCAAGAACAACGAGCCGCTTGTTTTCGTAAAAAAACCGCGGCGGTGGTATCGTATCTATCATAAGCGGCGGCCACTCCCATTCCCATACTTACAACCTATTGTATCGCTATCTCAGGCTCACCTCTTCGTTGAGATAGCACCATCCATCGCCTCTATTACGAAAAAAGATCCTGCGCTTTTTGCCTCCGCTTCGTCCGGCCCGCATTCAGCAGCTCCTTGCCGGCGTTGCTGCCGCCCAACTTCCCCGGGAATAGCTCATTTGCGCTCGCCGCCGCCCCCTTGATAGCAAAGCCGGCCTCGCTGTCGCGGTGCTGGCTGGCGAGACCTCTGATGTTGAAGGCTCCGCCGGTGGAGGCGTCAGGGACGGCTACTACCTTGGGCATGTCCTCATCTCTTAGGCGTGCCGAGCCGATGGAGCGTTCCAGCTCGTCGAGCCGGCCGCCTCTGCCCGACGACTTTGTGGGAAACAGCTCCTTGGCGCGATTGTCAGCCGAGAGCCGCTCCTTGATGGACCGAGCCTGGTTTCTGTTGTTGCGCGACGAGCTGGTCAGGCTGTGTATGTGGGCGTCGCCGTCGTCGTCACGCCGCGGCGAAGCCGACCTATCGCGTCTCGCGGGCCGGTCCCCGAAGAGCTCCTTGCCGCGATTTTCCTTTGCGTGCGACCTCGGACGGTCCTCTGCGTCTGAGTATCGTCTCGCGCGCGACGGCTGTGGTGCGTCGTCGTACATGCTCGCATCGAATGACTCGACTTGATCGTCTGAATCGCGCCTTCTCCTGACGCTCCTGCGCCTATCGCCATCCCTTTCTCGATATCTCGACCGGTTGTCATTCTGCCTCCGACGCCTCTCCTCGGGGTCGTACTCCGGGTGGAGGAGGTAGTATCGGCTTCGGAGAGCGGCGCCCGCTTGCTTTTTGTCGCTCTCGACTGCGAAGCGCACCTGGAGAGATATTTCGGGCTTGCCCCCGAAAGGCTTGCCAGGGAGGGACTCTCCGATAGCAAGGGCAGTAGCGTCGGCGACCTCGACGGCGCTTAGGGCAACAATTGCTTCCCGAGCCGTGGGCTCCGAGCCAAAGACCAGATTGGCGGAGCTGTCGTCTATCCATTCAACCTTGTCCACTGAGCCAAAGTGCGCCTTGACATAGGCCTTGATGTCGTCCGTGTGCAACGTATCCAGTCCCCGGACGTGGAGTTTCGTAGGAACCGCAGTCTTGGAATCCTGGCCGTCGTCGTGCGTGGGTTCGTCATCTATCAGTTCGCCAGGCTCCTCTGGCTCGTCCGGTTGCTGCGGGTGCCGGGTGTCAGTACCGTCTCCGAGATAGGACAAGCCATGGCGGCAAGGTGACTATACCAATATGTCGTCTACTTGGGGCAGGTCGGTAACGCGCGCATCATGCCCCAATTCGGCGGCATCGCCCATTTCGATATCCAAGTCCATCTCGAAGGATCGAGGCTGCGGGATGGAAGGGCTGCTGCGTGGCTGCGTGGCAGGATGGATATTGAAGAGGCGTCGCGCTCTATACGCGCAAGCACTGCGCCGCAGAATCGTGGTGAGCTGGTGCAATTGACAAGCGAGAATCTGGTGAAGTTCGGCCTCGGGTGTTGGTTGTTTAAGGCGCAGGAGGAAGCGGAAGTGCAGAGGCGAAGAAAGGCTGTCAAGGGAAGAGTGCGATAGTGGAGTGAAGCCACGCGAAAGAGAGTTACAGTGCCGATTGCACACCCTCTTGTGGTGGAGGCCGGGCGCAGGCCAAGAGCTTAGCCTACCCTGTAGCTAGCTACTGCCGGCTTTGGGCGAGAAGTGTCATGCCGCGTCATGTTGAACAGGGCAGTCCGCCTGACTGAATCTAGAACTCGGTGCAAACATCTCGACTGGTCCCGGCGTGAGGCATGGAGGTGCCGTCTTGTGTAGGAAGTGACTCCCTCGTACGGTCGCTCGTGGCATAGCCTTGACGAGCGCATCGCGCCTGGACACAATGCGCACCGTGACTGATTGTTTTGCGGCTTTGTCCCTTCCAGCCAAGCATCTCGAGGAGCAGCAACAATCCTGGGGCCTCTTCGCCACAGAGGACTGTGGATTGATGGGCTTTAAACGACCGTAAACGCAAGGCTCGTCACACTGGTAAAACTGACCCCGAGCGAACCAACCAAGGGTAGAAAGAAGCGGTATTAAAAGCCTCTGCCCCAAATACACAGTGCACGAGTACGAGAGCTTAGCAGCCGTTAGGTAGGTAGGCAGACAGGACTGGGCCCGCCGAATATTGCTAGTGCGAGGCGTGCGATTGCAGACCCCGCGATGGCCCCAAAATCCCACCTCTCGCTCCTGTGTCGTGCGCCCACATCATCCAATCGCTCCGACGACGACGGTGTTTCGCCTTCCCAGCACCTCAAGGCCGCCTGGACATGCATTGGCGTCCGTAGCGGAGCAGAGCAGCACGACATATCCCCCTTCGTCCAGGCCAACGATGCCTCGAGACGCCGCCGCTGCCCTCGGCGCTCTGCTGAAAGCGTCCACCATCGACGACCCCGACGAGGTCCTCAAGGCGGCCAACGCGGCCATCAAGGCCAACAGGAACGACTTCGCTGCACTGCACACTCGTGTCGTCGCCCTGCTCAAGCTCGACCGCTTCGACGACGCTATCCGCACCCTCTCCGAGGGCGGCGTCAAGCTCGAGGCAAGATGCCTTCTTGGAAAGGCATATGCCCTCTACAAGACCGGCAGGCTTGACGAAGCCACCGCCGTCCTCTCCTCCGCCGGCTTGGAAAACAGAGGCTTCCAACACGTCGCTGCCCAGGTTGCCTACCGCGCCGAGCGCTTCAGCGAGGCTGAGGCCATCTACATGCGCCTGCTCGGCGCCGATGCAACCCACGAGGAGAACGACCTAAACATCAACATCTCAGCCGCTCTGGCACAGTCTGAATGGCACGGATTCGCCACCAATGCGACCTCCTCCTCGGAGAGACCCCCCGAGACCTTCGAGATCTGCTACAACAAGGCGTGTGCCCACATCGCCCGAGGGGCCCTCGACGTCGCCCTGAATCTGCTTCAGCGCGCCGCTAAGTTGTGTGATGCCTCGGACGATTTGACAGACGATGACAAGAAGGCCGAGCTGAAGCCTATACTTGCACAGCAAGCCTACGTTTACGCCAAGCTGGGAAACACTCAAAGGGCATTGGACTTGTATCAGTCTTTGGATGCAGCGGAGTGAGTCTAGAAAACCCTTGATAGAGCACACCGCAGACAAGCTAATCATGTCTTTCCACCTAGGGATGCCGACCTGGACCTCACTGCCGTGACGCAGAACAACAGATCCGCCCTTGAGAAGAAATCATCCAACCCATTCTTGCTCCAACGGCAGGCTGCCGCCTGGATGACTGGCGCCACCAATGCCAAGTTGTTTTCTTATCAGTCCAGCGTGCTTGTTCGTAACGCTTCCGTGGTTGATCTACAGGCTTACAAGACCAACGGGGTCAGGGACAGGACGCGCAAGGTCCTGGAGCATGCACGGCACCCCACGACCAAAGCGGAAACAAACACAGTCTCCGTCGTAAACGCTGCCGCCGAGACGCAGGGCGTCGCCGACAAGGACCTTCTCCGAGAGCTGAATGCGCTTTACAAAAAGCGCCCCGATGATGTCGGCCTCGTCGTCACCATCATGCAGCTCCACCTGCGACGGAACAACAGTGGTGCAGCTCTTTCCGTACTGGAGTCCTTCTTCAGCCGCCTTGACCGCTCTCAGGACGAGCAAGATGGAGAAGTCCGCTTCAGCCCTGGCCTGATTGCCCTTGCAGTGTCCCTGATGCGGGCACAGAAGAGAGATGCTTCTGCCAAATCCGAGCTGGTCAAGGCAGCTACGTACTGGCGGGACCGGCCAGTGGCTTCGGCCACGTCGGTTCTGAGAGAGGCTGGCATCGAACTGGCGCGCTCGTCGAACCTCGACGACTTGTCGCTGGCCGCCTCCGTCTTCAAGAAGCTCTACGACGAGAACCAAGACTCCCCTGTCATCTCGGCCGGTTTGGTAGCGGCGCTGGCTGCGTCCAATGCGTCGCTTGTTGAGCCGCACGTAGCTCAACTGCCCTCTGTCGAGAGCCTCATTGGCGGCATCGACGTCGATGCGCTGGCCCAAGCGGGAGTCGCAGCGGCGCCAAGCAGTGCTGCCGCCTCGAAAAGGCGACTGGCGCCTGAGGACACCACCAGCGAGAAGGCTACCAAGAAGCGCAAAAGACGGAGATTGCCCAAGGATTACGTCGAGGGCAAGGTCCCGGATCCTGAGCGATGGCTGCCTCTCCGCGACCGTTCGACATACCGGCCCAAGGGCAAGAAAGGGAAGAAGAAGGCTGGCGAAGCCACGCAAGGAGGTATGGTGAAGGAGGAGGAAACCCTGGGGCTGGTCGGCGGAGGCGGCGTCAAGGTAGAAAAGGCGCCGACGTCCAACCCGTCCAAGAAGAAGAAGAAGGGCAAAAAGTAGAGACTGGGCAGCTAGACAGTCATTGTACGACCAACCGCAATGCGTACCCGTCGTTAAGGAAGCCACTTTGCCGCTTGCGTCATGCTCATGAAGACAAGCCTATCGTCATCCCACGCTCGAGGACAAATTTAGCCGGCGTCGACTCGACGCTCATGTCTATCGCTTACTGACAACCGTGTCCTGGTTGCTGCCTTGTACAGCAAAACAACTCTCGATGAGGGCAAGACAGGGAAGAGTAAAGCGAGAAGCCATCGTGGGCTGCTCTCAAGCCAGATGCGGGCCCCATCTCGGACGGCGAGTTTTTCTCGGATGCAATATGGGACAGGCAAGCCAACTAGAAGCCTACCAATGTGGCAACTCTGAAACGTCACGACGGTCCCTGTGCAAGTCTAATGTTCTAAGGTCACTACAGTCCGTTCATGGAGACAGCACAGCGAAGTGAGAGAGAATCAAGGGGACGCAAGCCTTTTTAGCTACCCCATATGTCCGTCCAGTGCTCCTTTTGATGCAAATCAAGCCCCACGACCGCTAAATTGACATTCATATCGCGCCAGAATCAAGAATCCGCCTTCCAGTTCTTCATTTCCGTCATCTTGCCCTGCGCCCAGAGCCGTCTCTTGTTACACCTTCACAGCCTGAGCGGGGCGCCTGGACGGATGGTCTGGCTCCAGCGGCGACTCTTCATCCGTGTCATCACTATTGTCGTCTATCAACTCCTGGCCCGGGGCATCGTGTCGTTCAGGCTGCCCAAACCCCTTTTCCTTGGTCTTCTCGTCGTCATCTTCGCCCTCCTCCTCTGAGCCCGTTTCAATCGGCGGCAGGGGCGATTTGCGTCCATCAGAGAAGCTCACGGCCACCTCGCTATCGGCATCAGAGGCGACGGCTAGTCGTCCGCCCGCAGAGACGCTTCTAGCCGCCTGTGCAGAGGAGTACTTTCTGTGAAGCTCTCGAAAGCTTCGTGCTGTAGCAGTGCTGGCGCTTGCGGCGGATTCCCTACGGCCGCTCGATTCGTTCGACTCTGATGGCGTCTCGAGAGTGGAGAAAAACTCGTCATCCGGCTCGGCACTCGGCACGGGTGAGACGGGCGGTTGCTCCGGTAGCTGCTGTTGCTGTTGGAGCAGCTGCTGTTGGAGCAGCTGCTTACGAGCCAGGATCTTCTCATCCTGGGACATGCTCTGAAGCTCATTGCCGAGGTTGATGACCGATGCCTTTTTGCCGTGGACAACAAAGCTTCCTGTTCCGCGGGAGAGGATGATGTCGCGCGGTGCGTCTTCGGACGCCCCAGCTGCCGCAATGTCCTTGCCCTTTCGGCTCCGGTGATGCGAAAGGTGACCCGCACTCTCTCTAAGCGTGCGTTGAAGGCTCCGTCTGATCTTGCTTCTCTCCAACTTGTCACGCTCGGTGGAAGCGCCATGCTCGGCACTCTCCGCAGACGTCAAGACTGCAGCCTTGTCTATCGAGGCCCTGCCAGACCTAGCTTCCCACAAACCGGCCTGTTTCAAAAAGTCTCGCTCATCGGCATCAACGTCGTCTTGGCTAGGGTCGGACTTGTTTGATGAGGTCGTGCCCTTCTCGTCCCGAGACGATGTCGTCCAAGGCGTGGAGGTTGGGGACTGCACAGGAGACGCAGTGATACTTGAAATTGATCCATGTCGCGTACTTCCAAGGTCGGAAGTTGAGTGCGATGCATCACCAGGGGCCCGGTGCGGCTTCGTTGTACTCTGCGGCGATGCCTGGAATGCCGACTTGGATGGCGATTCGACTTCGTAAGGCCTCTCGTCTGCGCCGGGAATAGCACAAATGGTAGGGTCGGTGAGCGTTTGAGGGGACTTTTCGGGACCGCCGGACCGCTTGGACTTGGACTCGAGTCGTGTGACCAATGGTCTCGGCGTAGGCGATGATTCCGGTTCAGACTCTGCTTGCACCTTTGTCGGCGTCACCATCGGCGCAGACGCCGGCCGGTCATCAGCAAGATCCTGAACCAGGATATCGCGGTGACACGTTTCCTTCCATATCTGAATGCGAGTCCATTTGAGCTGCGCGGCCATCCGAGCGGCAGCCATCACAAGCTGCTCTCTGGTCCGGGGGTGGATCGGGGCCAATATCTGAAGGTGACGAGCGTTCCTGAGCTGCTCCTCGAGCTGCTTCTGGGCGTCGTCTACCTTGCGTTCTGCTTCTGCAATCTTCTGCTGCAGTCCGTCCCGTCTGGCCGTTTGAATGTCCTCGGCCATCTTGTGGTCGATCCGGCCGCGTGCGATTGACACGGGGCCCGTTGGCGTTTGAATGAGTTGCGTGGCCTCGGAACTGTCCAGGCGTCTGATGGCGCGGCGACCCTGACCATCATAATTGCCTCCAATTACGCCACGCATCCGGACGCCCGACGTCCTGAACGCAGCGGCATAGTTAAGCTTGGCCAGCCAGTCATTGAGCTCATCCTCGTTGTCTGCGAGAAGCACTTCATCCAACCCGCCTTGACGGACGTAGACGAAGGCGTGCTTGTGTTTCTTATACGTCGTGTCTACGAGAGCGACGGCTTCATGAGTCGACATCAAGGCGTCTGGCTTGAACTCCTCCAAAGGCGGATTGAAGATGATCGGTATCCCGTCATGTCCCGCTTTGATGTGGTTCTCGTACTGATGCATCAAATTCTTGACCCAACTCGTGTTCCGAAAGAAGTAGAGCTGGGCGCCCGTGAGAATAGCCCCCCACTCCTGCCAGGGCGAGCGTGTCTTCCTCTTCTTGGTGTCTTTCCGCCACAAGAGTCCAACCTTTGTGATCTTGATATCTACTATTCCGGGATGCGCATCTTCGGGGTTGAAAGCTGTTTTCTCCGACATGAAGGCATCTGGCCGAGATCTTGCCGAGACGATCTGCAGAACGCCCGTCCTGAAAAAAGTCTTTTGCAAATCTTGGAGGTTAAGACAGGCAGCCGTGCCCAGATAATTGTAGGGATCATCCAATTGCATGGCGTCCTTTAGGCTCGGCCGCAGCGCGTCCAAATTTCCATCCAGTATGATCGTGTATGGATCTATGGGCTCCTTGGCAGCTCGCTTTGCAGGCTCTCCGGCATTGGCCGATGAAAGAAGCTGCTTCTTCGATTTATTTGTGGTGGTGCGCTCCTGACATTGATCGAGGTCATCCTCGACATGTATGAACGGCGTGTACGAGATGTTGTCGTAGAAACACTCAAGGATGTCGTCGAAAATGCCTTCCCCACGCGTGTTCTTCAAATAATCTGCTTTTTGCATCTTGTGCTTGTTGTTTTTGTTGAACACATCTGTGTGCAGGATGAGTAGCGAAAATGCGATGAAATAGGCCTGGTCCGGGGAGGAGTAGATTCCGGGATTGCACTCGTGGTAGCGGTTGGAGAAGGCCTGTAGGCACCTATCTATCTGCTGGGTCTCCTTTGGCAGCTCAGCCTCCATCAAAAGCTTTCGGATAGCCATGTCCATTGGGTCACCGAAGAAGCTGAAGCTCCGCATGTAACTCCTCAACACGGCATTGGAGAAGGGATCAGTACCCTTGGACAAGGCAGAGGCAATGACACCGCGGCTAACAACCTCTTCTACCCGGGTAAGATATTTGGCAGGCGATTCGTCTTCAAGCCGCTCCGGCAGCACAACAGACCCTCTCGGAAGCTGCAGGGAATTGCTCTTGGACGTGATGGAGCCGGGAGTTGCTGGTGTCAGGGACCCTTGGCGGCTCAATTCGGAATTCTGACGTATGCGGCTCAGTCCAAACAAATCGCCGAAGCTCTTCCGCCCCGTCGAGGTCGATGTCCGCGTCGTGGGTGGGAGGAGATGATCATCGGTGGAGTCGCGGCCCATGGAGCTCATAGTAGACGATCTCCCTCTCAGTAAGTTGGCACGTGTTGGGGAAGAATTATCGGAGCCAAGGCCTGTCCCACGGGAAAAGAGAGCGGCAGCTGGCGATGCTTGAGACGCTGAGCCACCGTCGAACCGGTCTGCGTTGGCTCGGGGCGTCGTTGCACTTCGCGCCGAGACGGGACGTGGTGCCGCCGACCCGACACCGAGAGATGCTGAGGAGCCAGTGAATGATTGTGTCGCATTCTTCTGCGGGAGGTGAGCCATAGGGAACATTGGCTCGGGTGTCTTTCTCGCCCTGCGCAGCTTGAAGAAGGGCGTCGAGGCTTGGGACCTCTTGGGGGTTGTGGTCGGGCTAGGATGAGAGATGCGGTCTGTGGAGCTTGCGTCGGACCTAGACGATTCGGACTGACGGTTGTCGAGTGTACTCAAAGTTGTGCCGTTGGAAACCGACCCGGACTGCGTCGATGGACGGGGAGATCGCGATTCGTCTAACGTAGCCAGGGAGGGCCGGCCTCTATCATCGGTGAAAGACTTCCTTAGCGACCGCTGGTTGGTGGCCATGGCATTGCTGCCAATATCGCGGAGCACATCATTAGAGCGCCGAAACTTGGCAGCGAGGCTCATGCGGGATGCCGTTTTCTTGGGAGCCGTCATGTCGTTCGTCGGGGCTGTGGTGATGATGGCGGGAGCTGATGGGGCATGGTCAGTACCCGGGAGAGCGGACATGGCGAGCAAGGGC
Source organism: Tolypocladium pustulatum (assembly GCA_024340155.1). Classification (NCBI taxonomy): domain Eukaryota; kingdom Fungi; phylum Ascomycota; class Sordariomycetes; order Hypocreales; family Ophiocordycipitaceae; genus Tolypocladium; species Tolypocladium pustulatum. Next base: position 39,064 of record JALHBY010000188.1, on the reverse strand, counting down.
ACGGATGAGGTGCACATACGTCTGGGTACGGGTGGAGGCTTCTCGGCCTGCTGCTTTGCCCGGAGCGACAGCTGGGAGTCGGAGGCATTTCGGAATCGCAAAATGGAGAAGCGTCGATGCTTGCTGGTCTCCTGCTGGACAGGGGGCGTAGCTGGGCGGCTGGCGGCGAAGTTGGACTCGCAACTGGGATGCTGGGACAATGTATATTCAGCGGCGCGGCCGTCGATGGAGGGCTGCTGGTTCTGGTTCTGTTGTCTCTGCGTAGACACGGGCACGCTGCTGCCGTCATCGTCGTCATCGTCGTCGTCGTCGTCGTTGGCGTTAGCATTGCCGCTGCCGTCGGCAGATGCCCTCGGCGCGAGCACGGTGTGGCGTCGCATGTCCGTCTCGCTGGCCATGTTGCCTCGACGGCGAAGGAAAGGCATGGTGAAGGGCGATGGTCATGGCACGAGGCGGCGCCTGGCCGCTGAGTCCGGGGAGCCCCGTTGCAGAGGCAGACGCAGGCGCCTGGGGTACCGAATGTGGCGATGTCCTGGCAACGTCCTGAAGCCGTCTGGCGCTGGTCGGTGCGTGCTTGGGCAGAGCAACCCTTGGTACGGCACCAAACGGCAGGATCGGGATGGCCACAGCCGGGCAAGCCGCCTACTCGAAGGCCATTTGCGTCGGCAGAGGCTGTGCAAAGGTGCAGGTGCTTTTGCACTAGACACTTTCAATCGAACGATCGTGTCGCGTCTCGTGCTGATGCGGTCCTGGACAGTGTCTGGTCGTGCTTGATCCGACGGCCAGAATGGAGGAAGTTGTGCCAATGGATGGATGATCGGTGCTTGCTGCGATGCGAGGTGGTGCTGCGCAAGCCAGGGGCTGGGGCCACCTACCCCGAGCTGCCCGCGCAGGTAGGTACCTGTAGGTACCTTTTACGTGGGTACCTGGCGCATTCGGTAGCTCCAAGCTGCTGAGGCTGAGCTGCAGACCACTGTATGTGGTGGGGACAGGCGTTGCATCTCCCTCTGGTCGAGTCCCTACTCTACTGTACGATACGGTAAGGTGTATCCTGGTGGGGTCTGGCGCAACGATTCTTGGAGGGATTGGATGTCTGCCCCGCAGAGGCTGGAACATCCATAGGTACACTCCAGTGTATTTTAGTGCTTCGCAGCGGCCCGTCAAGTACCTGTAGGCTGAGTGAGCACCTTGCCGTAGGTACTCGTACTGCCTTGGTCCTCTGGCCAAGGTACCGCAAGACAGCCAAGAGACAGGACCAATTGGATCCATCGAGAGCCAGCTGGGGCACAGCGACCTGTACTTGGTAATACGTCTTATCCGTGCTTCGCCTCGACTCTTCATTGCCATCGTTATCATCACTCACCATCATCATCGTCTGATCACTGCACGACACAACAGCCTGCACTGCGGGCCAGCCATCGCGATGAAGCTCCACGCGGCCGGCCTCGCTCTGCTGCTACTCCATACCGCCAACGGAGCCGGCATTGGATCATCATATGGCAGCGCCTCCGCCTCTCCCAGCACCAAGACCGACACCAACACCAACACCAACAGCGCCGATGCCCGCTTGTTCCCCTTCCTTACGAAGCTGCGCGACGGTGCCGTCGAGTTCTTCTTTGGGCGTCACCCGACCAAGACAGCGGGTCGAACAGCCGCACCCAGCAACTTGCGGGTCAAGTACGCCAATGAGCTCGTCCTGCGCTTCAATGTCACCACCACCGACGAAGAGGCCGCCCTCGCCGCCGCCGCCGCCCGACTCTTCCTCGATGTATGGGCGTTCACTGACGACTACGTTGACATTCGCCTCCACGCCGACGAGGTGGCGCCGCTCCTCGGGCTCCTCCCCCCGTCGCTCCGAACGTCCCAGTCGACATTGATTTCCGATCTGGCTGCCGCCGTCTACAAGTCTTTACCCTCACATGGCAATCGGGACACGCTTGAAGTCGCTGGGGCTTCATCGTCGTCCTCAACGCCGCCAGCGTCCGGAGACAACCTGTTCTTCCATGACTACCAGCCGCTGCCCGTCATCGTCCGCTGGATGCGCCTGCTCGAAGCCATGTTTCCCTTACACGTCAAATACATCACTGTAGGCAAGTCATTCGAAGCACGGGATATACCGGCTCTGCGCGTTGGCATGCATGCTCTCGCGGATCTCGATGCACCACGAAAGACGATTGTCGTTACTGGTGGCCTCCATGCCCGAGAATGGATCTCTACCAGCACCGTCAATTACCTCGCTTGGTCCTTCATCACATCCTTTGGCAAGGAGCGTATGATCACCAAGCTGCTGGGCGAGTATGACATCGTCTTCATACCTGTCGCCAACCCAGACGGCGTCGAGTACACGTGGCAAGTCGATCGTCTCTGGCGAAAGTCCAGACAGCAAACCAACATCCGTTTCTGCCAGGGCTTGGATCTTGACCATGCCTTTGGCTACGGGTGGAACGGATCGCATGTTCAGAGCGATCCGTGCTCGGAGAGCTACGGCGGGGAGCAGCCCTTCCAAGCCGTCGAGGCGATGCAGCTCGCGACGTGGGCGCGCAACGAGACGCTCAACAATGTCCAGTTTGTCGGGCTCTTGGATCTTCACTCGTATTCGCAGCAGATTCTCTTTCCGTACTCATTCTCATGCTCCGCAGATCCCCCGAATCTGGAGAACCTGCAAGAGGTTGCGGCCGGCATGGCCAAGGCGATCCGAATCTCCAACGGAGAATCGTACTCCGTCACGTCGGCGTGCGAGGGCGCAGTGGCGGCTAAGGAGTCACGACGAGACAAGCTCTGGTCCCGTATTGAGTCCGGGGGAGGGTCTGCAATCGACTGGTTCTATCACGAGATGCGGGCGCATTTCAGCTACCAGATCAAGCTCCGGGATACGGGCAGCTACGGTTTCCTGTTGCCCAAGGAACAAATCATTCCAACGGGCGAGGAAATGTTCAACGCGATGAAGTACTTTGGCGACTACCTCCTGGGCAACAACGGGATTGAGAAATTCTGGACCAGCGAAGTGGAAGACGGCGTGGACGGCTTCGAATTCGGCGCAACAGCAGACGACGGCCTAAGAAGTGGGCAGGAGCTCAGAAAGCGAAGAATGCGCAGGTAGTGAAGGAGCAAAATTGGTAACGACGACAACCAGCTGGTGATGCATGCACAGGGTCAAAAGAGCTTCGGGGCAACCAACAACTGGCCCCGGGAGGTATATTGATTTTGTCCTTCGACCGCACGAAACGCACGGCATGGATAGCTCGCGCAATCTGGCTACAGAGATGAAAGAATGCTATTTGCCCAAAACGAACATCACCGAGGCATAGGCTGCCGTGAGCTTGAGTACGAGATCGGCCAAGGAAGAGCCGATGGAGCCGCTGCAACAACGAGTTAGCGCGAGGCACGCCGGAAGCGACAGGCCAGCTTGGACCCGGGGAGGGCGGATTTGACGTACGTGGTCCTGCCACGAGGGCCGGCCGAGCTGGTGTAGCCGTAGAGGTAGACCAGCCTGAACAGACTCCAGCCGGCACCGAGGACGGCGGCAGGGAAGGGGTAACGCAAGCCGGCGATCAGCAGGGCGCCGAGGAACGAGGTATGGTTCTCGGTGAAGTTGGAGTGGGCGCGCTGAGCTGTGCATGGGTCAGAGAGCGAGACGAGACGAAACATGGACGAACTCTGCGCGCAAGCAGGCATTCGACATACCGCAGTTGAAAATGTAGGCTTTGGGGTCCTTGTCGGCCTGCTCGGTGGAAGCATAGGCAACGGGATACTTGATGCCGCTGGCCTTGCGAAACTTGCTGGTGCGCAGACCGTGGAAGGTGTTGACGAAGAAGGTGGAGGTGGCAGCCGCAAGGACTAGACTGCACGATTAGAAGACTGTCAGCTCGGGACGTTATGGAGTACTGAAGCAGGCGGCATTGGCACTGACCCGTATTGGTCTGGGAGCTCAAGGATGAAGGGCATTCTTGCGGCGGACAGCGTCGGGAGCTTGTTTGCTGGTCGAGGAACGAGGTGGTGGCGGTAATTGATGAGGACACGTAGGTTGGGATGCTGTGACAGTTGGACTGGCAGCAGCTCTGCGGGAGGAGCAACGTCTTTATACTGTACCTTACCTCACCCTTTCTTAGCACACTAATAACTTACGAGTAAAGGTAGCGTGTACAGTACAGTACCTTACTCGGCGGCAGCATCAATCAACGCCTCGCGTTTAGGGGTCGCGCCGGCTACGTCAGCCACAACGCTGGGGCACGACCCCTTTCCGGTGGGTTATTCATCCAATCGATCTTCTTCCGACAGTCGATGGAACATCGGGGGCCTCGAAGCGGGCCCCGACGGGCCTGGCGCAGGCTGGGCTCCGCAACCTCGGACTAGCAGCTAAGCGAATGCCGAGCTGGGCACAAGGTAGGGAGCACAGCGATTAGGTACTGCTCTGGTCAGCCCCTTCGGCTCAGCGCCAATGGCAACGTAAGGTAGTTGGCTGTCTCGCGGCAGCTGGCCCAGAGACTGGGCGAGTGAGGTAGTGAGCCAATATGGATCGGGTCGTCGGCACTGGTCGAGGCTTCAACCCCACGACGCGGCAGGCCGTCCGTCTCCGGCCAGATCAATCTCCCCGACGGGCCAAAATCAGGACATATCCGACGCCGAGACGCAGGGCTCATGGGTCGGCGGGACGGACCCATTTCGTTTTGCCCAAAGTCCGCAACTCCGCTCGGGCCACTAATAAATCCACAGAGGCTGAGGTTTCATCATCAGCTACTCCAGGCAGCCCGCATTACCCAGTGCACCTATCCTCCGGCCGCCGCCAGCGTAGTCCCAAACCCTCAAAGACCCGCTTCTCGGCTGTCTCCATGTCCGGCGCCGGGCCCCGACCCGAACCGGCTCCTCCGCCGCCGCCGCCCTGCTCGAGGTCCATCCACTCTCCATCGGCCCGTCTCCGGATCCCGCTGCTGTCAAACTTGAGTCCCTTCTCCCGCTTGCAGTACCGTCGCAGGTCGCGCTGGAACGTCGTCCCTCCGCTCCATCCGAGCAGCGCGCATCCAACCGTCTTCCACGGGCTGACGATGATGTCCACGCGACGGTGCGGCCCGCCATCGCCGTCGCCTTCGCCCTTGCCCTGCCATACCACCATAGCCTTGTCCAGCGTGTCAAAGCCCGCGCCGCGGCCCGAAGTCTCGCCCTGCCACAAAAGCGGGAGCTGCCCCCGCTCGCTGTTCTTCGTCCACAGGCTCAGCGTGTGCGTGATGAGACCAGCCTTCTCCAGGCCCAGCACCACCTTGTTGATGAGGTTGAGCGTCTTGGATTCGTCTCGATGGCTCAGAACCACGTCCACATCGCCGCTCTCTTTTTTGCCTCGCCGGTACCCACCCACAACGGTCAACTCGAAGCCGGCGTCGGCCTTGCGGGCATGTGACAGAATGATCCCGGCGATTGCCTCGACTTCTTCCCGCGGGATTTTAAGTTGAAACTCGTCGTAGTATTTGACCCCAATTTGTTGAACTCGGCTGAGGGATGACCACCCGTACTCGACCACGTCGTCGAGATCTCTCCATCCTGTTCAACGTTTAGCGCCGGCCAAATATCAACTCGCCCGATTGCAAACCCACCCTTCTTATAAAACTCGCGAGCGGTCGTATCCCCCACACCCCAAATATCGTAGAAGAGCTGGAGGACGGCCATCTTAGGCTCCGAGCCTGCATCCACGACTTCCCTTGTTTGTCCCGTCTCCTGCCATTGCTGGAACACTTCAGCGATTTTAGCGCCGCAGCCAGGCAGCCTGGCAAGCTCTGAATTGGAAAGCCGTCAGTATGAGAGCCATACCGACATGACATCTACCGTTTGCCATATACGTAGAGCTCACCTTGAGACACTTGCAACGTGTGTGGGTACGAGGATAACGTAGCGATGGAGGTCGAGTAGGCCCTCACTCCGATCTGGTCGCCGTGAAGAAGCCGCAGGGTGCGAATCTTCTTCAGCTCGTCGATGAAGGCGGCGTTGGGCGGATTGACGGGTGTCGGTCGTTGGCACGAGTATGTCGTGCGTAGGTAGTCAGGCACCGGAGGCAAAGGCACCTCATGCTCAGACGTGCTTTCACGAAGTAGAGCCGGGGGTGGATGCGCTTGACTGTGGCCAAGTGAAGCACCACTCAAGGTCTGCCGTGACGAGAGTGGCTTGCCGCCGCTGGCTTGTTGATCGACTGCGGCACGTTGAAGGACGCCCGGCACGACGGACGTCCGGGCGTGTTGCTTTGGTTGTTTGGGGGTCGAGTTGGATGAAATTCTGCGACCCTGGTAGAGCAGATAATCTTCGACCGGCAGCAAGGTGCCCTGCTCCAGACAGTCCGTCAGCCACGACAGCTTGAGTACCTTGATTGTGTCAGTCGAGCCGCTGGCCCCAAGAGACCCAACATTCTCGACATCGGCTGGGCCCTGCGTGGAGTCTGAAGTGGACAGCTTGCGGCGCTTTGGGGTCGGTCCACGGCCCTGGTGAGAATCAGCCGAGGCAGCGACAGGTTCCCGTGTAACGTGTTCGAGCTGGCCGCTGCCATCTCCGCCACCGACAGGCTCCGTCTCGAGCCTCAGCCGACGAAGCTCGAACTGGGCGCGTTCTGGCCTGGATATCTTGCCCAGCATCAGATCAGCCTCGCGGATGTCATACGTCAGAGACGGTATGCTATCTTCCAGCCGGTGGAGCTCAGCCGGCTGCAGGTGCGTGGGCAGCAGGAAGATGGGCGGAAAGTTCAACGGAGGCATGGCGACGAGCAAGCGCGAAGCTTGGACCCGAGTTAGTGACAGTGCCGCGTGCCACGGCGTCCAGCAAGCAATGCTGGGAGAGACATGGCAGCCGAGGGAACAGACGAGGTGTGAGTACGAGGGGCGAGCTGACTTGGGTATGCTTGGAGGTTCGAGGACCGGGGAGTCTGGGACCTGGCAAAGGGGAGGCGAAGGGAAGGGAAAGGCGCAGAGCAGTCGGCAAACGGAGAAGAGAAAGCTGCGTCTCCGGCGAGCTCAGGTCCAGGTCGCGGTCGCGGACCGCCGGTCCGTGAGCTGCAGTGGGGCCCAAAGCAGCTACTGTACCTCCCCACCATCTCCAGTGCATCACATCACGGCGCCGAGTCCGATGCTCGAGGTCGTCTCCATCGCCTCCGTGCCGGATGTAACCCCTGTCCGCGCATCCAGTACATGGTACGGCATAAGGTAGGAAGAAATATGCGGGTTCACATGCAAATGCAGTGGTTCAAAGCTGCAGTAAGCGTGATTGGTGGCTGTGTAATGACGCTGCCCTCGCTACATTGCTACAGCATAGGTACCTTAGGGATTTCTTTCGTCTGCGCACCAGCAGTATCTATACGTCTTCAAACTCGAGTTCTTCGTCTTCGTCATCATCTGCGCCTCCCTCCGCGGCGGCTTCTTTCTTGATCGCCTCTGGCTCCGTTTTGACTCTCTTGCTCGCCCTCTCATCTGAGCTCTCCCGTTCGCTCGATGTTCCGCCCGACGTGTCGCGCTTGTTGGTGCCTCCATTCCCAGGCGTCCCCAAGCTTGAGTTGTTGCCTGTCGCTGGCACGTCCTCGAATTCGTCTTCCTCGTCCGAGCCAAACTCGGCATCGTCGTCATCGTCGTCTTCTTCCTCATCTCCCCGCCCCACCTCCTCTCGTGCCCTTTCCGCTGCTTGCTCTGCCTTTAGTCTCTCGAAAATGTCATCAATCTGTGCGCTGGCGTTGCCGTCCAGTATCTTGCCCTTGGCGGCGTCCTTGGTATCCTCCCTCTTAATGGTGGCAGTGTCGGTGGCAGCCACTCCCGAGAAAGACTCGCCAGTGACTGTGCTATTGGACATCCACGCCGGCAGTGCGTTTTGTTGAGCAATCTTCTCCTTGAGAGCCTTCTCCGCCGCCTTCTCCGCCTCCGAGGGCCCCTCCGAAGTCGATATGTTGACGGCAATAGATTGTGGCCCTGTGTTAGTCAGGCCCTTGACCGCCATCGGCCGGTTCGCCCCGCCGTCGACCGGCATGGTTGCGGCGCGCTGGTGCGTGGCGTCGCGGATCACAGGCCGTGCTTTGGAGAGTGCCCGGTCGAAGTCGCACTCGGGGATGTGGACGGCGTCAATCTTGGGGAGGAGCTCGCTGATAAATTTGAACTGGTCGTTGAGACGGGTCGACTGCTCGTGACCGCCTGAGTTACGGTCCGCCTCGAATGTCAGCGTGTGGTGGCAGCGATGGCACAGAAAGCCGTTGGGGCTGTCGTTGTCGAGCACTTCCATAAGCGTCCACTCGGCCTTGCAAAACGTGCAGAAATATTCTTTCTTCTCGTTGGCCGCAACAGTACTCCCCTGCACCTCTTTGTCGATAGTGTAGACTCGCCACTTGATGGCATCAATGGTGTGGCGATAGTTGATGTAGTACCACGTTCGATTGCTCGGTCGGGGGTTTCCTTCTCGCACTTCTTGCCTCGTGTGCCTGTCGCAGAGTCGGGTCAGCACAATATCCCAGCCTACTCGGGCGAGCCATGTGCGCCGTTGAGACGGCACCCGGTAGACTCACACAGTCAAGAAGCGATCCTCGCGCAGTTTGCCGCAAATTTTGTGCAGGTCTTTAGTGTTGATGGCCATGAGGTAGGCGAGGTCATCGTCACGAAGACTGCTCAAAATGGTCGTCAGAGAACAGCGCTCTCAGCATAGCGAGCAGAGCTAGACATACGCTTCATGAAGTATCAGGGCGTCGACGACAAGGATGTCGCGCGTTGGGTAGAACGCCCGCATGACGGACTTGATGAGCGTCACCGCAAGATCCATGGTGCAGGATTCTTGCCCGAGACAAGTGGTTACAGGGCGAAATATACTCGCACGGTAAGAAGCGGACGGCGGCGGCCTCGTTTGCGACGATGGGCGCCGTGGGTTCAAGCTGTCGTTGTCGCGGCCGGCGAGATGGCGCGGCGGCAGGACACGGCCTGCCAGACCGGAACCGTTGGCTCCGCGCTGTTGAAGCGGCCGTAGTTGCAATGGCTCGTCAACGCGGTCAAAGGCAGACGTGGTCTTCGTAGGCGAGTGCTGTGCGCTGCGACGACGCAAGGCTGAGCATGGCCTCGGGCTAATCCGTCATCGCGCCGCGGTGATGCAGAGGCTCTCGACGATGCCGCAGAAGCTGATGGTCGCTGCCTCCTTTGCTCCAACGATCGCGGCTGCACCAGAAGGCCGGGCCAGGTTGCGTGGAGAACCGGGAGCGTTGGGGGAGAGCGTGTGGTTGTTGGTGAAGTTGGGTCTGCAAGCAGGCTGCAATATAAGGTAACGTTGTTTGGTCCGACCACCTATTTACCGAAAGCTGGAGCTCGAGGTGGCCCGTGCGTCCAGCACCGCAAAGCGCGCTCACTGGACGCATCGAAACCTTCAACTCCCCACCGGACATGATAGTGGCACGCGCCCAGGCCTACGGCTTCTTCCTTCGCAGCAGTGGAAGTAACATTCGTCAGATGCGTACTTCTACCTAACCGAAGGTGAGGAAGCATCCCGCATCCGCTCCCATTCGTGAGCCCATTGCCGTCCACGTAATATGCTCCCAACATGGCAGTTCCTGATTAACGCCCGTCCCGCCCCCTCCTTGCGCAACCTGTGCATTGCGTCCAGCCTGCCCCTCTGCGCTTAATCTGTGGTTCAGCGCACGCCCATCATCACGCTCATCACGCATATTTTCGCAGCTGCAACTGTTGTCAGCCTCGTGCATACATCCCGCGGCGGAACCCGACTTCAAGAGGTGAGAGACTTACATCCAACGTCAGCGTCCTCGAGCTGTTTACCTCTTGGTCCCGGTACACGCCAACCAAGCTCTCCGAGTCCTGGAAGAGGCCCGTCTTCAGGCTGATGACGATAAACTGCATGCCTGGGCCGGCGTGCTCCCGGATGTACTTTTTGATCTTGTCCACATTGGCGTTGTCGAGCGCCGCATCCACCTCGTCGAGCACGAAGAAGGGACTCGGCTGGTAGCTGTGGATCGCAAAGAGGAGCGCAAGCGCCGCCATTGTTTTCTCTCCGCCCGACAGGTGCTCCATGTCTCGGAACCGCTTCAGCGGCGGCATCGCGTGGTACTTGATGCCCGACAAATACGGCATGTCGGTATCCTCTTCAATGTCCAGATAGGCTTGGCCACCCAACGGATATGCCTCGGACCGAGTGAGGTCCTTGTAAACGTGCGATATTTGCTCCTGAATGTGGGTAAAGGCCTTATTGAATAGGTCGTATCGCTTTTGCTTGACGTTGCTGAACGCCTCCTTTGCTGCATGCGCCGCCGACTTTGAGTCTTCGTATTCCTGGTCCGTTAGCTTGAGCCGCGTTTCGACGCTCTCCAGCCGTTCCATCGCTCGCATGTTCGGGTTCAGCTTTTCCAGGTCCAAGGCGAGTGTTGCAATCTTATCTGTCAAGCCATCCTCGACGCTGGCTTCATCAGACTGTTTCATGGGTTAGCGCAAGTCATGCACCAGTGCCTCCATGGCCGACTTACCTCCTTCAGGTCGCTGTCCAAGCCGTCGAAATCAATCTCAATGCCGTGGTCATCTAGGGCTATATCCATCATCTCCTCGTCCTCCCCTTCGGCATCCATCGCATCATGGTCCTGCCGTAGCAGGTCGTCCTCATTGGGAAGATTGTCCAGCGTTCCCTCGACCAAGGGAATCTGGATCTGCTCCAGCCGACATCTCCGGAGCAGCGCTGACTTGCCGGCACTGTTCTTCTGGACCATTGTTTCCAGCGCATTTATCTCACGCTGGCGCGCGTCTATATCCTTGCTGCGTTTCTGCACATCGGCTCGGGCTTCGCTGACCTTCTGGTTCTTGTCCACAAGGTCCGCCTTGTGTCCTTCGAGAGCCTCGCGCAAGGCCTCCAGCTCGTCTTGCTCTTGGAGCATCGCTTCCTCGATGTCCGACTTCTCCCTAGTGTACGATTTAATATCCTGCTTGAGTCGCCGTTCTTGCTCCTGCATCCGGCGGATTCGGATCTCGGTATCACCGTGGCGCGCAAGTTCCCATTTGAGGCGACTCTCAAGCCTTTGTTTCTGGACCTCGAATTGACTGCGCTTCTCTGAAACTTCCTGCTCGAACTTGCCCTGGGATGCATCGTAGGCACGAATGTCGCTGTAGCCAAGCCGTTTGCAGAAGTCGGCGAAGACTTGGTCTTCCACGCGGGCAATAGCTTCCCTGAACTTCTGCACAGTCTCCCTAGTGCTCTCGAGTTGCGAAGCTTGATCTTGGTATTTGGGCTGCAGCTCCCGGAGCTGCTTTTTGTGGTTGTCCAGTTGTCCCTTTTTGCTGGTCCAATTCTTGTTCAGTGCCGCTAGCTCGTCTTTGATTGCAGCAAGCCGTCGCTCCAGTCCTGCTAGGTCAATATGGAGTGATTCCTCCTGAGTCCCGCGCCGGGCAACCTTGGGTAGGCGATCGATCTCGTCCCTTAATTTTGCGGCCATGCGTTGCAGGTTTTGGACGTCAGCCTCTTCAAATTTGCGTTTGCCTCCCTTGGGCTCGGGACCGCGGCCGCCAGTCATCAGTCCAGCCTTGTGGATGATGTATCCTTCCAGGGTCACGGCCTTGACCGGGATCTTCTTTTCGTAGCAGATGTGCTTCGCTATGTCCAAAGTATCGCACACCACGGAGCTACCACAGGCGTACGATATAGCTCTCTCCACGGAAGAGTCGAAGTTGACAGTGTCGATGGTCAACCTTGCTCCAGAGAACCCCTTGATGGACGTATTGACGGCGTTGACCTTGATGTTGTCCAGGGGTATGAAGGTCATCGGCGGAAACCTTTGTTCCTTCAGATACTGGACGCAATCAACGCCAGTCTTCTCCGTGTCGACAACTACTGAGTCAAAGTCCCTACCCAGTGCGACAATGACTGCTTCGTCGTATTTCTTCTGCTTCGGGCTGCAGAGGTCGCCGACGCGGCCACGGACACCGGGTAAGATTCGTTTCAAAGCCGTCACCATTTCCTTCATTCGCGCTTCTCGGTCGTTTTGGCGCCGACCATCATCGGCCTCCCTCAGCTTCCTGGCAACGTCCTCGAGCTTCTCCTCCAATTCAGTTCGCTTCTGATTGGTCCGCACTCGTTCCGATTGCAGCTGGTTGAACTCTTTCTTCTTGTTGGCGATATCGCGTGAAATTTCCTTGGCGGCTGCGTCGGCGGAGGTTCTCCTCTCGGCAATGGCGGTAAGCTCAGCTTCGTCCTTCTCGATGGCAGCCTTCAAGCTGTCGACCTTGCCCTTGAGGTTGTTGACGGTGACCTCGTCCGCCTTGCGTTGCCGCTCAAGGTTCTCAAGCTTGCCTTGGTTGGCGCCGGAGCTGGACATGACTTGAGCCCGAAGAGTGTTGTACTCCTTTCGATCTGCGTCGCTGATGTCCCGGCCCTGCTCCTTCATCTGTTCCTGGATGTCCCTTTCGAAAACCTCTTGTGCTTTGTCGACGCTTTCAATGTCTTTCTGAACTTTGTGCACAATATGATCCTGTTCTTCCCGCTCCTTGGCTACTTTACGGCTCTGAGCCTGGAGCTTGTCGACTTGCTGGGAAGACTCGTGGATTTTCTCATCGAAGGGGACTAGAGCGTTTTCCTTGTCCTCGATGGCCCTCTCCTTGAGCTTAATCTCCTTCTCGGTCCGAGCAACTTGGCGTCCGACGGCATTTTGATCTTTCCGGGCTACTTCCAGGCGTGCCTCAAAGGCCTCGACGTTTCGTCGCAGCTCCTTGAGGTCTTCCTGGTGATCCTGAATGGCAGCGCTGGACTCATCCATGGCCTTCTGGAAATGATAGAGCTTCCAAAGGCAATGGGTGATTATGGCTGAGTCCCTCTCCTCCGTCTTTTTTTGGAAATTGTCGGCTTCCTTCTTCTGCTCGCGGTATTGCTTGATCTCAGAGTTTATGCCGCGACGCCTATGGAGTTGGAAATTCTGATTCTCGACGGCCTGCTCGGCGTCTACCTGAAGCTTTTCGTACTCAGCCTTATACTCGAGACTCCCTGATATTTGCTCGATGAGACGGGTCAGGTCTTGTGGAGACTGGGACGCGATGGCCTCGACATCTCCTTGAAATACGAGGAAGTTGCGGGCCTTGATCAATATATTCTCCGTCTCAAGGGACTCGTTGTACTGCTGGGCGGTGACGACGCGCTCGTTGATGCGATATTCGCTCGCACCTTGGTTGGTGATGGAACGCTTCCATCGCTGTTCCTCACCGGCATCGTCTTCGTACACGGCCATGACCCATGCGGTTTTCGGGTCGCCTCGAGAGGCCTTTTCGTCGTTGTCGGGAAACCCGTTTGCGGCGCCATTGGCCTCGGCAGAGCCATCATCGTTGATCTTGGAGGTTTTGAGAACGCGGCCACGATACACGAGATCCTTGAGGTGTGCGGAGCGCAGGTGGGAAGACTTTATGCCGAGGACAAACGAGATAGCATCCATGCTTGGGATAATGAATCAGCTCTTGTCATTTTAATTTGGGGAGACGAGGGGGGAAAGGACGAGTTGAAGAAGGAAGACGTACGAATTCGACTTCCCGGATCCATTGGGCCCGATGATGGAGGTGAAGTACGAGTCGCCGAACAACAGGGTGTGATGACCCTTGTACGACTTGAAATCTACATCGCGACATCAGCAAGGCGAACATGGCCACGGAGAGGAGAGGCTATGATGGGCAAGACGCACTAAAGAGCTCAAGACGGATGAGTTTGCCCATGGCTGCGGTTATCGTCGCGCGGGCACTCGGTCAAAGTGCCGCGCCGAGTGATGGGGAGTGGCTGCTCGGGCAGGCGTCGTGGATTTGACTGTGTGCGATGCGATGCAGTATGCGACGACGCGACCCAAGGTGACCCGAGGCGAGGGGAGGATATGCGATGCGACGGCCTGGCGCCAGCCGCGGCGATTGAGAGAACTGCACGAGACTGCAGGCGGCGCAGCCTACGGGCTGCGGTGAGCTTGGGGTCGAGCGCGCTCAGGGTTGGTTGCGCAGCCGCGATGGCACATAGTAAGGCAGGCAAGTTAGTAGTTAGAGGGCAAGCGATGGCGATGGCCCTCCAACCTTCTTCTGGGCTGGCTGTGTGGAGTGCAGAAGCGTTTGGGCGAAAGGAACGCGTCGCGCGCGTCGGCGGGCTGAGCAAAGCTGCGAGTACGAGTACACGAGTACAGGGGATGGGCACGGGGGATGGACCCGCCAGCGGTGAACACGTGCCGTGGGGCGTGACCTACTTGGTTGAGAGGCCTGCCCATAAGTTACCCGCTGTGAAGTTCCGGCACAGAGGAGTAATACGTTCCATTGCTTCGTTCCGACGCAGGCCTACGAAGTGCAGAGGAGGGGGTGGTAGACGTAGACGCCTCGTGTGCCCTCGCACGGCATCGATGTTGGCGCGCACATGGCAGTGGCCGCCCAACCACATGCGTCGACTGCACCACCTGGGCAGAGGCGGCGTTGCTGAGTTGCTTGACACCTCACGCTGAGTCCATACAAGTTATCCATCATCTGACGGCGCCTTGTCTTGGGTGGCGCTGTCACACGAGCCCAGGTCCAACGCCGGCGCGCAAAGATACGAACGCACATGCTTCGTCCGCGCTACAACGTACGTCTCACCTTGCTCTGCACCAACAAATTATCTTGTACCTTCTAGTTGCCCGTCGCACTCGTAGACAGAAGATGACAGATCACCGCCAACTCCTTTCCTTGGCGCTGCTTCTTCGGGGGCATCTGCTGAGCCTCGGCCAAGCGACGGCACATCACCAAGGCCTGCGCCTCAAGCACCAGACTCATACTTAAGAAGCGTCCACAATGACCCTTTTACCTAGGCTGGCCCTTGGATGTTATCGGAGCGAGGGTGGCATGGTGGTACCTTAGTTAGCTTCCCCCAAGGTAATTACCAGCAATCCACCGCTGTGCCAGTGGCTCCCATAATACCCCAGCATCCCCAGCTTGCCCAGCACCCCTCAGCGCCCCACTTGGGTACCGACGTGCAGCCGCTCCAAGCTCCTGCCAGGCTGCCAGGGCCACCTACGTATGATGAAATGATGGATGGCCGTCACCGCCGTCCAACTTTCCGCCAATCCATAAAACCAGCACTGGACCTCACTTTATCGCCGCTCCTCCCACTCTTCGCCGTTTCTCCTGCGGGAGATCAGACCTTGAATCAGCTCGGCCGCGAACCACGGAGCCCTGCCTCTTGCTCCTACCCCTACGCGTCTACGCGCGCTCCTCTGGGCTCCTCGAGCCGTCAAGCTTCTTGCCCCAGATCGCTCATGATCCCGCCGTACCGGTCTTGTACGCGGCATACCCAGGACGTCCTAGCTTGCCTGCTGTGACCTGCAAGGTGAATCATCACGGGAAGCAGTTGTCAATGTAAAATGCATGCTGATCTCGTCAAGGCCAACCCTCGCCTGGCTGCTCGTCGCGGGGCCGCCCTAAGCCATGGCCGACGAACCAGCCTCGTTCCCTGTCTCGGCCGCTGCAGGTGAGCGCCGCGCAGCTCACGAGCCCGATAGCTCATCGCCGTTCAGTTCGTCGCCTCCCGATGGTGTCATCCCCGAGTCTCCTTCGCTTAGCGCGACCATATCCAAGAGCCCCAGGCTCTCGCGAAACTCGTCCTTCTCGGGCAGCAGCTCCTACCATGATGACTGGGATGCTCTACCGCCGCTCGATCGGCTGACCGTCCTCGACCTGCTCGACAACTTTGCCCTGCCGCAACAACTGGAAAAACTCCAGAAGGGTATCTCGGCCCAGACGAACAAGGTGCGCAGATCCAGGGATGCCTTCAAGTCAAGGACACAGCTCGCCCGCGACCGCATGGTCGAGGAGTGGCGCCGGCGCGTCCCGTCGGCCGACGAGCAACTTGAACGATACAGGAAGCGCATGCGCCAGCGCGTCGACAAGCTTGGCAGGCACTGGAACGACACAAAGGCCATCAGCTTGCGCGAGAAGGTATCCTTCATATGCGGCGTTATGAACATCTTCATCAGCGGATACCTCATCGGCGGCTTTCCGCAGTACTTCCACATTTGGTACACGGTCCAGCTCCTCTACTTTATGCCCATCCGCTTCTTTGCGTACCACCGTCGCGGCTACCACTACTTCCTCGCCGACCTGTGCTACTTCGTCAACGTGCTACTGAGCCTCAGCATATGGGCCTTCCCCAGCTCCAAGCGCCTTTTCACCGCCGCCTACTGCCTGGCCTTTGGCAACAATGCTGTGGCAATCATCATGTGGCGCAACTCTCTCGTCTTTCACAGCTTTGACAAGGTCACCTCACTCTTCATACACATCATGCCGTGCGCCACGCTTCACTGCATTGTCCATCTTCTCTCCTCCGAGCAGCAGAAAATCCGTTTCCCGGCCATTTGGACCATCAAAAACTCGGCCCCTGGCTCGCCGACGGCGTATGCCAACGTCTTTTCCATGCTGTTGTGGAGCACGATTCCCTATGCTATCTGGCAGCTCAGCTACTACTTCTTCATCACGGTGCGCCGTCGTGAGAAGATTGCGGCAGGACGTCCAACCTCGTTCACCTGGCTGCGCCGGTCCTATTCCAGGACCTGGATCGGCAGAATTGTCCTGTCCCTCCCAAGCAGTCTACAGGAGCCGGCCTTCATGCTGATTCAGTACAGCTACGCTGTGCTGACCATGCTTCCATGCCCGCTCTGGTTTGTAAGCCGATGGGCCTCCACCGCATTCCTCCTCATCGTTTTCTCCTGGAGCATCTACAACGGTTCAACCTACTACATTGACGTTTTTGGCAAGCGCTTCCAGAAGGAGCTGGAGGCCATGAAAGTGGAAGTGCTCAAGTGGCAAAGTACTCCAGAGCTAATGCTTCAATCACCATTGATGACGCCGCATTCTGATGGACCATCGGCTCAAGCCGCTGCTGAACAGCTCGGTCAGTCCGCGGACCTGGGTGCGGAGACGTTCAATGACAAGGCTGTTGAAAATGGTACTTCAAGGCTGCACGGTAAGACTCGGACCACAAGCCTTGATCATATCCCTCTTCTCGATGAGAACATTACAAGCGTGACCAAAGTCACAGCCACAGCCACAAGTACTTGTGTCGATGACGGGGCGAAAGACATGACTCGAGAGCGCAGAGCCGGCGACCGCCTGGACATCTAACCACGGCACTCAGTGAAGTTTGGCATGTGCATGGGCATTTGTCATTGGACTGCTGTCGAGCAGATTGTTTGCGGATCAATGGATGGGCCAATAAGGACCGTCAGAAGGCGTACTGTCCCCGTTGAGACTTTCTCCTACCCTTTGTATGCGTACCTCATTTTCAGCCTGCGAGTCTGGAGATAGCTGCTTTAGAGGATCTCGGGTATGAAGCAGGAAGTGGGCTGTTTCTTCGACCGTCTATTCTCGTTACTATTTCCCGTCCTTGAACCTACCGAAAGAATCCCTTGGCTTGGTGTGCCACTTCTACCTAAGGTACCTACCATATGCAAGGTGGCCAACACTATATACTAGCCCTGCCCTGTCGCCGCGAAAACGAAGTCGACGGCATGCTTATAAGCGAACATCGCTTTCGGCTTGACTGAGAAACTTTTCTAGTTAGGCGAAGGTCTAGACTGGCCGCCATGCCACAAAGTCACGCCTGCTGCCAGCAAACTCCTCATGGCAGGCAGTCTGTATTCGGCGGACCCAAACACACGACGCGTTCTGTCTAAAGGGGTCTGCCATCTCTAAGCTGCGCTATGCTGGCGTGAAATGACATAAAATAATCGCTACCAGACGCTGTCCGCCTAAAACGGCCCATGAGAATTCCTCGCCCTCGTCTCTCTGGTGGCGATGGCGGATCTAGTGTTAAGCAGCCAGCTAAGCCAAACACACGACCCGGATGCCCGTTTGCAAACCACACAATCCAACGCCGTCCGTGGCTGAGCGGAGTCGGGTAACAAAACGTGTATTGATAGGTGTGACGCCTGTCTTGCGCCTTTGTTCGTGCAAACGACGGAGCCGGACGGTCCGTGCTTCCCTTTCCTCTTCACCATCCTGTAGGAGACAGAACAGACTGCCGGCATGCCTGCAGCTGCTGCTTCGGCGGGCGGCGGGTCGTTCAGACCTTGCGGCGTACATGTCGGAGCGACGCGTTTGGTGGAGCTGAGTCTTGACAGAAATGGTATGTGAGTTGAGGCTGCGAAATGTGACAGCTTGGGGAGTTGAGAAATCCTGCCCTTGGCAGTACATGAGCAAGGGGGCTGAAGATCATCGAATGATACCCCAATCGGCCAGTCGTCCTCCACCACTTTCGCCCTCTTCTCGGGTCCCTGGACGGCGGCCAAAGACGGACCAAAAACGCAGCGTCTCATCGCCAGCTCCCGTCACCACCACGCGGCCATCCGGGCTCATAGCCAGGTACAACACGCGATACGTGTGTCCCGTCAAGCTGGCTACCTGGGTCATGGAGGGATATTTCCAGACAACAATCTGATTCTGGCTGTACCCGTGCGTCGAAACGATCTCGTTTGAATTCTTTGACCACGCCAAGTTGCAAACTTGACTACCAGTGTCAATCTCGTTGATGACGGAGCCCTTGACGGTGTCGTGGAAGATGATCCGCCGATCTGCGGTCCCGCCCCCCGAGGCCAGCAACCCGCGCTGATGGGGAGACCAAGCGATGGCCTTTACAGCCGCCGTATGATCAGAGAATTTCCACAGTGGCGTTTCCGACAGCTTGTCCCAAACCATTAGCTTGTTGTCGTTTCCTCCGCTTGCCAATTGGCCGTCCTCGCAATTCCACTTCAACCCGCATACCTCCTGCTTGTGGCCAACGAGCTTCCTAAGCCATTGGTCTGGAGCGCGAACGTCTCGATGGAATATTAATCTGTCACGAGATCCCGAGGATAGGATGTGCGTGTTCCATGCCAACGAACCGACGCGCGCTGTGTGCCCGGTCATGGTCCGTAACCTCCTCGTCTTCTCCGCATCCCAGATCTGGACGAGACCCTTGCCAGTGCCGATGGCTAGATGTGTTCCCTTCTGTATCCAAGACACGCTCGTCACCGTGTCGTCCTCGAGGGTGCACAGCTTGTTGACCTTGCTTGTTTGGGCATTCCACATGTAGACGCTGGAACCCAGCCCTACGCCTAGCACGTTGGCACTACCCCAGTCCACAAGATTCAGGTAGAAGTCGTCGGCCAACTCGGGAGCGTCGAGTACTTTGTAAGGCACCTTGCTCACAGCGCGGGGTTGCCTCCGAGGGCTCAAGAGCAATTGCTGGCTGCCAAGCCGTACGGGAGACGAGCTGTATATCTCTGCCCGCGTATCCAGATTGGGGCCGTAGCGGCTCTGCGGAGTTTTTGATGGCGTCGGATGCCCTGCGACGTGGCTGTGATGACGCGGGGACATGTATGAAAACAAATTCTTGTGAGGAGTAGATGGTGTCAAGGTGGAAGGAAGGGATGAGGCAGGGTTGTTGTTCGGCGGTGTTTGAGCTCGTGTGCCATCGTTGGCATGCACTTGCGAGGAGGCTAGCAGGGTATTGTCGGGAGACGCTGTGGGGGGTGTTGCCTGGGGCACGGAAGTTTCAAAGAGCTCAGCACGAAGCAGCGTTGAGAAGGTGCGGTTCGCTTCCTCGGCTGAAAGAGTGTGATCAGTTGGTAAGAAACTTGTCTTTACAGCGGCTGTTGCTTGAGGTGGAGGAAACTCACTCTTCTGGAAATGAAGCTCACCATGAGGCGTGCGCTTTTTCTGCCTCGAGGGTGTTGCGGGGGACCCATCCTCATGCAGTAGGCTGAAGCTGGCTCGAAGATCTTGACCTGATCGTGATGGAATAAAGCTGCACTGTTGTTAGCCGCATTCTTAAATCGCATACAATCAAAGAAATCTCGGGAGCACTGACCGGTCACCGTTGATCCTCTGACGCTTGCGATGAGGGCTTGCACCGGGGGTGCTCTCGCGGTTGGAGCGCTGGAGCTCCCTGAGTAAGGCGCTGTCAACGGCTTCTGCATCGATAGCTGTAGATCTACCGGTGCCACCGGCTGCCGTCCTGCTGTTAATCCGTCTGGCATTGTTGCTATCACTGTTGGGCTTCGATTCAAGTCGGCCACGATCTGAGGGGGGCGGCGGCGTCGAAAGACGGACTGGGCCGGGGACTGGTGGCGCTTTGGCGTCGCTGATGGCCCTCTTGGATGACGGAAGCATCGTCGCGAGAGCCGAGGACTCAGGTAGCATCATTTATTCGCGGCGCAAAAACGTCGCGGCGAGCAGCCTATACCAACGGGCAACTGGCGACAGTGGCCGTGCGACGGCTCTTGGTAGTAGTCGCAATCCAGGAGGCAGTAGTGAGGGCAGTCAAAAGATGTTGGAATGAAAAGAGTCGGCTGGCAACGCGAAGACGGTGAGGGAGGTGGAGGAGCGCCAGGGCAGGTGAGCTTGACGGGGTCAGGGACCATCCAGAGGCGTGTCGCTCACTGGCTTGCTCAATCCTGATACGCACGCAATAGAATTGGATTGCGACAGCTACAGCTTGGGTGTTCTCGTCATCCCCACTCTGGATGTTGCAAGCGATGGCTGTGAGTCGTGGTCGTCTTCGCAGGACCGGCAAACTAAGGTAGGTAGGTACCTACGTAGGCCGAGTAGAGTCGCCGAACGGAAGCTGACAAGCGACAGTCGGATCGGGCGGGCGGCGAGGATCGGGCAGGCGTCGCGGTGCCTCGGCGAGATGGAAGAGGTCGGGAGCAAGGAAGGAGCAACGTTTGCTGCCGGGCAGCGAGAGATCGGCTGGACGCAGGGTTGCGGATGGTGCTCGGTTGACGTCGTGAAGGCTGATTGATGGGAGGGAGATTGAACATTGGGGGGTGGCGGCGGCACGCGCTAAGAACAGGGAGCGGGCCCACGCTCGATTGGGAAATGTACAGATTGCTACGGTACCTCACCTCTTCGTCGCGGGTACGAGCAGCTCACTGGCCGTTTAGGACCCTCGCACACGAACGGGCCGCCTCCCGCGCGCTACCATTCATGGGCGTCAATAATAAACGCGAGTGCATGAGGACACGACAACAGTGCCAAACACAAGGACCAAGTGGCTGCTGGGCCATGCCACTTTAGACGCTATCTGCCCCCGAGTAGTCGCTGTATCTGGATGCGCAGGGGGCCAGGTGCGGAGTGCCTCCGTACGGAGTGCTCGTAGAGTCAGTCAGTCGTAAGGTAACAAGGTAGGGTACATAACGAAGCTCGTACTGCACAGAGCTCTCCTCGTCTAACAAGGTATCTTATCAGCATGAGCCGGAGTGCCGCTTTGGCCGATCAATATACCACGACAAGTCTGCGCCCGCCCAACACTTAGGTACGGAGTAGTTCGAAGCAGCACGAAGTTGGGCACAGACGTGATGTTCGGGCTCACGAAGCACTCTTTGGTGTTCAATCATGCACACTAGTTGCCTAGGGCTACGCAGTTCATTGTCGCCTGCTGACAGCTGGCCAGCAAGCGGCATCCTGGTTGAAGTTGCTGAGGACGTGCTCAAGCGTGCTCTGGCTGCACCGCATGTGTCCCGCCGTCGTGTCCGTCGACACAGCATTCAGGAAGCATCCATCCCTCGCGCCCAAGTTGTTGTTTTTTGGCGTTGTTGTATTGTTTGTTTTGCAGATGCGGCCACGCACGCTCAGTGTGCAAACGGTGCCGCGCTAGGGCCTCTTTTCCGGACGCGTGCCGCGATGGTGGTGCCTAGCGGCTTCATTGGCTGCCATCGCTCTGTCAATGAAACCAGCTGTGGGGGAGCTTTCCTCTCACTCGGGCTCTGTCCCTGACGTGTCGTCCATCTCGCAGTCGCTGTCGAATGAGCGAGCATTTCGAATTCCCTGCTCTCTCCCTGCGCTCTCCTCTTCTCCCTTGGCGTGGGCCTTTCCATCGCGCCTCTTAATTACCCGACACGTAACTTACCTCACTCAGTACTCGTGCTCGTATACGGTGTATCATGCGCGCCATTCTCGCGTCGCGCCTGCCTCCCTCACGAATGCCCAGCTGTGAAGGGCTTCTGCGGCCTACGGATACTAGTAGTCCGTGGTAGTCGAACACATTTGACCGGTAGAAGTGCACGATAATGTGTGTGGTGAAATACTTTCAGGCCGTTCTTCATCTTATGAGGCAGTGGACTGGGTACCTTGTGCGTGCCTTACTGAGGGTACCTTAACTAGGTACCTACCTACGGCCCTGCCCAGAACTCGAGCCTACAGCTGCAAAAGATCCCATAGGTTATGCTGAGGTACTCGGTACGAACCGTATATCGGACCTACCACTACCTTACGTATTCCGTCCTTACGTGCAATGTTCCATGTGGATACCTACATCGGCCGCTCGTTCTCGTCTTTTCCCGAGACATCGTCATGGCATTTCATCTCGTCTGCAGCCCGCGACGGGTCATTCTGTTTCTGATAAAAGGCAATCGTCCTGACCTTTCCGTCTTTTCTCCCCTCCCTCCCTATCGCATCCTCTAAAGCAAAGCAGATCGGCGCCAACAAAGGGAAATGCCGTCGTCCATGGGGTATTAACATAAAGAGGATCCAAGAATGGCCGCCTGGTTTCGCAACCCGTCTCTTACGCCTGCGACTCTGCTTGGGCCAGCAGTCGCTGGCGCCATCCATTGCAGACGTCCTCGAAGCCACCAATCACCTCGCCGCACAGTCCCGCGCACTCCCTCTTCTGCAATCGCTCTCCCCAGTTCCCGCGCGCCAGCCACCGCTCACCTTCCTCTCGCAGCTCTTCCTCCCGTCTCATGTCCGATACCAGCTCCTTGGCAGCCTTCAGCCTCCGAATGGCCGTTGCCGTTGTCTGCCGGGACATGTGAAGAGTGTCCGACATATAGCTAAGCGTTTGTATCAGCTCCGCTGTAAGCGAGTGCAGCGCCGTCAACGAGTTGAAAGCCGACGTCGATGGGCGCGGCATGTCGTCCGACAGCCTCAAGAGCAGTGGCACCAGGTCGTCGATCGTCTCCACGTCAGGCGGCGGCGCCAGAGGCGACAGCAAGGGAAATGTCAAGCTGTGAAGCTGGCGTGTCTGGTGTGTGAGATGCGTTGTGAGCGCCGAGTGTGCCGTTATCAGCCTGAAACCTGGTGAGTACAAAACTTCAGGGCAAGCAAGCACGCAAAGGGGCCGGCGCTTCTGACCTCGAGGCGCTTCCTTCGACCGTCGACTGCGAGCCAAGATCCCGCAGCCCGTCTGTGACTCTTTTGAAGACGTCATCTGCCGGACCGCCGTAGCTCTCCGTCCCACGCCTAGCCAGAGACTCGATGGCGTCAATTTTGGCCACGAGGGTAGGCAGCATCCCGGCGGAGTCGAGGTCTGATTCGGAACCGTATTCGCTGCCGTCGTACTCGCTTCCTTTCCTTTGATGGCCCCGTTTGAGCGGCGAGGGTATGTTGAGGCTACCATCGTTGACGGGCCCGCCCTTGACGTCGGCTCCGCCGTCCCGGGCAAGACCATGCACAGCCTGAGGATGCCCGAGGTCTGCCACCCCGTCCTGACATGGGTCCTCGTCTTCCTCCCCGGAGTCGGAAAATGCATCGGCGAGTTCATCCGCCAGGTTTCCCATCCCGTTGCCTGGACCGGTTCCTCCACTGGCAAGGATGCTGAGGTCCAGCGAATCGTGGTGGCTCAGGCTGTTGGCAGATGGTGTTGCCGGGTCATGCACCGACGACCTGGATTGCCGTCGCGTCAGCGGAGACCCTTGGTAGCTGTTCACGGCCGATGAGTTTCGGGAATGTCGCGGCGTGCGCGGTGAGGGAGGCATCGTGAAATCTCTCCCAGAGCGTCAAGCGGTCTGTGGACGATGGTTGTTCCAACAGCGTAGCAGTCAAATGACGTCGTCTCGGCGTTCGACTTGCTGCGCGCTCCCGGCGGCTTGGCTGGCGTCTGGGTCAGAAGACCGCGCCTTTGGCAGGGCGCAAACTCTGCAGAGTGTTGCTGCCAGCCTCGGGTCGGTGTCGCGAGCTGCGGACGAACGAGATGAGGCGAGAGAGCAGTTGGGTTGGAAAGGGGGGAGTTGACTTGGAGTGCATGAGATCGAGGGCGGTGCGGCGGGTGGTCGGGTCGCGTCGACTGCACGCAGAGCACTGGGCTGTCATGGCTGGGCCGGGAGTGGGGCGCAAGTGCCTGGTTCCAGGGCTTTGCGATGCGTCGCCTCCCAGCAACCTCCTTGCTCCTGTACGGAGTACTGTACCAGTAATAAGTCGTCAATGCTGGCATTGTCAGTCAGCCGCTAGTATTGACCTGGTGCCTCCCTTTGTGCATTGATTTAGTCCAGTGTACAAGTAAATTCTCCCAGGCATCCCTGAATTTGCACCCCTTTCTGACGCGCAAAGGGCACGCACGGCAGTTGCCCCGCCGCGCCGACGAAGTCGACGACGACGAAGTCCCCGACGACGCAGCCCATCATCTCTGGGTCTATTCTGGTGTGCGTCCTTTGTCGGTCTGTGTGCTTCAATGCCGGTAGTCCTCGCCGCCGTCGAGGAATTTCGAGGAAATGTTTCATGCTACGAGGGTATCGGACCAGAGGCAACATCAGGGCGCGCCAAGAGTTTCTGCATAGATCCGCGCGTTCTGTTGCACTCCCTCCAGCATGAGCATGGGCATTGTTACTCGGAAGTCTACAGCGCCCAGGATATGCAAGCTAGGCCCAGCAAAACGCCTCGAGTGATGCAGGTGCCTGTCCAGCCTGGTCATCCAGACGCGGTTGGCGGCGGGCCGACCCTTTGCCGTGCCAGAGTGTGCGAGTACAGGTAATTGATTACTAGCTCCATCCTTCGGGTGGATCCGCAAGGCAAGGTAGTCTCTCACCAATGTCAACTAAGACAAGCTCCAACATTTTTACTACCACCACCAACACCATCCTTGCCTGTCCCTCTCCGTGTGCAGCGGCCACGGCGTCGAGTTGCGCAGCCTGCTCAGCGAGCCAGTCAGCCAGTCATCCCTCAATCGCAAGATCCTGACCAGCCATCATGGCCTCATTTCGGCGGTTTCGGCCCGACGACGTCAACAAATTTTCCAAGTGTAACCTCGATCCGCTGACGGAAACATACGAGCTCGCCTTCTACCTACAGTACTACGCCAAGTGGCCGTCACTCTTTCAGGTTTGCGAGGACATGAATGGGAATATTGTCGGATACAGTGCGTTCTATCCTCGGCCACCCCTTGCGACCCTGGGACTGACGATATGCTGCAGTCATGGGCAAGGTTGAGTCGTCACCAGATGCGTACAAATACTCCGAGCACTACCTGCCTTGGCATGCCCATATCACGGCACTTACGGTGGCCCCCGAGGCTCGCCGGCTAGGCATCGGCAAGATCTTGACCGACCAGCTGGAAGCCGCCGCCGACGCCAACGATGCCTGGTTTGTGGACCTCTTTGTCCGCAGGAGCAATTATAGAGCCATTGCTTTCTACGAGAGTCTCGGGTACAGTGTGTTTCGCATCGTCAAGGACTATTACGGGGATCACGCGACCGACCCCGGTCAGGGCAGCGAAGATGCCTTCGATATGCGCAAGTCGATGAGAAGGGACAGTCACCACCAGCACATCAGAGATGACGGCGAAAAGCACGAGGTCGACCCGGAGGATGTCTGGTAGGAGCCTTGGTTTCCGGGATAGCACTCACGCTGAACATCTCGCCCGCGCGGCGCATGTCGACACGGGTTCTTCGCAGCAATCCCCCCCGAGATTGCCGGCCCTAGGAAACAACGCAACCCGGCAGGCAGTTGTAGTCGCCGCAGCCTGCGTAGGAAGCATCAATGCCACAGGTAAATTAAGCGCTTCTATAGCCCTGTCGGGTCTCCTATGCGTTGTTCGGAGGCCCGTTCGAAGCGCCATTGCCAGCATTGTCGCCATTGCAGCATCCGGGAGCAACACGAAGACGCTTGCAGCGGCGCCTTCCAGGCTACCTTTATCCGCTTCGTTGCCGTCTCAAGACGCTCTAGACTTACTCTGCCTTAAATTAGACACGTTGAAGGAGATTGCATCCTTATCCTCACTGATAAATAGACGAGAAGTTGTGGTGGCATGGTGTTGGGCCCTTGAGCTGCTGTCCCACTCTTCCCCGCAGCTCCGCCATACGCTCCACCTCTCCGCTCCGACCCCACATTACCAACTCCGGCTGCATCAACTTGAAACTTGCCGCCTCCACCTCTCTATCTACCATTCCCCGTGTAACTCAAGTATTTGCATCAATAACCTGCCAAGGGACAAACACTTGTGCCTTGCTTCATCCCGCAGCTCCTGCGGTACGCTGTTTCGCCCGGGACGAGGCCCATGCACCCATCAGGCGAGCATTTTACACGCACCCGGGACTCTCGGTGTCATTGATGTGATCTACAACAGTCTGAGGGCTAGACAACATCGTTTCAGCTCGCTTGTCGCCTCGATCACACACTCTGTTATCTGGTGCTCTCTGCTTCAAATCTCATATCCTACTCCTCGGCGCTTGATTCCATACCGAGTCCAATAGCCACTCCTGTGGGCCTAACGGGGGGAAACTGCTATCGCATTCCGGCGCCGTATGGCTTTTCTGTTCGAAAGAGACTGCCCACGGCCCGTCCCCTTTCTACCATCTCATCGTCAATGATGTTGTTGCTCACGATGTTGCTCGCCGCTGCGGCTGCTTGTGCTTCTACTCTCAGTCCTCCGGTCCTCCCTCTCATTGTTCGAAACCCCTATTTGAGTACATGGCTGGCAAGTGCTCGGGATCCGCCATGGGACCACTGGCCTATGTTCTGGACAGGGCAAGAGGTGCGTCGCGGCGCTTCCGCAGACCAGATAGCAGTCAGTGATGCTGACACGATCCTTCTGCTGCAGCTTGGTTTGTCGGTCATGGCTTGGATACCCCATACCAAAACTTTGTATCCGCTGCTCGGTCGACCTCATGACTCGCTTCCACAGAGCTCTAGGTTAAATTCCCGTCGCAATTTCACTAGCAGTATCCCGCGAAGCTGATTGTTTGCATCCCAGCTTTAACCTGGCACTGCCGATCTACGACGGGGCATCTTTCGATGCCTCAACAACCAACTTCACATTTAGGCTGGATGTTAGTGACTTCTCCAGCAGCTCAGCAACGGTGACTTTGTCGTTCCTGTCCCCAATAACACCGACATCGACGCTACGTCAGTCCATTCCGGCAGCTTACATGGCCATATACGTCGAGGGCTCTGTAGATGTCAACATCTACGCGGACACGAACGGAGCGTGGGTCAGCGGAGATAAGGACAGTATGATTGGGTGGCATCTGCAGGATCCATCATCCGAGTTGGGCGACCGGGAGTTACCCATAAAATCATGGAGTGTATCTCGCCGTACGGAGTTGCACTTCACCGAGTCGTCTGACAGGGCTGAATGGGGTACATTTCAGTTCACCGCGCCAACGAGTGCCCAGCATCAGTCTGGGGCATCGGACGCCGTGCGTCTTCAGTTTGCGCGGCATGGCTGCTTAACGGGTGAAGTCGACGACAGGTTCCGTCCTATCCAGGATTCTGAGCCCGTTTTTGCCTTCTCCACGTCTTTCAAGTTCTCGGCAAGACTCGGCAATGAGACGAAATGGCGCTCGAATAAGGGAAGCGTATTGTTCACCATGGCTTTAGTCCAGGATCCCGTGGTCCAATTTGCTGCCGCCCGAGGCCTGACATACATGCGCCCCCTGTGGGCATCTTACTTTCCACGGCCAACTGACATGCTCGCTTATCATTACGCCGATTTCGAAGCAGCATCCAGGCTGGCCAACAACTATTCGCAGCAGCTGGCAGCGGATGCAACGGCATCGGGTTCTGGAAGCTATCGAGACATCGTCTCGCTGTCTGCTAGGCAAGTTCTTGGGGCGACCCAGTTCTCTGGGACCCCTGATAATCCAATCATCTTCCTGAAGGAGATATCATCTAATGGCAACTTTCAAACGGTTGATGTCATCTATCCTGCTTTCCCATTCTTTCTTTACACCAATCCCCGGTGGCTGGCCTATGTGCTAGAACCACTCCTGGAGCATCAGCTAAGCGGCCAGTACCCTAACGACTATAGCATGCATGACATTGGAGCGCACTTTCCAAATGCGACCGGTCATGCAGATGGCAATGACGAGTATATGCCTGTGGAGGAGTGCGGGAACATGCTGATCATGGGCCTCGCAGTCATAAACTCTATGAGACACGAGCCAACACGACAATTGCAACACCGTGGCCCATTTGTGCCCTGGAGGCCAGATCCAAGAGCAGGGCCAGCATCAGGAACAGCCCTGGGGACAAGCGACAGCGACCTGCCGCCTCTCCAGGTGGACGAATTCGGCCTGGACCAGCCCTTTCGCGTCGACGGCGCCACTGGCAAGAAATCGGCTCGAGCCTGGGCATCGAGATCTTATAAGCTCTGGAAGCAATGGACGGGCTATCTGGTTCGCGAGTCACTGGTCCCCCGCAATCAGCTGAGCACCGACGACTTTGCGGGGTGGCTGGCAAATCAAACCAACTTGGCGCTCAAGGGCATCATTGGCATCAAGGCAATGGCAGAGATCTCGGAGCTGGTGGGCGAGCGCAGAGAAGCGAAACAGTACAGTGATGTTTCCCGGTCATACATTGAGAAATGGCTAGACTACGGCATATCGCGAGACGGGACGCACGCCAAGTTGGCGTATACTTGGTACGGGTCGTGGACGACGCTCTACAACCTGTTTGCAGACTCCTTACTCTGCTTCCACGCGCCACAGGGCTCGGATTTGGTCCCGTTTTCGTGGTCGGATGGACTGCAGAGGCCACTGGGCTCGGGCCAGGGAGATTCTCTCATCCCCCGCCGGGTATACAGCATGCAGAGCAATTGGTATCGCGCGGTGCTGCAGCGGTACGGGCTACCTCTGGACAGTCGGCACCTTTACACGAAGAGTGACTGGCAATTCTTTGCCGCTGCGGTAGCGAGCAGACAGACGCGAGCGGCAATAGTTGACAGCATTGCTCTATGGGTAAACGAGACGGTGACCGGTAAGTATTGCCGACACGGTCCCAACCTTGGGTAGCTGGAGTTTACGGGCAGCATTTGACCAGCCTGAGCTAGATCGACCCCTGACCGATCTATACGACACCGAGGGCGAGGGCGATTTCTCGCCGATAAGATTCATGGCTCGTCCAGTTGTAGGGGGCCACTTTGCGAGACTCGCGCTGGAGCGTGCGTGCGAAGGAGGGGCAGCGAAGGGGCTTCAATTCCTAGACAAGGAAATCAGTATTGAAGTTGATGCAGCCAGTGCACTGGCGGCGGAGGTAGCCACGGCGGGCGAGATTATTGAGGCGACTCTCGATTTGTGAGTTGTGTACATGCTAGCCACCCCGAGGGACAAATGGGAATTATATCGAGTTGCCAGACTGCATCCGCCGCCCGCGGCGAGCGAATTTACTTGCAAACCAATGCAATCATGCGTGGTAGCCGGCATGTGTTTGGCCATTCAACAATGCATGCAGCATCTGTGCTCCCGACTTCGATACAATGTAGAAACTGGCTAGAGCCTTTGAGTGTGATGCTGTGCTGGTTGGGTGCCGGGTAGGTCAGAAGACTGGCCGCGACTCTCCATTCGGCCACCAACTCAAGGCTGCTGCGAGCAAGGCAGGCACATTGGTTGACGTGATCCTGTGCTGCGGAGTTGTGGCGCGGGGGCAATAGCGTTAGTGCGTCAGCACAGATCCTCGTACGTCGCCTAAGTCTCGGCTGAAACCTAGGCCTGCAGCCTCAGGCTAGCTACCCCAGCGCCTCGCCATGAAGCCGTTTTTCTTTCCCTCCCTCACTGCTCGCCTCATCCTCCACCACACCAAACAGCGCGCCTACACCACGCCTCTCCCTCCATCGAGCCCTTCAAGGCTACTTCACACCTGCCCAACCGCCTGCTCAATCGCCCCTCCGCCACTTGCTCCTTGCCTAGTGCTGCTTCGCCCATCGCCCACTCGCGTCTCTCATCTCCAACTCCCTACCATGGCAACCACCGCGATGGACTACGAAGCCGCAGGTGGCGATCGATACGACGGTATGTTGCTCCCTGCTGCTGCACAGGCGCCGTCTTCTCGAGTCGCGCCTTTAGGCACAAGCCTCGGCAGCGTTCGCGGCCGTGTTGTCGCGTCGCACGTCTCTCCGTACCGACCTGCCCTAACGCCCTATTTCAGACGAGGCGCCTCGATATGAGCGCGACAATCGAAGCGCTTCACCTCGGCCCATCCGCGATGATAATGATGGTGGTCGCCGCCGATCTGCTTCACCCAACGGCAATGCTGATGGGTAAGTCGCTTCCCGCCCGTTAGATGTGCTCCTTTGACTCGAACTTTGCT
Source organism: Tolypocladium pustulatum (assembly GCA_024340155.1). Taxonomy (NCBI): domain Eukaryota; kingdom Fungi; phylum Ascomycota; class Sordariomycetes; order Hypocreales; family Ophiocordycipitaceae; genus Tolypocladium; species Tolypocladium pustulatum. Next base: position 8,825 of record JALHBY010000188.1, on the reverse strand, counting down.
AACCGACTCCCTCCCTATAGTGGACACAAGGAGTCCTCTGGGCCCAGGAATGATGATGACGGGGCCATAAACCCAGGCTCAAATCTCTTTGTCACTGGAATTCATCCTCGCCTTTCTGAAGCTGAGGTTGCCAAGATGTTTGAAAAGTATGGCGACGTCGAGAAATGCCAGATCATGCGCGATCCGCACACCAAAGAGTCTCGCGGTTTCGGCTTTGTCAAGATGGTCACTTCCGAGCAAGCCGAAGCTGCCAAGGAGGGCCTTCAGGGCGAGCAAATCGAAGGTCGCACCTTGAGCATCGAAAAGGCGCGCCGCGCTCGGCCGCGCACTCCCACACCCGGCAAGTACTTCGGCCCACCGAAGCGAGGTAAGCCATCGACTCCTTACCCCTCACCTTTAATCCCAGACATAGGTGATGCTAACACCCGCAGAAGACCCCCGTCCGGGAGGCCGCTTCGATGATCGTCGGCGCGGAGGCTACGGCGGAGGCGCGGGCGGCCCCGGGCGTGATGACTACCGCCAGCGTGGCTACGAGCGGAACTATGACCGCCGATACGAGGATCGCGGTGGCAACGATCGCGGCGGTTACCGCGACGAACGCCGCTATGACGACCGAGGCTATGGCCGTGATTATGACCGAGGTTACGACCGCCGCGATCGAGGAGGCGATGACTACTACGGCGGGCGAGAGCGATATGGTGGTCGTGACGATCGTGAACGCTATGCTCCGCGTGGTGCCGCTGGTGGCGGGTACGACCGTGAACGATACGACAGACAGGGAGAGCGCGATCCTGCTCGCGCCCGAGAGCCTGCTAGCGGGGCTTCCGGCTACGGGGATGCTGCACCTCGATCTGAGGCGCGCGAGCCGTACGGAGGTTCGTCTAACTACTGACTGTTGCGCGCGCATGTACCCGCTGACACTCCCAGGCGCCGACCCTGCGATCCGGTAATCTCGCTGCTTACAAGAGCTGCATATTGCCCTCGCCGAAACATGGGCATGCCACGTTCTCCACATGCTACTTCGCGTCGTTCTGTGCTGCTGCTTCGTACTTTTATCTGCTCATCGGCTGCTTTTCTTCTTTTCTTTTCTTTTCTTTTTCGCGTTCAAATTCCATGAAATTCCTCACCCACCCCCGCGTTAGGATCGGCTCACTCTGGAATTTCATGCGATGTGCGACAGTTAGGGATAAAGGGAAAACGATCATCGAGAATTCGCTCTGCGACACTAAAATTTTTTCTTTGATGGTCGATCTTGCGGCGACAGGGTTACGGATGGACCACGTATGGCAGCTTTCCGGATCTTGCAGATTTAATCACTTCATCACTCGTCACATTGCACGACGACACGTTGATAGCAATGGCAGCACAACACTCCAGCAGACGCCGGCCTCGGCTCTTCCTGACCAGTGTAACGTCCGGCTCAATTAAAACAACATCGACTGCGCCCGAGCTGCCACTTTCCAGCTTCATGTATCATTATCAAGACTATCCCAAAATTGGCATTGCGCATCTGCATCGACGGCGACTGTCGGAATTCAGATGATGCTCGTACGACGGGCAACCGCCTCGCTTCTCGCTATGACTGACAGCTGGTAACTCGCACTTGACCATGAGCATGCCGCCGTCCACGAACCAACAATCTTCGCCGTAATCGTCTTTTTGTCGTCACCTATAACGTTGTCTCTTCGTCAAGTGGCTGCTCTGCCGGGAACTGCCTGCAACGTGAGGGATGGCACGGCATCGGCCGCCTCTGCCGTGTGTCCCCGTAGGCCTTAACAGCTATCGGTGGGTGGCGAGCGCATGGCTTGACTGGCGCTCGAAGTCGGGGGATAGTCTTGGGGGGCTGTCACGGGCCGTTCGAGCGGCGAGCGACGCAACGCGACGAGCGTCAAGAATCAGGCTGAATACTCTTGCTAACATTGCTACTAGGAAGGCGATAGACGCTGCTCATTGGAGCCAGCCACCTGCACGTTCGCGGTTGAGATACCGATATGCGCAACAACAGGCTCGTCAAGCACACCGAGGCCTGTTGTGCTCATTCAGGGTATTCCAGGATATTTCAAGTCGAATTCATCTTTCGAGGTCAACCTGATGTTCTCAAAACGTCACTGATCTTTATTGCCTTGTCACTTCAACATCCTCGCGCACCACCAGAAAGCTGAGAAAACTTGCTCGCCAACCGTACGGTAGGTCCTATCACAGGTGGTGGTGAATGACGCTGGCTGGAAAACCCCTTGCGCCCTGGCAGCGGAGTCGTTTTCGGCAGTCTGGATGTTCCAAGTTTTGCCTTCATGGGCGGCTAAGCCATGCCAGACTTGTCAAGGGCGTCGTCAGCGAGCACTCTTGTCGATCGCCACTGGGTGCTGTGACACTCGCGCTGATTCTTGTTTGGTGAAGTGGCAGAGTCTTGTATCCAGCTGTAATAGAGGTGCGCCATCATGCCTCGTGTGACGGTGGCGGCCACGCTTCCCACCATGCTCTATGTTTTTGCTCCTGCCATCGCCTTGCGATGTGGCATAATCTGGTCATAGCGCTGTAGGCTTTATCAATTGAAACATTGGCTTTGTTGTACATGAGGACAAAAAGCCACAACTGAGGGTATAGGCGCTACAAGATACATTGTGAGAAATATCCGACGACCTTCTCGTCTCTCTACTCAGCCTTGATTTACCTTGGCCCCAATGAGCCACCCGACGCCAGAAACCAAGGTCCCCGTGGCTGCCTCGCGCAGCTGATCTCTTTTCCTGACGCGCTGACGCGCTGAGTCGTCCGGCTCTGCATTGGCAGGCAACATGCCGGCAGCGACTCCTTGCAGGCTTGAAAGGACCGTGAAGTTTCTCTGCGCCACACTGGCTGTGGCCCGGGAGAGGTCGAAGAGGGACATGGGCGCCTCGTCCGTCTGCCGAGCAGCAGCGCTGGCCGTCATGTTGCGAGATGGGTACGTTTTGTCTGCATCCGGAGCATCGAAGGCGCCAGGCAGGTCAGCCAGGTCGCCCGCGGCGCCCCAGGCAACCTCGTTGGCAGCCTCTTCCTTAATGGCTGAGTCGAGCTGCTCTTCGCAGCGCCGGAAGCACTTGAGAATCCCCTGCAGCTGGCAGGTTGGCGCGACCCTTAGGGCTGTGGCCAAGCATTCTATCCGCTGTTCCAGGTGCCGAATCTCGAGGTTTCCGCTGGCTGTCCCCAGGTGTGTCGGTTGTTGGGATCGCTCCGTGCGGGTATATTGTCCTGCTCTCAGAGCGGCCTGCCACGACCACTCGTCGTGGGGTTGGTTGATCTCATCGGGGCTCGACGCAGGCGCACGCAGGCGGCTGACAACGTACGAATACGCCGTCTCAAAGTCATCCTCCCTCAGCGCCGCCTCGATGCTCATGGCTATGATGCGCCTTTCCGCAATAAACATTTCCCTGTCATGATCAATGACGGCCAGTAGTCGTGGCTGGTCCGATCTACTTCGGGATGGTAAGCCAGCGCGAATCATGTTCGTACCCATCTCCAAGAACTCTTGAAGGCGGGTGTATGCTTCTGGATTCTGTTCCAAGACCCTCTCGATGATCGAAATGGGGTCCGAGTGGACTCGCAGAACGACGGGGCTGAAGGGCTCCCCCTGCTTGAGGACGAGCCGATAATCACTCAAGGCATGTGTTGCCCTCAGTAAAGCCTGTATGCGGCGGTTGCCTGGAAGAGACTTGCCCACGGTGACTGGAAACGCGTTGATGCTGTGAGCTCGTCAGCTACATTGTCGCGGAAGGTGGGGAAGGCGGAGCGTGGTACATCTCATCGCATTTTCTCAAACCGCCCCGTGTTCGATTGGGGTTGGAAGCGTTGTCGAAAGCGTTCAGGGCGGACTGGTATACCGCGTCCTGGATGGCATCCGCAGGGAGAGGTTTCTGTGTCCCATCTTCATACAAGTTCCTGGCAAGGGAATAGCCTGCGATGCATTAGCCAGGCGTCTGTGCGAACTTAAGGTCCAGAAACGTACATGACTTAGAGAGCAAGCCCTTGAGAATTTCGCTTTCGATTTGCTGCTTGGGTATCGTTGCAATGACGCCTCCGGCTGCGCCACTGCTTGGCGAAGTGCCGTCTTGACTCCAGCAGCGAAGCCAGAGGATCTCGCGTCTTGCTCGAACCCAGTAGTCGTCATCATCTCTCGGTGCGTTATTTTGGACTGCGCGGAGCAGCCTTCCAAACTCACCCTTCTGTTCCCTCTCGTCTCGGAGGAAGACGAGGTCTCCAGCACGCTTAACTGCTAGCGGGACACCGAGGCGAGTGGAAATGAAGGCGCTCATAATCAGAGCCATCAGCAAGCGGGTGGCGGCGGCATTTGCCGCAGTCAACGGGTTTTGTGGCCGCAGCAAGTCGCTTCTCATATAGGCCGCCGTCTTTACGCTGCCGAGCGTCGGGACATCGGAGATATACATGTCGGGCAAGGCAGAGAGCGCATCCTTCAACGACAGATCTCCTTGGCCATGACCCAGTAGTGACCTGAGCTTGGTCACCATTTGATAAAGACCACTAAGAGAATCCATCGAAGCGTCCTGAACCGTGTATGCCGAGGCAAGAGCCGCTCTGGCGTAGCTCTGAACTAGATACCGCTGTTGGGGTTCCGAGAGGGTCAAGTTAACACCGTGGCCAAAGTAAACGTCAGCTGGCCCGTTCCATTGCTCGAATGCATCCACGATTAGCTTCCATGACGTTGTGGCCTGGGAAGTGAGCCACTGTACGACCTGCTCCCAACCAGGACACACAGCCGCTGGTGAGGTATGGCCATCGCAGCCAGAGGTTTCGTCTTGATCCGAGACTTCTACCCAGCGAGCATCGTCGTAGAGCCACGGTACTATCAGTCCCCTCAGGTCTCGGCCAATGTGGCCCTTGTCGGATTGAGCAAGGCTTGTGCGAGCGAGGAGATGCTTGATGGCGTCTCGGTCCGACAAGCTTTGAAATTCCATGAGTGAATACGCAGGCGTGGTCTCGGCGTGGTACTCCGAATTTCTCCTGACAAATGGCAGAACTGTCGCAACGACCCAGGTGCGGAGAGCTGGAGAGTGGCCGAGGAAGGGCACGAGCAGGTCAGGCAGCTGCGAGAGCATTCCCGTCTCCATGTCCATCTTGCAGGCCCGCTGGAAGAGGAACAGGCCGACAAGGTCGCCGTGGATTTGCGCGGGGGCAGCTGTGCTCCGGAGCTGGAGCAGATGGAGCTTCTTGGCTCTTTTGGAGGCCTGCTGCTCAGACAGCGCGGACACGGGGGAGACGTCGAGCTCAAGTCGAGGTCGCTGCGCAGGCTGGCCGACAGCGATTTCTTGCACCAAGCCGACGTAGTTGGCTGGCCTCGTCGTCTCAGGCAAATGGGTGAGAAGGATCCGCAGCAAGACGACCCTGTGAAGCACGACCGGGTGCTGGCTTGAGAGCTGGCCGAGGCCTTCCACGTCGGCATGGGCTGCGAGATGAACGGCCAACAGCAGCACCTTTGCGGGCGACAAAGAGCTCTCCATCGCTGCTGCGACACGCCCAAGGCGTGGGGAAGGCAATGGGAGAGCTGTGTGAATGTCGCGAAGGTGCAATGACAATCTAGGTGAGAGGTGTGTGGCAATAGGTTGTGGTGAGATGCCAACTTGCCGTGAGATGCGTGAGGTACGGAGTGTGTGTAAGATGGCTTGCTGGTGTGTGATGTCGCCGCACTACCTGGCAGCAGCACGGCCGGGCAATGCGTCTCGGCGACCGCATGCCGACCACCAGAGGTACCTAAGGCTGATGCATGTACAGGTACTCCGTGCCTGGCCATGCCTCACTCCGACTGTATGCGTGTAAGAGAGGGTGGCGGACAACGAAGATATTCACCAATCGCGGGGCCTCCATTTAGCTGCACTTCATTGGCTCAAAGCCGGGCTCGTACACGTCCTTGCCCATCGGGAGGTACCTCAGCTCGCGCCGGTCCTCCGTGGGGGGCGATGTTTCTCCTGCTAGGAGCATGGCTGCAACAAACTCCACTTCGCAATGCAGTCTCGCGGCATGTCGAATGGACCTCGAAGCACGCTCTTCGTGACGACGCTCCAGCGCCAGCAGCTTACGCACAATAACCCCACCAGCAGCACCAACGCCAGCTCGCTTTCGAGGCATCCTCACTCTCTCGACTCGACTTGGCTCGCAGCGCGTTGGCTCACCATGGCGTCGGGATATGGAATGCACGGTGGTAGGCCAAGGCCCCAACCGAACCTCGTCGCAACTTGTGCTCTGCTGACCGCGCGAACGCTTCGTCTCCCGCCACAGGTGTCGGCCGCTGCTTTCCCTTCTGGCAGGAGGTCATGGCCTGCTACGTCGTCAACACATCGGCCGAGGACGACTCGGGCAAGAAAAAGTGCTCCCCTGTGCTCGAGGACTACTACGAATGCCTGCACCATAAGAAAGAGGTCCGTCTCTGACTTGCCTCTCCTATCGGGCCGACCCGGGTCAACAGAACGGTAGGCAGCTAACAAGAAGGCATCATGCAGCATGCGAGAGCCTTGGCCATGCAGGCGGCGTATGCGCGAGCCGAGACGGCTACTCCCCGAGACGATGCCCCTAGTGCCCGGCAAATACGGAACTTGGGGCTGCTAGGAAAGGAGGAGGATACGAAAAAGGTGCTGGGGCAGAGCTAGACAGGTCGGCGAGCGAAGTTGGTGCTCGCGAATATGCATTAAACGTCGTATCTTAGCTCTGTCGTTTGCACATCGTCCCGACTGGACTAGCCCTCCCCTGCTCGTGGCGCATGGTTTATCGGGACTGGAAGCACGGGAAGAGGGCCGCACGAGACAGCAGAAAGATATGTTCTTTGTCCTTTTCCGCCTCACTGCCTGCTCTCCCACTGAGACACGTGCCGCAGCCGAGGCACAAGAGTGAGAAAGATAGCGTTAGAATGCATTCCGTCAACGCGACCGACTTCGTCCACGGTGAAGTCGGTGCCCCAGTTGCAAGCCTGCTAAAGCATCATGCTCCTGCTCGGGCTCGGGCCGGCGATTTGATGACATTGATGTCCGTAGTGCCAATGTCATAGCCCATTCATTGCTCGGTGATTCCTTTGCCAGATAACCCGTGGGGCATTCTGCCAGATTATTCCTCTCACCCCTTTCACTCCAGGCAGCTTTCCTCCCATTTTTGATCCCACCTCTGCCCCGTCTTCTGCTGCAGGATCTGTCGCTGGCAACAACCCTAGCCAGCAGTTCTCTTCGCGCGCCGCCTTTTTGCTGCCAACATTTTGCCTCGCTGCCCTTACAGGCCTAGGTACGCCGAGGTTCGTCATTGCCTTTGCATCATAGCGTTGTAGTGCCTAGGTACCTTACGGCTGTTTCACCACGTCTACAAGAACTCCTTTTCCCTCTGCACAGCCCCCAAGGTGTGCTCGACCCCGGATCGAAATGTGCCCCAGCATCTTTACACAAGCACATCACACCTTGCCTCCGGGGCGTCGACATTCACATCTTTAATCAGGCCAGAATCTTGCGAACGCCCCGACTTTCCTCGCTCGTATGCCTTCCGAATCTACTTCCATGCTGGGAAGCGTTGGCCTCGGCCGGTCGACGTGCGCTGCATCGGAGGTGGCGTATATCGGCACGGATCCTTGCCGGAGCGCAAGCGGTTCACTTGTATTTCCGAGGTCCCAGCGTTCGTCAAGCCCGCGACGTCATCCCATCTCTATGCTTGACGCGGCCGGGCTAATACCCAAGGCCTCGCAAGGCAAATTGAGGTGCATTTCTGCATTCGACAACCCATCTGCCGAACTCAAGAGCCGCCGTTCTATCTCTTCGTCAGAACCTCAGGATAGACAGGAAGGGAAACGAGCTGGATGTCACATCGGCGCTCCAAGACCAAGTTAAAGTGTCTCGCGTGCTGTACAATTTCTATCGTTGAAGATAAATGGACAGGATGGAGTTGTCTTCGAGAGAGTCGGCATCGAGTCGCGATTCTTACCCCCTTTGGCCACTGCAGCGGTGTACTACTTGGTTGCTGAGGGTGGGAAACTCATCAAGCTACGCGTGGGATCAGGAGTCATCGGCAGGCGCGCGTCCGAGCCGGATGGATGTCGCAGCCAAGAGCGACATAGCACCACTCGTACGCCGTGGGCCCGAGCCTTGCTGAAATGCATCCATTAATGACCATGTGCTCGCTCTTATAACATCCCCACCGGCAGGCACGATTGGCAGGAAATTTGGCTCGCGCGTAAACTCTCCTGAGTCCCAGTGTCTTCCCGCTGGTATCCATTCTCTTTTATCATCGTGCTCGGGCTGATCTTCGCGAGCTGAGCTCGCTTTGGACGCAGCTCTCTGTCGATATAACAGAAGGTAATGCCAGCGAATCGAATCTAATGACGAGCATTCTCCCCGCAGACAGACAGTTGCAAGCCACAGAGGGAGCCAATTCGTCTCCCCTTTGGCCCGAGAAAGACTTGTCACTCCACTCAAGATCGTTACCTGCCAACAACAGGCCGCCTGACAGCCGCCAGAAATCACTTCTAACAACCAAGGTGGAACAAATCCTTGTAAGGCAAACTCTCTCTCTCTCTCTCTCCCCCTCTCTGCATACCATTAATCCACCCACCCACACACCCACCTTAGCTCACCCACTTCTAAAGCCACTTCAGATCATTCGTTGTGCTTTGTCATAGTCGCCATCTATCTCCTCGTCTTCAATATCTTCTTGACATCCATAGGCGAATATTTTACTCGGTAGTAGTCCAGTAGATGACAGCAATATGAAGTGTGCCTCCTGTCGGCATGAATTTGAGCCGCTTTCCCAAACGGGAAAAATACACACAAACATGCATGCACCCGCATGCAGGTGATACCACCCCCCCC
>JALHBY010000039.1:0-133011 GCA_024340155.1 Tolypocladium pustulatum | reverse complement strand
TTACATCGGTCGCGTTCGCCAATGGCCGGCAGCTCGCATCGGGGTCCTGCGATGAGACGATCAAGATCTGGGATATAGAAACGGGGGAGCTCCAGCACACGCTTAAGGGCCATAGAAACATCGTTACATCAGTCGCATTCGCTAACGGCCGGCAGCTCGCATCGGGGTCATGGGATAAGACGATAAAGGTCTGGGATATAGAAACGGGGGAACTTCAGCACACGCTTAAGGGCCATAGCGAAGCCGTTATGTCGGTCGCGTTCGCCAATAGCCGGCAGCTCGCATCGGGATCATGGGATAATACGATTAAGGTCTGGGATATATCCACGGGGGCGCTCCAGCAGACGCTCAAGGGCTATTGCGGCCGGGTTAAATCGCTCACGTACTCGGCCGTCGGCCGGCAGCTAGTATCGGGGTCAGGCAAGACGCTTAAGGTTTGGGATATAGCAACGGGGGCGCTTCAGCAGACGTTCGAGGGCCATAAAAAATGGGTTGTATCGCTCGAGTTCTCGGCGGACGGCCGGCAGCTGGCATTCGTGTTCGGGCATGATAAGACGGTCAAGGTTTGGGATACGGCAACGGGGGCGCTCCAGCATACGCTCGAGGGCCATAGCCACTTCGTTGAGTCGCTCGCGTTCTCGGCCAACGGCCGGCAGCTAGCAACGGGGTCATGGGATAAGACGGTCAAAATTTGGGATACGGAAACGGGGGCGCTCCAGCATACGCTCGAGGGCCATAGCAACTGCGTTCAGTCGCTCGCGTTCTCGGCCAACGGCCGGCAGCTAGCATCGGGGTCACTGGATGAGACGATTAAGCTCTGGGATGTATCCACGGGGGCGCTCCAGCAGACGCTCAAGGGCCACAATCACCTAGTTGTTCGGCTCGCGTACTCGTCCAACGGCCGGCAGCTAGCATCGGGGTCATACGATAGGACGGCCAAAGTTTGGGATACGGCAACAGGAGCGCTTCAGCGCACGATTGAGGGCTATAAGCCCTCGACTCACATAATACTTGACAATACAGGCTCGGTCGTGTTCATCGAAAAAGGTCCTATGCGGGCCGGCAGACCATCTGCGCTCGAAATGGAAGCTAGAGACAAGACTGGGTCAACTACTGCGACTAACTCTCTGACTGATGCCCAAGCTCAGTCACAAGCTCAAGTCTCAGTGACACCACAGTCTCGTGGCTGCAGTCTAAGCAGAGATAGGTGCTGGGTCCAGTGGAACGGCCATAACGCGCTCTGGCTTCCCCACGACTACCGGCCCACCTGGCCCGTCGAAGTACTAGTATCGCCCTCGACCCTAATGTTTGCCCTCGGTTGTCCACCTGGGAGGGTTCTCCTGATCGGGTTCCCGGCTTCGGGACCGCCCAGAAGTCACAGAACTCTTCTACAAGGACCGCAATAAGAACAAATAGATTTATTGCTCTTTTAATGCTGTCATCTCAGAATCGTACGACTCGCTGGGAAGCTATGGTTTGTACTTTTTGCAGCGGAATAGTGGAATAAGAATGGTACCTGCTGTCGGCGGGCAGTAGTTGTGACCTAGAAGTTCCACCACTTGCTATCCATGCTTGGCCTTCGGATGCTAAGCTCTCGTGTTATGAAACAGCCGAGAATGACTTAACTTGGAATGGCCGGCGGCCAGGCGTAGCTTAAATATGCTTTCTCACGGTGCCAACGATACAGCAGCTTACTATAATTGGTGCAATAGACCCATAAGGCATCCCTACTATACCTAGGCTATCCGTCTTTTCTTGCAGCCATTCTCGTGGCTTTGCGTCTCGCACAAAAGTTGTGGCCAATGCTTACATGTAGAGGCAATGGAGGCAGGGTGCTCGTGCCATTGTGGAAAGGTCGCCCGCTGTTGAAAATTGTCTCTTCTACGAAGTGCTCCAAGATGAAATGTTGTGAAATTAATAGTGATGCACATTAGTGCATTCTGTGAGTGGCACCGCTGGGAACTCCAGGCCGGCGCCCAAACCTCCTCCCGACTCCGCTTTGGTACTCTATGCTCCCACACCGTCCTCGCCGCTGTTGCGCTATCCTTGCCAACTGCTAAATCGACTCGATCTTACAGAATCCGCCATGAATGATCCGGCGTCAAAGTCAAAGTCTCGCCTGGGCTCCCGCAGCAGCCTCGATATACGCGAAAATCTGCCCTCCTTTTCCGAAAACTGCGATTCCACGTCGCCTTGCATGTGAGGCAGCATGATCGGTTCCCTTAGAATCCTTTCCTCCTCTGCGTATTTTGCCGCTTCTTCCTCCTCGGTCACATTGCTGTCCATTTCATCTATATTCGGCTCCTCGTCCGTGTACCTCAATGGGGCCGACGATCCAAACTTGAAGGCATTCTTCGATGAGCCCATGATAACCATGTCGGCTCGCATCTTGGCCATGTGCCATTGAATCCAATACATTTGCTCGTGCTCCCGCAGATATCGGTTTCCGTGGAAGCTGTGCAGCACGACCTCCCGGGAGAGAAGGCCGAGCTTGCGGCGGTCCTCGCTCCTCTCGTGCATTCGCTGAGACAACCAGTCCACATCATCTGGCGTGACTTCATCTGGAAGTGATGGAGGCGCCACACCTTGGCCTTCGTTGGTGAATTTGGTCCATGGACCGACCATGCAGAGTATGTTGAGTTGTGCCCTTGCAAGAGCCACGGGATCGTTTGGCGCCACCACCTCTCCGTATCGCTGTTCCGAGTCGTTAGGATCCGTCATGACCAACGCCGTTGCTCCCACCTCTGTGGCAACAATGGGCACACCGGCGAGGGCAGCTTCGCCGATGGCCAGTGGGAGGCCCTCAGATACAGAAGAGTTCATAAAGAGCCAAGCATCCTTTAGAACCTCTTTGGGCTTGCCGAACCCAGCTAGAATGACATTCTCAGAGAGATTGCATTTGACAATGAGCTTGTCCATTTCTAGAGCATAAGACGGTTGGCGGTCCTTGGCGCCGTATACCATGAGCTTGTAGTCTTTGAAGCCATAGCGATTAACAATGACGTCGGCTGCCAAAATGGCCGTCTTGATGCCCTTGATGAATTGTACATTGGACAACATGACCACAGTGGGATTCTCCGTGCGCACTTTGTCGACTGGCGTGAACGAGTCCATGTTGCTGATGCCATTGACGATGGGGTCAATCTTGCGGCGAAAGTGGTTTCTGCTGCAAAGCCTGCCTCTGTCACTGCCAAGTTCGGTTTCCCACATACTGTTCATCTCGTCAGCGTATACTCGTAGAGTTGTGTTCATGGGGGATGCACTTACGGGTTGAAGAGCGACGTGCATGGTGTGACAACGTCGGCGTGAAAGTAAGCCAGTCTGGTCGCCATGCGGATTCCAGACAACAGCATTGACTGCACCGAGATTGGCAGCTCGCACTGCGCAGGGCTGATGTTGAGGCAAGATTCACGCCACAGAATAGCATGATCCCAGATGCCAAACGTCACACCTCGACGATACTTGAGGATCATGCCGAACAGGCTGCTGATCCCATGGTGCGTGCTCTGGAACACGCGAGGGCAGTCTTCGGGAACGTTGACGGAAAAGATGAAAAAGTACGCCATGTAGATTCCCATGGCTTCTCGAAAGTCGTAGAAGCTGGGACGCTCAATGTCGAACATATTGGAGGAGTCGTTGATGTTCGGATCGTCGTAGTTCATCAGCCAGGCCTCGGCCCAAGCGTCCTCGACTTGCTTGGAGTTCCAAGTACAGTTGTAGTCCTTGTGCTCGTAGTACTTTGAGATGGATAGCATGACATTTGTGTACTTGATCAAATCATCGCGCGAGTAGCGCTTTGTGCGAGCTCCCTTGACAAAGTCCCTTAGAAGGGGGATGAAAACGCCGGCAATGTCCCGCTGCGCGTCCGTGTCATGAATTTTGTCATCGACTTGAGACTGTAGGAGGTTGTCAATAAGTCCGTGATGCGCATCCTTTCCATCGAGTCCCCACAGTGGAAGCAACTTGAGCGACTGGACATTCCTCTCAATCTGGAAGCGGGGGATGCCATACTCGTTGGCGCACTCGGCCAGCACATGGTTTCGGATGGTGCTGTGGCCGTTCACCAAGTCTCGTCTGCAGTTTGAGACACCGCCTGGGGCTTCCGGCCAGCAGCCGATGTCGTTGACGATGATTGATACGCGGTCCTTGGTGTCGTTGTAGCAATCTTGGGGTCTATTTGTAACTTGAGTGGCGTCCTTTCCGAGTCCCATTGCGTACAAATCTGCGGTTCTGATGGGGAGAAGGCAGAGCTCTGAGACGTCCGTCTCAAGCTCGATTGCCGAGACAATTTGGTCAATGCCATCGTCCAGCGCGAGTATCGCAGCCTCGAGATTTCCCGTGTCTCGTGCCCTCCAATATTTGCGAAGCAGTGGCTCCTCACGAAGGACGAGCTCGTCTATCCAGCAGGCCGTGACGGCGTCAAGATTGCCCTTGAGCCAGCCACGCCAAAGTTCCGTTCGGATACGCCAGGTTGGCACCGGACGGTAGACTCGCTTTCCCCACAGGGGCAAGGAGCTCCAGTGCGGAATGATGGACCGCTTCTTCTTGGCAGCATGTCTCATGGTTTTGACCTGGAGAAGGCTGTGATGGATAAGCACGTCGTCCGAATCAAACATGAAATTGCTTGGTCGGGTCAGAAGTAAATCCTCCTCGGGGAAGACTTTGGGAGCCTGGGCGATGGCGGTCTTGCGGTCGTTCTCTTCTTCGAGGACGGTGGCGCTGACGGGATCGCGCCGATGGTGGTAATTAATCTCCGTGACAAATGTCTTCCCATCGATGACTCTGACAATGCGGCGAATTCTTTCTGATGGGGCCCAGTTGTAGAAATCTGCCCCGTTGCTCAACGGCACTCCCCAAAACACTGACAGTCTGTTGTTGGATCCCGCGTTCAGCGGCTTGAAGTCGGCACGAAGCAAGTCTGGGCTCCCTTTCGGGGTAGCCTTGTAGTGATAGTAGAAGGCATAGGCCGATGAGCCTAGAGACATAACGCCGTGCACCGTGCGTCCGTACTTGTCGTAGTAGCTGATTGTCCGGCGGCTGGAGTCAACGACTTCCCTGGATATGGGCCACCGCTGCCGACTACCAGGGTTATATTGGTATGTAAAAGTGTTGCCCTCGTTGTCTACACGACTGATGAGGCGGAAGGTCTTGTCGTAAGTTGCTTCGAATATGGGCTCCTTGTCTTGCGGGTGCTCCGGCAAGTTTCCGTCAAAAGCCTGCAGCGTCATGGTCTTGCCCTCACCATTGACTGCGAAGCCGGTAATGGTCTTGCGACGGAAGTCGACAGTGATGGAGTTACCAGCAATGACGCGACGTGCCCCCTTTCGGGCGAGTCGTTTGATGCTGACAAGAGCCGGTCGGTGATACACCAACAAGGTGTATACCCAAAAGTTCTTCATCATCCGGCACATCTTCCATATGAACAGGATGATGTAAAGAATAAACCGGCGAAAGTACACTTTCCGCAGACAAAACGAGAGTTCCCTCTCGATATCCGACCCTCCTCCGGATATGAGAGCTACCCATTTGACAAAGGCCAGGGGAAGGGTAACCAACGCCCGGAGACTCCCAGTCGCGCGAGAGCTGCTGATGCGCACAGGCTTCAGATCAGCCACAGGCCCCATGGCTCCCTTATTATGATTGCGAGAAAAGTACACGGCTGTTTTGTATCGAGCATCGGACTTGTGGAAAATGTGCAGAGTGAGCTGAAGGTGAAACTCAACGGCTTGCAGGTCGATGTCGTTGTCTGAAAGCCATTGATCAAATTCCCGAGTGTAAGGAACGTCCTTTCCGGTGATTCGAGCGAATATGGCATTTCTCGCACTCAATGGGATTGAGTCCCAGTTGGAGTCCACGTTCACGCCCAAGCATAGGTGCCGCATGAGCTCCGAATTGCTCTTACGGACATACCGCGCGAGACAGTTGACGTCCGCAAGAGCAAGTTCAAGTTCAACCCGCTTAGATATGGTTGAGGAGCGACAAAGAAAATGCTCTGCTTGAACGGCTTGGGAGTGTGAAAGCAGTCCGTCGACACGCGCGACGTGGTACAGCAAGGACTCTGTAACCATTGTCGCCAGTGCAGACTTCCAAGCAGGCAAGTGGTGCTCAGTGTCTCGCAAGAAACCGGCAGTGACTTTGAGAACTTCGCCGTCTACCTGGCTGAACGAGCAGATGTCTTTCAAGCCAGCCTCTGTGAACTTTTCTTGGTTGACGATAGTGATCCTAAGGTTTCCTTCTTCCCACTTCTCGATGACGGTTTTGATGATGCCAGCGGCCCACGGCGTTCGCGCAACAGTCCCGTTGGGGTTCTTGAGGCTTCGATGCAGGAGCTGTGTAATCTTCTTACTCATGGTGGAGCCATCGTTATGCTTTGTCACGGCGCCGATAATCTTCATGGCCTTCCTGACCGACACCTTTGACTCAGCGTCATTTTCTGCTCTGAGATTGCGCTGAACCCAGATTTCGCGCTTGTAGCTGCCCATGGAGCTTGTTGATGCCGTGGTGTCGGGAGCGGTCCAATCCTTCCATGCCCAGAGCAGGGTCCCCAACGCCGCGGAGACAGCAGCGACATTCTGAGCCACGACATCAGAGTACAGCCATCCGGCGGTGGCAGGAACAGCATGTAGCGTACAACCCACCACAAATCCGGTGACTGCAGAGGCAAAGATTATGATGACATGGACGCGGACGTTCGTGGTGAAGCATCGGTTGAACTGAAAGACGATGACACTCGTGTAGCCGAGGATGTAGAGGTAGTAAAGGCTGGTTGTCTCTGGACTTTCCACAAAACCCCAGAGAAGAAGGGTCGTACCACCAAAGACAATCATGATGCGGCTGAAGAGTTTTGCCAGTGCCTGGAACAGCTTTTGGCGTCGCATAGTTTCCCAGTCTTTGGCAACTTTCCGCGAGTGGTTGTAGTCGACGAGCTTCTCCTTTGACAGAATGAAGCGAACGCTCCAGTAGTCTTGCAAGATGACATCTAACAGCATGACTGCAAAGCAGAAATACAGGATGCAAAAGCAGATGCCATACCGAGCCCGACTGTCGGTGTATATGCTGACATGAGGCTGCCTTGCGCCCATGATGATGCTGACCCATCGATCCATAAGGGCAACCAGGAACAGACCGAGGTTTTGCCTCAGGTCGTATCGAGCGGCGCGGAAGAGCATCATAACGTTGTGCTCCTTGAGTCCTCGCGAAATCTGGTCCTGCTGTTTCTTCGCCTCGCCAAGCTGCGTGTACCATGCGCTAGTGAAGAGCTCCGGTACGTTGCCATCGGGGTTTGTCTTCTTGAAAAGCCAGTCGATGTACGGCATGCCTCGGGCCACGCGGCCGACGAACTCGTCATTCATCAGCCCAGAAGAAACAGCCTCTCCGGTGCGCCGAGTGTATGAAGAGAGGGCAGTGCGAAGAGCTTCTTGAGCGATTTTACTTTGGTTGTCCATTTTCTCCTCCATAATCTCGTCCCTATGCTGCGACTCGTGTGTGGACGAATACCATTCCACCACAGCCTTGTCTGAAATCTCCGGTATGTTCTTCATCCAACCGGCCCATTCATGGCAGAGCCGGCGATATTGGTACAAAAGAAGCAGAATGGTCGTAAAAGTCACAGGGAGATAGATTTCGATATCGTGGTGGTTGACAAAAGAAGACAAGAGTGGCGACAGAAGAAGAAGTGGCATAGTCCGCCAGAGAACCGTGCGTCCCGAGGTAATTGGACTTCCTCTCTGATGCATCGTGGCCATGACGCCTAGCAGATTGAGGTAGGTGGTGATGATGATGAGAAAGGCCACGAAAATGAAGCCTACGGCGACCGAGTACTTTACCGTAAACCCAATCAGACCGCACACACTGACAAGCAATGTCAGAACAAAGCCTCCAGACAGACGTTGAACGTGGAAAAATGTCATGTTGTCATATGCGTAGTGCGCCAGGTAGTATGAGCCGGTGCTGCCAACCCAGCCGGTGATGCCCGCAGTCAGTAGGAGGGAGATGAGCAGGGCGTAGCCAGCGGCTTGAAGGTGGTCAGGGTGCATGTAAGCCGTCATGAACATGCCACGGCCGACAAAGGTCAGCAGCAGAACATCCACGATGGCGGGCAGACAAAAGATTGACATGGCGCCAAACTCCGTGAACCGCCTCTTCCACTGATCAATGGCCTCCTGGGTCGTCTGTACTTTGGTGTGTGGGCCGTCCTTTTCACTGCTCTTGGTGTCCTTGGAAGCTGATCCTGGTGCTTCAGGGCTAGAGTACATTGTCATGATCTCGTTGTTCTCCCGATCACTGGCAACAGGGGGCCGCTCTGCCAAAAAGTCCTTGTATCGCTTGTAAATGATTTCGCCCAGGTCGGACGGCAGTAGGCCCAAGAAGATTTCGCACTGGGAACCGAGGACCCAAAGTTCCGAGAACACGGCGGCTTGATCAGGGCACGCGAGGAAAATTGGACAACGGTCTGTGGACTCAATGTACACTTCTTCAAAAGCAGCTTTTCTCAAAATACTGAAGAAGGTCAGGGCGAAGAGATCGGCATTGACGTCCACGAATTCGTTTGAGTCTGACAATGACGATCCAGGGTTAAAGGCCCTGAGAAGCGCATTTGTGAACGCATTGAGAGGGTCTCTGTTACCGAGAAACAGGGCTTCATGTATCGTCTTTTCGACAAGCTCGTAAAGGGCGACGAGACCCTCGACAGAAGGCAATTCAGTTGCACCGCATCGCGCAAAGTACTCCAGCCTGGTCCTGAACATGGCTTCGGGCGACAAGGAGCCATCCAGCACCCCGCGGGCATGAAGCTGGTTCCAAGAATGCTTGGACGTCTGGTCAATGAGCATTGACCTGCAAAAGGCGATGATTGGTTCTTTGAAGCGGTGGATGAGCTGCGAAACGCGCATCTGCTGAAGCAACTGTAGCCTCTCGGCATCAGTGGCCTTTTCGATGGCGGCGCGAATACTCAGTGGTAGGCCGCTGTCATCGCCGAGTCCGTTGGCCTCTTCGAGGCGGGACTCGAGGTCAAAACGAACAGAGCGATGTACTCCATGATGCGCCAGCCAGGTGTGCAAAACGGTAGTCGCATCGTTCGGCGCTGCTTGTGAGATGAAGATGTCAATGGCCAGCTTCGTTTTCGCATCCCGAGCCCCGGTCACGCCCCAGAAGTAACCGTCTCCGTCGGGAACTCTGAAGCCGGTATCGAGTCCCTTGAAGACACAGACTTGCTGCGACTCGAGGCCCTCAATCAGACCCTCGACCAAGTCACCGCAGTCGCTTTGCCCAGCCAAGCGCCGTATTTCCTCCAGCAGTCGATGTGTTTCGGTGCCCTTGACCGCGTGCAGCATTTGGAGCTCCTTGAGATGGCGTTGGGTCTCCACGACGGCGACGTAATCCTCGGCGGACGGCTCCGCCACGAGCGAGAAGCAGCCGAAATGAGAAAAGGCTACCCCGTCTGCGGAAATCTCCCAGAAGTCGCTGCGCTTGGGTGCCAGTCCTACGTAGTCGGGCGGGTACGAGTGCTTGGGCTCCTCATTGCGCAGAATACTGAGCTCCAAGGGCAGTGGCCGGCTTTGAAAGAAGTGAGAAGTATTCGCAACTGCGGCATCAAGGTCTTGGAGTGGCAGCAATTTGACCTCTGGTCTTGCTTCGCCGTTGCGCACCCAGACTCTTCTCGAGTCAGATGTCCAGCATTTTTGCAACTATCGAGTTGTCAGTTTGTGGGGGAGAGAAGAGCTTGTTCAGACTGACCTCTGTAACGTCTACTCGTCTCAGATACTCAAAGCCGCTTAGAGTCCGGCTCGCGTCTTTTGAGTATGCTTCAGTCCTCAGCTTGGGATTCACCGGTCCGTGCTCCACGACGGCTCCGAAATGCTCAGCCAGCTTCACTGAACGTCTAATGACCGAAGGATGGGGCCTGCGAAGCCAAAGCTCCATGAAGCCGAGGAAGAAGTCTGGTCTCGTCTCACGCTCCTTGCCACACCTTCCCATCAGAGTTCGCAGTCGCTTAGCCTGGAAATAGTCTCTGCGCTCGCCATTCCTCAGGATAGTCGCGTTCTCGATGACGATTCCGGAAGCGTGCTGGAAGCTGATGGAGTCCAGTTCGTCTGAGTCGTGGTTGCACATTAACAAAACCGAGATGTTCCTCATATACAACAGCGCAATCAACCGCTCGGCTTGTTGCGGCTCTACTGAAGCTGAAGACCGGACTGCGATGCCGGCGAGACCGTTTTGAAGGCAGGTGTCGGCAAGGAAATTCGCCGTATGATTAATCACACCATCCTCAAAAGCGGCGGTCCCAATGGTTCCGAGATCGACGGAAGCAAGGTTCGTCTTTTGAGAAATGACCCCAACAGTCATGCTCGAGGCGCGAGTGTGAGAGATGCTTGGCGGCATTGTTGGCGGCAATGTGAAGCTGGAGTCGCGAGTCGCATCACCGGCTAGGGACAAGCTCCTACCTCTGGTGGTAGTGAGCGGGAAAATACTGAGATCATATTGCCTAGGATCTGAGAATTCCGATTGGCATTCCGTGTCCGAGTAGATGCGGAATGACTTTGTCGACTCAAATAGCAGGGGCACTGCATTTGGCCCTCTGCCATGACCTGTTGATATGATCACTTTCTTCCTGGGCCGACTGGTTTGGTGTCAGCAAGGCCAGAGATGCCCCTTGAAGCAATCGCTCACCTCCAAAGCTTTGTGACGTCCCACGCCCGTGTTCGCCTCAGCAAAAAGAAAAGCCATATTAAAATGGGCACTCCAAGAGTGATTACCCCCAAAGCCAAGTTTACCCTTTGATACCAAGTGTGCAAAAGACGCTCTGCCGGGAGCACATAATTGCAGTAGACTTCGAACCTCGACGACTCGCACGCCTCGATGGCTGGGTCGTTGGACCCAGGCTGAATGAACGAAGCCATTATAGGATGAAACAGAAACAACTAGGGTTACAGTAACGAGAGACAAGAAGGGCGTGAGAGCCAACGGTGGAGACTTCACCAAGTCATAGCCTACTCGCATGCGAGTGAGACACAAACGAAGGAGTGTGAGCTTGTGAAGCTCAAACGGCAGAAGCCGATGCTGCAAGCAGGCGAAGGTAGAAACTGGGTAGGAAGGGTGGCAAATGGGAGGCGCAAATGCTATCGACTCGGCCTGCGACCCGACTGACGATGCGAAGGTACAACGTCGGAGTAGGACGCCGCCGATGCCGTGGTCGTTGGCCTGGTCGTACGAGCACAGGCACAGCAGGAGTTGGCGGCCTACGAATAGATACGTTAGAGGTGTGGCTACGCATGACCCATACATGGCAATTGATGTGACGTGCAGCTCCTGCTGCGCAGCCCGTATTCCTTTGCTGACACCGGCCCATATCCCGGCCGCATCCCTGCCCTCTTTGCCAACCGCACGCTGACAGCAGTGTCCAGGGTTGTGAGTGCAACTTGCTGGGTGTCACGGAACACGCCGAGCCAGTCGGCGGCTCCAGGATGTTTCAGAGACCGCAAGGCCCCAGCTCCCGCGGTTTGAACCGGCCAAGTTTCGGGCTGTTGTAGCTCTTTGGGCTTAGAACGAGGCGATGACACTACACCGTAGGCACTACTCGTACCTTGTGGTGCGGATGGGATCTGAGCGCAGCGGACCAGGGTCCGGGGTCCGCAGAGGTCGGGGCGCTGGCAAATCAGCTCGCCTCCATCGTCGTCGCCGGCGTAGCCTGATGGAGGTTTGACGTCGAGCCCAAAGTGGCCCAGAGCACGGTGAAGGATAAAAGGAAGCGCCGAGCGGCCGCGGCCGAAAAGAAACAATGTGGTTCGATGCAGACGGTCCAGCCCCTCTGCAACTCCGCGTCCAAGCTTGGCGCGACTTACACGCACCGTAAGCAATTTCAAATGCGAACTGGACCTGGGTCCAGCCGCAAGCCGATGGAACCAGCTGAAAACAGAGGACGTTGCATGCTGATTGCACTCTGGATGTCGTCAGTCGAATACGAGGACACGCGCATCGCGGTTGTAGCGCGCGAGCATGCATCGGCCAGCTCGACGCATGGCACCCCTGATGCAGCTCGGGCCCCGGGAGGCGTCTCAAAGTCCGGCAAGCAGCCGTGCATGATCTGGCTTGGCCAATCTCGTAGCCGAGACAGAAAGGCCCATGTGGCCGCCAACCTCGATTGGGCGGCGTTGGAGTGTAAGTTGAGTTTTGCTAGTCGCACGCCTCACCACAGGGCCCATGCGCAGGCCCCAAGTTTCTGGGATCAATAGCCCACGGTGGGAGCAATATGCCGAAGGATTTTTGGGGTCTGGCATTTGCGACTCAGGCCCGAGCCCGGGGTACGAATAAATCTGCACGGAAGAATCCCTACCTATACTACCGAGGCAACAACGCCTCGCCACGTATCGCTGGCCCTATGCACAGGTTCCAAACCTGCCCATACGCGCAGTCTGATGACCTTCTGGAACCCATTCCACCGATCTTAGGCTCGATCTCGGACCGAGAATTTAATTCGCCTTATGCAGTTTACGGTAGTCGTCATGTCGCCCTAGCATGCCTCGGCGCCGGCGACGGGCCCCCCTTGGCCCCCAGGCCATCCTGGACAGGCAGGGCCTTGTTCGTCTGTGGCGCCGAAATCAGGCACCAGACTCGTAAACTTCTTTCGGGCCCTAGCTGGCGGTGCTGTAGCGCCCTGCTAATATCCAGATTTCGGTTACCATTCCGGCGCCAGCAACGGCTCAAGCGAAGGCGTCAACGCGCCGCCGTCCCCTAACGGCTTGAGCTTGGGCGTTCAACCAGTTGAGGCGCTCCAGCCAGCGTCTCGGGTTCAGCGGCGGCTGTCAAACTTGTCTGCTGCCGCCATCGGCCCTACCCCGATGGGTTCCCACCGCCGCCGTTGGCCCCGACTGACCGAGACTAGCACCTCCGTCCACCTGCGCCTCACCGCACTGCCAAGTGGAAGCGGATGCTGCCCGGGTGTTTCCGCAGACCTACCTGCAGCATTGCTTGCCAAGACCAGTAGCTCTACGGGCGCACGGAGGTCATGATTCCAAGTTCTTCAGCTCTCCGAAAGGTGGAGCCTCGAGGCTGCATGTGTCGTCTTCAGTTGAGTTGTTGATCCAATGTCCCGTCTGTGGCACACTCGTGGCGCGATGCTTCTTCGACACGTGCATGCTCGCCAGGATCCCCAGTAATCTTTCATGCCGTCGTCGGGCTCTGAGACCCCAGCCTAGTTTCCGCAGGGCTCATGCCTCTTACTCGCTCCTGCAACTCGGCCGCTTGGCGTCCGAGACCGTTCTGATGCTCGTGTACCTAGCGCCATCGGTAGCCCCGGTTCACGCAGCGTTGCACTGACGATTTCGAATTCAGCGCTACGAAAGGCGAATCTACGTATGGTGCAGTGTTTCCTGCTCCGTGCGTGCGGCCTCACCGGAACGCGGAACCAGGCACGTCTTGACACCCTTGCTCGTCCTATGTACAGCTGCCTGTCAAGCCGGAGGCTACGCCAGCTGTGACAGTACAGCTTTTTTCCTCTTTTGTGGCCGTGCCCGGTTGGGTAAGTAGAAACTGCTATATCAAGCTCTTGCCAGGAATACATATGCATTGTCGTCCCATGACTTAACACGAGGCTGCATCTATATCCCGAATCAAATACCGACCTTCGGCTCGCCTTTGATTTTTGACGCCTCTTTTGCACTGCTCAACACTCACGTACTACTTTGAGAAGTACTCTTATAGCTCTTCCTGAGCCTCTCGAGCTACTTGATTGTCTGTCACGCCTGCGTCTTCGCCAAACATGGCATATTTCAGCTCCCACACATCCTCAGAAGAGCACTCGCCAGCCAGCTCGCCCCCTACAACGCCTGGTACCGGATCCGAAAATGGAGATGCGCCACATCTCAGTCTCGATGGCGGTCTCTACTTGCCCTCAACATCCTCGGCTACGGGCAGCAATATAATTCTCGTCATTGGCGGCCTTGGCTTCATTGGATCCCACACTTCACTCGAGCTCCTCAAAGCCGGGTACGACGTCGTCATTGTTGACAACCTTAGCAACAGCTTCGAGACAGTCTTCACTCGCGTAAGGACTCTTGCTGCCAAGCACTACCATGGCACTGGTCGCACTCTGCCCGCACTCTGCTTCCACAAGTTGGACTACCGGAGCAAGTCAATGCAGCATCTCCTCGAAATGTACTCGGTTCCGGTGTTGCAACCATCCACAACGGAAGGCCAATCTCCCCGGCTGGTCAGACAGTCCCGGATAGCTGGTGTCATCCACTTTGCCGCCTTCAAATCCGTCTCCGAGTCGATTGCCAAGCCAATCCAGTACTACCAAAATAACGTCTGTGGCCTCGTTGAGTTCGTGGAGCTGCTCGGCAAGCACAACATACGAAACTTCGTATTCTCGTCCTCCGCTACCGTTTACGGGACCAAGGCGGATCTCGGGCGACCGCTGCGAGAGGAAGACGTTGTTCATCACCCGGAGTCATACGTTGATGACAGCGGAGAGCAGGTCATCGCCGAGCCTCTGGTCTCGGGATTGCAGAGCCCGTACGCTCGGACAAAGTACTTCTGCGAGGCAATCTTGGCCGACATTGCGTATTCTGATCCCGCTTGGCGCATAGTCTGCTTGAGGTACTTCAACCCCATCGGCTGCGATCCATCCGGCCTGCTCGGCGAAGACCCGAAGGGCGTCCCCACAAACCTCTTCCCAGTCATCACGCAAGTCTTGACCGGTGCTCGAAAAGAACTGGACATCTTTGGAACCGACTGGGACACCCGGGATGGGACTCCCGTGCGCGACTTCATTCACGTATCCGACGTGGCTCGCGGGCACGTAGCGGCCATTGCGGCGCAGGTGGACGCACCGTTCCGCACATTCAACCTGGGATCGGGCACCGGTACTACTGTTACCGAAGCGGTTCAGAGCCTCGAGGCCGCTTCGGGCAAGCCGATCCCGGTCAACTGCGATGGCCGCAGGGCTGGTGATGTGGGATCATGCGTCGCGTCCAATGAACGCGCCTTTCGGGAGCTAGGGTGGTCGACCAAAGAGAGCATCTCGCAGTGCGCCAGGGATCTGTGGAATTTCGTGTCGAGGGCCGACAAAAAAGCTTAATCGAAATCACTTGATGCATTTGACACGGCCGAGGACTGGTTTCATGGATGGAGTTTGGTGTTGAGCCTGGGGTTATCTCAATTTGAAGGCACGAAGCCGCAAACAGTCGCACACAAGTTTATGATGCGCATAATTTCGAAAGCAATTTTCTCGAACGAGACATCCAAGTCAAATTGCTATGGTAATCGTGATAATCGTGACCTTGAAGGCGATTTTGCACTTGAATGTCAAATCCATGCTGCCACGCCAACACTCAGAGTCATGCGTTCAGCTTCTTCGGAATACCCGACAGACACCAGCTCAAGCAGCATCACACGGGCCTGCTTCGTAGGTCCGTAGCCGCCGTGGAGATCCGAGGCGCAAGGTGGCCCTCGTGCATAACAGTAGTCATGAACCTTGAAAACTGGATCCGGGGCACCCGCGAAGCCAAGCGAGGCTCGCCTACGAGTCTTATTGTCCTCTAATTAATAGTTCGGCCCCGACCGTTTCAAGTCAGCCCTATCCACTCTGCCACTTTCCATCGAACTCCAGAGTGGCTTTTTAGGTCTCTGGTAAGCTTGTCTATCCCCGGTCGGAAGAAAATCATCGCTGGCGCCTCGTCCACATTCGCCACTTCATCATGGATCCGCCTGTTCCTGGATCCTGTCAAGGCGTAACTAGCGTCCAACGGTGACGGCGGCGGGCTGAGATCTTATCTGACCGCCTTACCCCCGAGTTGGTGGCACACCCACGACACCGATTATATTTGGGGGCCATTGTTTCCCTCTCGCGCAGCCGGATTAGCGAACACACACTCAACCTCGACCCACCCACCATGAGCAAACCGTTTGTCCTCATACCCCTGTACATCTACCCACTCGAGAGGGCCTGGGAACCGCTGTTTCAGGTTGCCGTCGCGCACCCAGAGGTTCTATTTGTGGCCATCATCAATCCCAACAGCGGTCCGGGCCAGGATGCGCTCCCCGATGCGAGCTATGTGGCGGCGCTGCGACAGCTGAGTGAAGTTTCAAACGTTCGCACGCTGGGCTACGTCCACTGCACCTACGGCAAGCGCCCCGTTGACGCCATCAAGGCCGACATTGACGTCTACCGCGGGTGGAATGGCTGCCTCGAATTGGGCGGCATCTTCTTTGACGAGACGCCGTCAGACGCTCGCCACGTGCAGTTCATGGCCACCTTGGCCGAGTACACCAAGTCAACCTGGCAAAAAGACCTTGGAAAGCACGGAATGGTGATTTACAATCCTGGCGTCGTGGTTGGACGCGGCTACTTCGAGCATCCCGACTATGTCGTCGTCTTTGAGCAGTCGCAGGATCACTGGAACCGCTCCTTCGTATTCCAAGGGCTGCAGCACGCCTCTGCCGACGCGCGCTCCAAATCGGTGGCCATTATCCACTCCAGCACGGCAAAGGGCGGGAGAATTGAGGCCTTGACGAAGCAGATTCGGTCATTTGGGGTCTCGGGCATCTTTGTCACGGACGAGCAAGCCGGAGGCTACACAAAATGGCCTGCGGCATGGGAACAATTCGCCCAAGCCATGGCTGGGCTTCAATGTGCTACTTGAGATGCTCTCGGCAATCGCTTGGCGGGTGGAGAAAGTATACGAGAAAGTCAATAATATGAATAGGAATTATTAGTCTAGTCTAGTCTAGTCTAGTAATAAGATCTACATGACAATGCATACCGCGAGCGCAAGGACGAGCAGAATCACTAGCTGTTTATCGAGGTTGTGTACTTTTTCCCGTCGCAGTACTCGACCCACCCATCTAGATTCATCTTCTTGATGACCTTGCTGAAATTGTCAGACCCGGTAGCATTACCTTTGAGGGAGCAAATGTCATCTGTAGATTCAGCGCTGAGGTTGTCCGGGGCACCGTCTGGGTACTCAATGTTGAAGACGGGCTTGTTGGCCTTGATGAAGGGCGCAAACGACTGGCACTCCCCAAGCTCGATGCATTGCTCGTTGACGGAGAAGTGGACAACGTCGAGCACGTCATCAATGATGCCGGCTGCGTTTTTCAGGCCCGTTGACATGTTGTACGACGCGGCCTCGCTTGCAAGGAACTTGACAAAGTCGGCAGCCTGGTCAGAGGTGAGACCCAAGCCGTTGTCGTTTTGCTGTTTGGAAATCGCGCATTAGCTGAGTCCATTCTCAATCATTTTTGTCTGCATGGAGTTTTTTCTTACATAACCGTCTACGTTGTCTGGGTCGATGGCCATGCAGCCTTTTGAGGCAGCGAGCTTGATGCGCGCCTTCATGATGTCGCGCACCGAAGGGCTCGACACGTTGAGCCACTTTTCGCCGCGCCAGCCCTCGAGGTCATTGCCCAGATCCACCTTGTCGAATTTGCTGGCATCGTCGCGCCAGTCCTCGTAGGAGCCCGCGCTGAAGTAGCAGATGACGTTGATGCCGGCATTGTGCAGCTTGAGGAAGGTGTCGGCCGAGTTGTCAAACATGTCCAGGTCGTACACCTTTGTGTCGGGCGTGACGGCGGCATCGTCGCCACTCAGCTTCAAGGGCTTACTGAGGATGATTTGCCATGGTGTCCCAACGTCGGGCTGCCAGAGGGTGGTGCGGTTGATGCCAGGGCCCGTCTCGGGAGGGTTGTTGTCGCTGCCGTTGCCGCCGCGGTTGCGCGTGAGGCCGACACCCAGGCCGACCGCGAGCGCAATGACAACGATGGCGATGAGGGCAGCGATGCCAATGAGGAACTTTTTTGTTCGGAACAGGGACCTCTTTGGCTGCCCGCCAGCCATCGCGGCATCGGGCTCTGTCTTGTCGATGGAGGCCATGTGTTGACGGGACCCAGGGCGGACGTGGGTTTGCTTGTCGGAATGGCGGACTTGTGTGGGGGAGAGAAGAAGGATTGCTGACCAGACTTTCGGAACCAGCCGCCACAATTGTCGACTACACTACGTTATTATAAAGCCGTCCTCTGGGAGTCTCAATGTCTCATCACAGCCTCGAGCACGTTGCAACGCCCGTGCAAGACGCGGGTTGTTCCGAGCCACCGCTGCGCGGCACTTGACTGGCAGGCCGGGCAGAGGGAAATGAGCCCGCGCCTAGGGCTTCAGACGCCTAGGAAATCTGCCCTGCTGCCTAAGGTAGGGACACCGGGAGTTCTGCTGCGGTCCGTCCGCCTGCTTGATAGGTCTAGCAGAGGCCCTGGCCGGTTGGGAGTCTGCAAAGCCCCGGAGGCCGTCTGTGATCTAGGCCCGGGCACTCCGTGTCTGTCTTGCTCCGCACGTCGTCGTCGCACCGAGAGTGAGCAAGTTTAATGCACAGGCACGGCTTTCCCAACGGCACTTGGCCGTTCCGGCCTCTCTGCAGCATGGCGTCTGCATCATGGCGGCGCACAACGCACGCCTGACTCGCGCCCGCTCCCGGACCATGATCCGCGAACAGGGCCATCCCAGTCGCCAGGCGGCGCACTTGGAGATTGCCTCAGGTCGGCTTGAGCCAGGTTCCCTCGTCATGGTCCCGCCTGGGGCCGGCCCACTGATTAGCCTACCCCATCGGATCTGCGCGAGGGGCGTGTAAATGAAATCGACATGGAGCATGTGCCTCGCCAGCAACCGACGCCCCGCCGTCAACGACGGAATCCAAAGCCGCCAATACTTCCGTGCGCTGCGAGGCTCGACCTCTTGTTGTGCTCGGGGCGCTGCCAGTTCCGTGAACGTGACCATGCGTGGGATGCCGCGCTTCCGCTGCCAGGACGTTGGCCGCTCACATGCTGGTCTTGACTACTGTCCATGCCCGCTTCTGGTTGCGGGCCTTGGACTCTTGCCTGAACCTGCTTCCATGTCAACATCGGTTCCTCAGTTTGGCAAGAGCGGCGGCGGTACCGTGGCTCAGCCCCGTTGAACCTGGCTCCATCCTATCCAGGTTGGGTTCCCAAAGACGCCCGAAGTAGTCCGTGCCATTGACTCTATACATAGCGGCGGCTTGGATGACGGACGTACGAGCCCGTGTCATGCAGCATCGATTCAATATCGGACTTTCCACCCATCGCCCCAGAAGTCTGGTGGGTATCACCCCTCTGCCGCTGGTCTGTCGACGTTGCCGCGGAGTCTTTTCATCCATCATCCCAGTACCCTTGGACTCCGATAGCTCGCTAGTTGAGACGTCAGCCGCAATCCAAAGGCGCCTCTTTTCTAGGCATTGAACGGCTCAAGTCTCTGTAGGATCCTTTCCAATTTTCTTCTCGTGCCGTTTCCCGGCCTGCCAAGCTCGCCTCGAACCAGCCCTCGTCTGCCTGAGCTCTACATATATCTTCAAGCGCAAGTCTGGTGGCTAGAGTCCAACTCTTCACCACAGTCGTTCGTTCTATTCCTGTTTTCTCCTTCGTGGCAGCCCATCATGTTTCTGCACAAGGTTGCCAGTGTCATCGGCACCATCTGTGCGCTGGGGGCCACCCTTGCTGCAGCTGCCGTCACCGTCGACAGCACAGTCTTGATTATTGCTCGCAATGACGCAGAGGCTCAGCAGGCCACACTTGGCCTCGACGGCTACGGCATTCCTTACGAAACGCTCATCGTCCCTCAGACAGGCGTTGCTTTGCCCACCCTGAACTCGTCCTCTACCCAAGGTCGCTATGGCGGCATCATCACCATCAGCGATGTCTCCTATGACAACAATGGCACTTGGGCCAGTGCCATTACCGCTCAGCAGTTGGCTCAGATCCATGCGTATCAGACGGCTTTCAAAGTTCGCATGGTTCGTATCGATGAATTCCCTAATTCCGACTACGGTAAGCATCTTCAAACGATCGAGGTGCCGAAATTGCATCGTACTGACCCACGTTTCAAGGAGTCACCATCGCGATTGCCGGAGCGGGCTGCTGTGACGCTGGTGTAGAGCAAAAGATTAGCTTTTCCAACATCACCGCGTTCCCTGGTGCTAATATCAAGGTGTAAGTGTCTTCGTCCCATTCATTGCTCCACCGCATGAAACACGTTACAGGCGCTGACAAGATGCAGCAACGCGGGCGTTAGCACCCTAGGACTATGGCACTACCCTGCTACCATTACCCAGTCCAACACGACCTGGGAGTTCGCCAGCTTTGATCCTGCCGGCAGCTTCACGACCAAGACAACGGCTGCTGTCATCAATGCCCTCGAGGGTCGGGAGCAGATGGTCTGGTTCATCAGCTGGGCTCCTGACTGGTCTGCCACCACCAACTACCTGCAGCACTCATACATTCATTGGATGACTCGCAGTCTGTTCTCTGGCAAGCGCAAGGTCCACCTCAACACCCAGATTGATGACGTTCACCTCAACACGGACATGTACTATCCCAACGGCACCAACTTCAAATGCCGGGTTGGTGACCTCAACGCCCATGTGACTTGGCAGAAGAGCCTCAACGCTCGCTTGCCGGCTGGCTCGGACTATTGGCTTGAGCTGGGACATAACGGCAACGGCGACATTATTGATGCCACCGCTACCAAAAGCGGCGAGACTCTCTGCAAGCCCGACTACGCCGTTGACTATGAGTCCCCACCCGATACTCCTCTCGAGTTCATGAAGCCTCCGGGGACTGGAGTTGACCTGTGGCCCGCCGAGTGGACGACTTACGGGTGGACACAAAACTGTGCCAAGTTGAGCGATCTGGCCGCATGGTTCATGACAAAGGCCAACCTCAATGCTTTTGCTCACGTCTCCCACACCTTCAGCCACGAGGAGCTGAACAACGCCACCTATCATGATGCCTCTCGCGAGATCGCCTTCAACCAAGCTTGGTTGAAGCAGATGGGCATCGACCAGGCCACCAGGTTCTCGCCCAAGGGCATCATTCCCCCGGCCATCACCGGCTTGCACAACGCCGATGCCATCAAGGGTTGGCTAGACAACGGCATTGTAAACGTTGTGGGCGACAACACTCGGCCTATCCTGCGCAACCAGCAGAACAAGTATTATGCCCTCGCCAGCACAGTCGCCGTCAACGGCCGCGAGGGCATCACCATTGTCCCCCGTTGGGCCACCACCATCTACTACAACTGCGACAAGTCCGACTGCACTGTTCAGGAGTGGAAGGACACATCTGCTGGCAAGGGTGACTTTACGTCTCTGCTCGATGACGCCCGCGCGACCAATACCCGGTATCTCCTGGGACTCCAGTCCGATCCATACATGTTCCACCAAGCCAATCTGCGCCAGACAGACGTTGATACCATCACCGTCGGCTCCCAGACGGGCAAGATGTCCTTGGTCATGAGCTGGGTTGAAACTATTGCTCAAGAGATGTACCGCCTGACAAATTGGCCAATCACATCGCTGAAGCACGACGATATTGCCACCTACTTTCTCAACCGCCAAACCTTGGATAATTGCAAGCCAAAGGCAGCTTACAACTACGCTGCCGACGGAAAATCGATCACGTCTGTCACAGTCACAACTACTGGCAACACCTGCAGCGTCCCCGTCCCTGTGACGTATCCCAGCGGTCTTGCCTCGTCGCTGGGTGGCACCTCCACACTGGACAAGGTCGGCAGCGAGCCGCCCATCCAGTGGGTGAACATGGCAGGCAAGCCAGTGACGGTGAATTTGTTGACGCCGGTCAAGCTGTAAGTCATGGGAAGAAGCACAAAATGGACAGGAGTGGCGGGCGGTTGCCGGTGGGTGACCAATTTCTTACGGGTTTAATGAATTCTTCTGAATAAATATTACGAGTTTGAACATTGTGCAGACTGTATACGGGCGTATTGTGAGCTTCAGGAGACTCGGTCTGATGCATTTTCGGTAGCGAGTTCATACTTCGATGTTGTAGCAATACTGCGGACAGACTGGTCAGCATGTATGAGTCGCACCAATCGGTCAACAAAATATAGCCAGAGGTTGGAATGTACCGAAGGCTCCGAGTGAGCAGTGTGGCGAGTGCACACGACTTCACACCCCGGGGCAGTTTCGTTCAATAATAACAATAGTGCCCGGTTCTGAGCTTCGTCACTTTGATGGTTCCATTGTCTTGCGAATGTATCAGTACTCGCAAGTCGATAGATCTCATTGGGTCTGAACCCCGTTTGACAAGGCTTTTGGAGCGTATTTCGTAAATCTACCAAGTATCTCAATTGATTCTACGGCCAACTCCGGTCCATTGTGGCGCCTTGCTGATGTCTCGCATATACGAAATACGCGCTCGCTTGATAATAGCGTGTATTCCGTAGTGGCCTGGTAGGGCTGGGGAGTCAGATCAACTTCTTGCACAACGGACTAGGTAGGAAACGTTGGATGGGGTGTTGGATCACGCCGGGGGGGAGACGGACAGTCTCCATATATTTGGGCCGGGGCAAGCCGGGGGTGTCGGCCCGCGGTATCGACTCTGCACCTGCATCTTTCACGTCTCACACAAAGTGTCTCAACAGGCAAGATGCCAGGAGATTTTTCAGCTGCCATGGTCCGTCCTCCATATCTTCACTAGTCCATTCGTGTATGCACGAAAACGTGACCCACGTTCGGTCCTTCGCCACTCGACTGCATTTTTTCAAATGTCGACCCGCATGCAATTGAGGGTGAAAGAGGCACCAGTGAGAAAAACCCCAGCGCCGTTTGTGGATTCATCTCCTGTATTAGGAAATGTTTAGCGACGTCTAAAAAAAAGGCACAGCGTGGAAGTGCCTGTGTTAGGCAAGGTCTCGCCAGCAAGACTCATTCACAAGCTGCAGTATCTGCAGGGTAAGTGCAGAATTGGTTGCATCGCGTATGGAGCATCCGTTGGTCCGGACGAGCTACATACAGGCAGTCGCCAATAAAACACGCCACTGCTAGTTTTAGACCTCAAGAGAAGATCACACTTGTTGAACCCTCCCGACGGCTTGTAAACGCACAAACCTTGTATTTCATAGCGAGCGTCGCCGAAACTTGACCTGATTCCCGGTCAAGTCTTGATTGGTTCGGTGAGAAGAATTCTAGAACGTGGTTCAGTTTGCGCGTGGACGACACAGGGGGCTGCCGATGAATCGATCGATGGCTTGATGCCCCAGCCGAAGACAACGAGCAAATAGCCCTGCGGAACAGGGTGGAAGACTTGGAAGCGCAGCAGGTGAGTTTTCCCCAAAGGTTATCTTTAAGTTAGAGCGTCATGAACGACGGTATCCCCACGGTTCCAGGCGCCCCGGTTCAGAACACCGACTCCCGATCGACAAGGAGTACGCGGTCAAATCGGACAAATCGGTCAACGGCAACGGCAATGGCATCTTGCTATCTGGCCACCGACTTAGGCGGTACCGCTGATCCAGAGCATGAAGCTCCAGACATCCTCGCAAGACGTGATTTTGTAATAAGAAGGGGACATTGTTATAACGGAGCCTTTAAAGAGAAGAGGGGCAGCAGGGCGGTCCTGACTTCTTCCTAATATAAACTCTAGATTATCATTTAGGAACCCAAACCAGCACACGTAGCGGCGAGTCTGTGCTATTAGCTAATATCTGAGGGTGCACAAGATAGCAAACGTTATCAAAAAGCTGGACGAGCTGGAAAGAGAAACTCGTAATGACTTGCATTTCTAAGCTAGCATCTTGTAATAGGAAGACCAGGTCCGTATCTGTGAGAATAATCACTGGAGCCATGACTCTAAGAGAGGTGCAGCTGATTGATTATCTCCAAGTGATATTGTTTGAGTCTCAGCATCCAAGACCACACAAAGTATGCGAACCCATTCATCACTTCTGTTTGACCACCTGCAGTAAACATAGATATTAGAAGGCGTACTCTCCAAATTGCAGAAAACAAGCCTTCTCAAAGGGCAAGACGCTGGTAATCTACTTACGCATGCATAGCACCGCGCTGGACGACAACTTCGCCTGGCTGGCAAACTGTTTCTGCAGTATCCATATGTTTGCCTTGGCCATCTTCGATTTTGAAAGAGTCAATCGGCGTGATGAGAATGGGGGACCCATTCTGGACAAACATATAGTCTTGAGAGACCGTTCGGTGCTGCGCATGTGATGTTAGCCCGGAAACTCCCAGCCGAGCCATTGACTAAAGGGGGGAACCTATACCATTGGGGTCGTGTACCCTGGAGCCAACTCTAAAAAGTAAATGTGTACACCGCCGGGCAGTACAATGCCCGCGCCAGGAGCGGCAACAGCTTCAAGCCTGGTAGGCGGCATGTTAGTCTCTTTACTATCGACTGGGATTTTCGTATAGTATTATGATAGCGCAAAGGGCACTACTCACGCCTTGTCATTTTTCGCCGGAAATTTGGTCGCCCCAATGATTGCCCTTTTCATGACGCCTCCAAAAATGTCCACTGGCTGCACATTGCCAGAGGTTACGGAGACACCCGGTTCGTGGCCCCCGTAACCTTGTTCATATGCCAATTCTTTGTCGGCATTGGATATCTCGATTCGCCGTGGCACGGGTAAAGTATAAGAGCCTGATGACATGTCTGCAGTGTTGGCAAGTGAGTGTCGTCGTGTTAGACGGCCTTTTTTACCATTTTGAGGATGAAAGACAAGTCAATATATCTATATAAGACCGCGGGCTACTGCTATCCTGTTAATGGGGCTAACACTTACAAATCAAGTGCTTGGTCATGGAAGCCCATAGAGGGACCACATAGGGAGGCGCCCGTGCGCGCCGCTATGTGGTCCCCTTGGTCATCGTCAGCTTACATACGACGCGTAATACATTAGCGCGCAGGCTCCATTATTAGCGGCCAATTGTATTAATGGGTCGATCACATAGACAACGAGTCCGCAGTCAGGTAGGAGTAAAAGGTGCCACTGGTATTGTAATAAGACTAAAGTGTGTAGTTCGGCCGGCCGTCGAGGCTGACCTAGCAACGGTCCCCGAGTGGTTCCCGTACAAAGGTGTCAAGTAACGTTACTCTGCGCCCGCGTTCTCGTGTTTTGTTTCTTCCTTCCTTCATGCTTTCGGTGCATGCAACTTAGCTTTCCACGACTGCATCGCCACGTCTTCGCTGCACCTTCTTCATCTTGTCCGCACTGTCAAAATGGCTCTCAAGAAGAAAACCCCCGCTTCGACTCGTGGCCGTGCGCGCAGTCGCGGGCTGGTCAGGTACCATCCCTGGCAGTAGTGCCCGTCCCACTGCAGCTCCTCGGGACCGTTTGAGCCTGGAAAATGACATGTGCTCATGGCTGCCAAAAGACAGAGCGACAGTTCTCTTATCGGCCACGGAGAACGTGACTTCGTGCGTTTGGGAGGGTATGAAACTCTCGTGATAATTTATCTGCGGACTTGTCAGACTGTGAGCACTTTCCCGCGGTTGACACCGCAACTGTCGCACGATCAATCATTTGATGCATCTCCTACGGCAGCATGTACGCAGGGGGAGAGTATAGCAATGAAGGAAACTTCCGACCAGCCGCTGCCGCATACAGCATTGACTTATGCATCGGCGCGGACTTTTTAATGGCCCCTTCTGCACACACAGGTACTGCCCCCGCGTATAAATGAGCCATGGATGTAACTTTAGATAATGACGATCGTCTGCATACCTTCTTCCGACTCCGACCTGGACATGAGCAGCAGGCTCTCCCAGGAGACATCGTCTAGGATGTTGCAATGTGTACTGCCATTCCCAACGTCCCTGACCTCTCTGATAGTACCCATGCCCACCCTTTGAAATTCGTAGAGCTGAGGAACATTGATAATCACTGCTAGAAAATATGCTGTGGTTAGAATCGCGAGTGTCGCAGGCTGCAATGTTGCATATCCCGTTTGTGTAGACGCTATCCATCGTCATGGCCTCACGCTCCCAGTCCTCGAACGAATCTTGCAGTATGCTTCAAGCAATTTAAGTAGTTAGCAACTACAGAGACGAAGCGGAGTTTGAGAATTAGGAGAAGCTCACCATAATGAGTCGATCCAAAGGTAGCGTATATGAAGCTTCCTTGCGATGTATACCGCGTCTTTGTAGCATTGAGGGAGTGTATTGACAGGCACACCGGATTTCATAACCAATTAATTGCTTTTGGTAAGGCACAGAGGAAGAGAAGGGCCCAGATTATGACTCAGCGTGAGGTATTTAGCTTTCTGTATGCCATGGTTGCTTGGACATCGGGTCTCTCGACGGGGGCAATGCAGTCGCATGCACTCCCGGCCGGCCGTACGTCCAAAAGACGTGTTGAAATCCAGCCGCTAGTCTGTGCTAGACCACATGCAGTATGTTCCTTAATGCATGTCTCGAATTCGTGCGACAGAAACTGGAGGTCGTCTTTGCCGCCTTCCGGCGACTCCAAAGGCCCGTTGTCGACGAAGTCAAGGTCCGCTTCCACGCCAATTAGTATGTGTTTGAATTCATCCGCAACAGCTGCTAGTCTTACAATTCGCAAACCCATCTATGCTGCAGTAGAAGAAGGGGATCATGGACATATGAGAGCACCCTTCATCTGCATAGACACGAAACTGCAGCATGGAGGGGAGCGTACCTCCTTTTTTAAAAATCCATACACTGGTGAGACGCACTGAGTCTTGCACTTTACTTCCAAGCACATATTGTATCATGCTGATGAGTGATTCGCATAGTTGACAGCCCGTGGAGTTCAAGAATTCGCGTAGGTGCGCAAAAGAGCGAGACCGCCCGTCCAAATTCCATACAGATAACATTGATCGTATGGGGAAGATGACCTGAACTGGTTGGCTCGGGTTCCACGGACAAGGAACACCATTTCCATGTTCTGATGCAGTAGCGCCTTCGTATCTTTGCATGTCGTCCCGCAATCTCTGAATGTCAACATCGCTGTAGTCGTCTCTGATGGCGTCCTCAACTGCTTGCCGCTTCAGTTTCCCGATTCCTTCCACCAGATCCGGTCGTGCAAATTCGAAGTGCTCCAAACAGGAACTGCAGATCTTTGACGTGTTCATTGGTGCCTAGAATTTAACAGGCATTAATGTGTGGGCGGACTGACGACTAACGAACAGTCCGCAGGCGAGTCCTCACCATGTGCATATTGTTGCCTAGATCACGTGTATTGTACCCCTCACCTTGAGTACCGACGGTATAGGTCTTAACTCACCCCCGGAAGGTAGAGGCAGTAGCAGCCTCGTATGTAATTACGCGAGGCTATGATGTGTATTGTGGTGTAGCTAGCTAGATCAGTGACAATTACACAGCCCACCCGGAGCGTAGCGAGGAGTTGCTTTCCGCTCTTCCGAGCACCACTCGCGGGCTGTTTGCTTCGAGAACTTTTAACAGACCGCAACCAAAGCCTGAGTAATAGAGGCGAGAAGATGTTCCAAAAATATATTTACTAAAGAAGATTTTGGTAAACATGGGTCTTTATTCGAGAACATGGTTCGAGCCAATTTATGAGCATCAAGATGAGCTCAAGAAGTGCTGGTGCAAAGAGTGGAATCTGGACGTTGACGAGAGGGGGAAAGACAAAGAGAAAGGTCTGTCAAAGAAAGACGGACCAGGGAGATGGAGCGCTTCCGATCCAGCGCTTCCTGCCTTTCTAATGCCCGCTGTCCTTGCTTTGTCCGGTCACTCGCGGTTGTCGTTTCCGCCAGATGCCCCGACGATCATGATAGAGCCGGCGAGGGCCGAGCTCCAGGGTTGTCCGTGCGTGGTGCTTCCTACGCTGACGAGGGCAGTTCCTCCAGATTTATTGGGTATTCAGAGATATTCGCTGCAAAAAAGTTTGGTAATGGTGCTGGCGACGGTGGTGACCACTGATGATAAATCTGAAGTCGGACAGGTAACAAAAAGATTCATCGCAATAAACAGAGTAGTAATCAGCATCGCCCATTATCACGCACAATCTACTTTTGTACGTTTGCTCGCCTAACGCATGAGACGTAATACTGCTCCCTAAAAGCCCAGCAGAACACCGCAAAATATGACAGGTTCATGATTGTTTGCCGAATTACAGCTTTATCGAATCAAGTCCTGGCTAGCTAGCGACAGCTTCTTTAACGCTATAACTGCTATTCAAAGGCTATCCAACCTTGCAGCCGTATTAACCTACACCAATACAAGATTGCGGTGTCCGTCTCCGTCACCCGACGAAGCGCAACTCGTACATGTAGCTCATGCAGCCCCATGTGACCCGGAAATGAATCACCAGACGGCTGCCCCCAATCGATTGAACCCGGACATCCCTGGTCGCTACCCCATGATTTGCGTCGGCTCGTTTGCATTGGTCCGGGGTTGCTAAATTAGGGTTGCGTGGCGTCGGCGCCACGCAACCACCACAGATCATAGACTCCTCCCAACGACCCTTCAGGTTACCTCTCACTGCACCTCTTGGCTCGGCGACGACGAAACAAAAGAAGTTGCGTGTAACCCCAGGTCGTGTGCTTTTGGATACGTCGAGTACTCTTAAACCTACTTATTCCTCCAGTGGTCGATCTTGGGTCCGGCTTCTCCATGCCGTTGTCGATGCGCATTTGTTTCCGGCTTCCACTGCGTCGCCAACGGTCCTATTTGTAACACAGTGGGCTACAAGAGTGTGGTGCTGGGAATTGCAAAACACCGAAAGCGACACAACCCTTTCGCCGTTTCACTCCATCTTGATTGAAAATACCACACTCGTCTTTTGGATCAGCCTCTGTCGGTGAATCACTTCGGCAACCAGGACAACGCAACATGGCGCGACGTCTGCTCACCGGAGGTCTTGCTAGTGGCATCCTACTCATGCAGCTCGTCGCTTGTTTCAAATCTCCCCCAGGATACTTGAAAGAGAGCGCATCTGTTCGGTCATCTATGTTCAAAGAGGTGTTGAATCATGCCGAACCCGCCGCCAACGGCACGCAAGTCCTGGAAGATGCCTTCTATGCCCTCGCCATCTTGCAGGACAGCTACTTTGAGGCCGTCAACGGCACTTGGCCGTCCTCCATCGATTGGACGGGTGCCGTCATCGAGACAATTGTGTCGGGCATGTTGACGACCATGACACAGTCATTGGCCTCGGACGATTTCGGCGGGGATTCCAGATGGAAGCAAAAGGAGAATCTCATCTCATCGGTCTTCGCTCAGGTCATCCACTCCTTCTTTGGTCAGAACGTGTTAGCCATCAAAGGCCAAGTAAGTGTTCTTCAAATCTGCCCGGATGGAACGAGATCTGACAAATGAAGGCATACGATGACATTCTATGGGTGGTTTTAGGCTGGGTCGAGGCCATAAAGTTCTTACAGCTTCATTCCGAGCTGCACTACCCTGGGACAGGGCACGACTGCAAGCACCTTCCCATTCAGCTTGATGAGGCGCTCCAGACATCAGCTTGGCAAGGCTACAACTGGCTCTGCACCTTTGCGGATCGTGCGCGGGCCTTCTGGGACCTCGCTACGGAGGGCTGGGACACAAAACTGTGCCACGGAGGCATGACCTGGAACCCCAAACTCACCCCGTACAAGAACGCCATCACCAACGAGCTGTGGATATCGGCATCCATTGCCATGTACCAGCACTTCCCCAACGACACCTTCAAGCAGTCCTGGGCGGCTAGCAAAGGCTTTCCCATCAAAGATCCGGTGTACCTGGCAGCTGCCGTCGAGGGGTACAGGTGGTTCAAGGGCGTCAACATGACCAACCAGCAAGGGCTTTACGTGGACGGGTTTCATGTCGATATGAGCAAGCCCGGCAACGTGGAGTGCGACCAACGCGACGAGATGGTCTACACCTACAATCAGGGGGTCATTCTCACCGGGCTTCGGGGCTTGTGGTCGGTCACAGGCAGTGGGTCATATCTAGAAGATGGATATAGGCTCATCAGGTCCGTCATCAACGCAACTGGCTGGAACCTCGACAATAATGAGCCCGTGGATAAGCCGAACCGTGGTCTGTTGCCTTGGAGAGGCCTTGGCCGTGGTGGCGTCCTCGAGGAGCAGTGCGATGCGAGCGGGACGTGTTCCCAGGACGGGCAGACCTTCAAGGGCATCTTCTTCCACCATCTCACGGCCTTTTGTGCTCCCATCGAAGTCGCCGCCATAAAAGTTGGCATAGATGTCAACATGAGGGGTTATTTCAGCGTCAAAGCAACTCACGAAAAGGAGTGTCGCAAGTATGTCGCCTGGCTCAAGCACAATGTCGACGCTGCCCTGGAGACTCGCGACAGCGCAGGTCGCTTCGGCATGTGGTGGGGAGCGGGACAGTTTGCAGCCGTCACGGAGGAGGAGGACGGCATCAACCACCAAGCAGCCAACACTACGGATTACCGCAATAAAGGCACCCCGCAAGACAAGGTCTGGGGTATTGACAAGTGGGAGCCCGGGACCCAGAGCACCAAGCTGCCCTGCAAGGACGACCTCGTCCTGCAGCCCAACAACAAAAATCGCGAGCAAAACACATCTACGGATGTCAAGGACGAGACAATGCCCAATGAGGTGGCAGGGGGCGCGGATGACCCGAACAATCGCGGTCGTGGGCGGACGGTGGAGACGCAAGCTGGGGCAGTTGCGCTGCTGAGGGCGTACTGGGAATTGTCACAATCGCGGCAATGACGTATATTCGGAGCTCAGCTTTGTTTCTTATACATGTTCTTTTACCATAATTATACCGGGTGATTTGTCCGGATGGAGGTGAAGTGGGAGTCCATTATTGCATCCTAGTCATCAGAGGCAATGCCATCCGCGATCAGGCACGCTCGCCACTGAAGTTCATTGTAAGGGCTTCAGCCGGGTTCGGCACAGCAGTTGGGTCCAGACAGAAGGTCTATTGAAATATCAAGAAGAGGTATAGTGCGTGCGCGGCCCTAGGATCACTGCACCGCAACATACGAACTGGTCCGGCTTGACTCAGCAGACCGGCGGCTGGATTCTAACAACCGGGGCCCGTTACATGTACCTGTATGATGGTTTGAATCCAACTTCCATTAAAGTTTTGCGGCATTATACAAGTTTTATTCACTAACTCAGGTACGATGGCGCCACTGCTTATATCAACTGAAGCATTCCGTATATTCGCTCATAAAGAGTGCGAAGGGCTCGTATTGCTTTGCTCTTGGCAGACCTTTATGAAGCCACTAGAAAATCGTACGATATAACTGTACAGCTGAGGCGGACAAGCAAGCACTCGTGCCTGCCCCCACGTTACTAGGATCCGCTTTGACTCGCCCACTAAGATGGGTGCTAGACACCTAGGTGAGCACAGTGTCTCTTGCCCAGCCATGCTCTTGCCACGGCTATTAAAGTTACTTCTAGAAGCTATCTCTCTACGAGAGCCTTATAGCAATGTCTCATTTTTTCAGCTATATCTGTCATGCTATGAATTATGCTTCCATCATCTCAAGTCACTCATGCAGATTATCTATAAAAGTGTTCCGGCCTTTCCACTCTGAAAACTAGAATCAGAGTTATTCATTCACTGATCTTTGTCCTTGGTCTGTCCACCCTGATTGCGATAAGCTGCTCTCAAAAAACCGGCCACCGACTTTGTTAGCCAGACCCGGAACTTCTCTCAAACCACTACAACGTTGCGTTACACGGCAGGGTGTTTTCAATCTAGCATTCAAGCCTTTCTCATAAGTAAGCACTCCTGTTGCTGGCATGAGACCGAGGCGGACAACGCTGGTATACAAATCTAACACTGTCATTTTTCAAGCGACAGCGGCAGCCAGCAGTCGGCCAAGGAGAATTAGTCATGCATTACAAACTCTTATTTATGGCACTCTTCACTTTCGCGGCCTCCGCTCTGGAAGGCCGCGATATGACTAGTAGCACCGCGTCACCAACCCCCACCGATACATTTGGCTCTCTCGTCTTCTCCCCAGGCGTTCCCCATGGTCAGTGCTTCAACAAGATGCTCGGACATTATAATCTTGTTGGTTACGACCCGCAGGCCCGTGTCATCGATACATGTGTTAGCGATGTTGTCCGCCGGTTTAATTCGGAAGCATCGTTTCTAGCATATGTCGACAGATGGGTGTCTAGCTCAGACCGCGTAACGCTT
Source organism: Tolypocladium pustulatum (assembly GCA_024340155.1). Lineage (NCBI taxonomy): Eukaryota > Fungi > Ascomycota > Sordariomycetes > Hypocreales > Ophiocordycipitaceae > Tolypocladium > Tolypocladium pustulatum. The sequence continues at coordinate 101,082 of JALHBY010000039.1, read as the reverse complement.
TGGCGCTCTAAATCATCGACCAATCTGAACCACATTTCGCCAGAGCCGATCTCCGCTTTGCCTAATCTTGGGAGCACGGAGCAGAGTCTCGGCGACTACTTTGTCAGCAGGCCATTCTTGCAGGATTTTCTTTCAGGCGCACAGTATCGAAATATTAGATACTATGCTGCAGATTTGTCGCTGGACTAGACGACTCTAACTCTGTGATACACCATGCACTGAAAGCTTCCACGCCTAATGTTTAGCGACAGAAATGGAGGTTACGTTGAGATGCGGGCTCAGAGTGCTGCTGCGGAACGTCTTCGTATCCTGACGGGGGTAAAGAAGGGTGGGGAGGATGGGAGCGTGTTGCAAGGCTGGGTATTGCTGCGGGGGCAAACTGCAATTTTGCGAGTAATTCGCCACGGCACTCTGCTGTCACTTATACTGATAGGCGTCTGACATTGTTATAAGTAAATAGAGTAGGCCTCTGCGCATTACCGCTTCGTTTTCTAGACGAGCCACCGGAATACCGGTTTTGAATGTAGGAGGATGGTGTTGCAAATTCGAAGGGAATTTAGCATGATTGACCGATGAAATGAAGCTATGGCCGTTGGGCTGCGACGTACCCATATATGTAACATCTCGTTCATTCTTACACAGTGCAAGACCTAGGCACTTGGCGAAGGGAGAAAGGCAATCCCTCAATCCCTCCCTGTGTACAGTATATACCACACAACGGAGCCAGAGATGGGGAACCATTCATGGAAAATCGAATGCCCGTTGGACTTAAAACGGGGGCCAGCCATAGAACAGGGAACCTGCGCCAGGGGCTATGAGCCCGAGCAAGCTGCTCGACGGATGTTGGTGCTCAGTGTCCAGACGGGGCGGGGCACGCAAAGGGTCTTGTTCGTCATGCATCTCCGGCGTGGCGACGAAGGGTTTTCGGGGCCTCGAGGCATGTACTCGTAGTTTGTAAGTTAGTTCCTCACGGATCCAATTCAAGCCGTTACACCATAAAGGTCCTGCGCCGAGCCAGTAGTCTGGGGGATGGAGCCCGCTTTGCTTCAACGGAGAAAATCCTCTCCGGGACAAACAGGTGCCCGGACACGCCACTCCAAATATTTGATTACTGGAAAAGAACCTTCCACCACTTCGCCTACGCACTTTCAAGTGGGGTACAGCGGCTATACACTCGACCCAGTGGCATAGAAACAAAGTGTGCTCATGTTCCTGACGCCGATGTCTGCCTCGGTCGAGGAGATGAAGCTGGCCGTGCAGCCGAGTGGTACGGCGCTACAATTTCTGGATCTGTGGTCAGGAGTCCCGTTGGTAATTGCACCTGGCCATGTAAGTTGCGATCGTGTCGATCGTAACTGTGCGCTTGTCTACGTGTAGGTCGACGTGCCTCACGGGGTCGAAAGACTCTAGGCCGGCGGGCGCGGTGATGCGAATCTTCATAACAATTCTGTGTATGTTAAGACGACCATTTCATAGCGTCAATAGCCCAACATGCAGAGAGGAATGCGATTCCTAACCCGACCCGGACCGGACGGTAGACTACATCAAGGTCTGACCACTCACGTCGACGTGAACAAGGTAGCGTCAGAAAATGTAGGGGAAAGGGCTAATTGGTGGTGAGAGCTGAGCCTCAAAGCCGGCTCCAGAAGGGTTCTGTATTGTGGCCATGCCCTACCGGTGCGTGTTAACGAGTCCGATGCTCAGCGGCTGTGGGTGTTCGCTTGGCACGGATACCGGAGCCGAGGGCGGGGCCGGGTCTCGACTCTAGGCCACATTGGGGGAGCGATTCGAGCCTGTGGCCACTGCGAAGGAGGCTGCGCACGCCGCGTGGCTTGGATTGGCAGAGTGTTTTGAGGGTTGCCAGCGTCATGAGGGCTAAGGTATGGGAGGCCTCAAGTATAAGTTAAAGGGTTGACTGTGCTCGTAATGGAGAATTGGTTCTGAAGGCGCTATAAATCAGATACTTGAACCATCACTACCTCGCTCACGAGTGACTGCACTTAGCACACATCTTTCACACTGCAACGACAGCAGACAATACAAGTCTCGTCTCTCTAAGAATCTAGAATTGTCGCTGAGGAGACAGCCGTTGCAGACCGCAGCCTGCAAGCAAGCCTAGCCGCCATGAGCTTTTTCATCATGCCCCTCACCCGCATGGCCATCCGGTCCTTTTACCGAAATGAGATCGATGGAAGACAAGGACAAGATGGACAGCACCACGGCCAGCATGGAGGCCATGGACAGCAAGCAGCCTATGGCCAACAGGCAGGTAATGGGCCAGAAGCAGGTTACGGGCAGCAAGCCAGTTACGGGCAGCAAGCCGGGTACGGCCAACAAGCAGGTTACGGTCAGCCAGCTTACGACCAGCAAGCTTCATACGGCCCACCACCAGCTTACGGCCAGCAATCAGATTACGGCCAACAGCCAGCGTACGGCTACGCTCCTGCAAACGCAAACGCAAATTACGCCCCTGGCAATGCAAACTACGCTGCTCCAAACGGACCCTACAACCCCAACTACGACAACAGCTACTACCCGCCGCAGCGACCCATGGGCGGCGGCCAGCGCAAGGCGGAGCGTCGCGCCATGAGGCAGATGCGCCGGGAGGAGCGCATGGCCCGCCGCGCGGGGCGGGGGCAACCGACGCGGTCGCTGGACCCGTCGCCGGCCCGGTCTGTTGAGAGCGATGACTCCGACCCCGTTGCTGAGCGGGGGGTGTATACTCCGGAAACGGCGAGGGTGAGGGACGAGCCGCCTGCGTATGAGGAGATGCAAAGAAAGCCGAAGGAGCAAAGTGGATTGTCACCGCGAAGCTGAAGGCGTGATGCTGGGATTAATATTTAATGCAGCGGGCGTTTTTCTTTGCGCTCTTTATACGTGTATTATAGCAGATGGCGTTTAATGACAATTTTCCGTGCCACAAGACGATGTTTAGACCGACTTGCGAGTGCTCACGATACTCTGCACCGTTGCAAACTTCCTTCACGTTGGTGAACAGCTCGACAGTCATCATGACATGGATGGAGGCTGCAGCTCCGATATCGACCGCAGCAGCTACAGTGGAGACGTGCCGCATGGCCACACCATCCACTTGGAGGCTGCTGATTCTCATCGACTGCCATGAACCTTGGGTGCTCGACATCCCGTGGCGATTGTGAGTACGCACTGCATCCGTCGCGAGAGAGGGACAGAAAGGCGAGAGAGACTCAGGCAAGGGAATTTGGTCTTTACAATGACTGATTAGAGCCACCGAGCCACTACGGACAACATGGGTGACGGCGCGCTGGTGGGTCTTCGCCGTACTGTCCCTGTAGTCCGCCATCCCGTCACCTTATCAACTGCCGCCCCGCCGTCAAAAACCTTGGTCCGATGGCGGTGACTGTTCTGCTCCCTCCTCCATCCCAACCAGCAATTCCCCCCAGAAAGCGCCAATTGCCTCGCCATGCCGTCGTCCAGCGAGCAGCCGGCCACGAACGGCACCGCCCAGGATGCCAATGGCTCTTCGCGGCCAGAGACGCCCGCCGGTAGCATGGCCCTGACCGAGTACAGCGTCAACCCGTCACCGCCATCGGAGGAGAAACGGGCACGCATCAGGGAGGTGGTCCCGGAGGACTTTTTGCTACCCAACGGGTACCCGGATGTGAGTGACTGCGGCGGCGTGTTTGTGCGACGGAAACAGAGGCTAACTGGCCAATTCGACGGCAGTATTTACGAATGATTGCCAGTGCCACGTCCCGAGTCTACGAGGCCTGCAACGTCACTCCCCTGACCCATGCAGTCAACCTGAGCAATCGTCTCGAGTGCACCGTCCTGCTCAAGCGCGAGGACACGCAGCCCGTCTTCAGCTTCAAGCTGCGCGGTGCGTACAACAAGATGGCGCACCTCGACCCTGCGCAGAGCTGGAAGGGCGTCGTCTGCTGCTCCGCCGGCAACCATGCCCAGGGCGTCGCCTACTCGGCCCGAAAACTCAAGATACCCGCTACCATCGTCATGCCCGAGGGCACCCCCAGCATCAAGCACACAAACGTCGCGCGCCTTGGAGGCCACGTCGTGCTGCACGGCGCCGACTTTGACGCCGCCAAGGAGGAGTGCGCCCGCCGCGAGAAGCTCGACGGGCTCATCAACATCCCGCCGTTTGACGACCCCTACGTCATTGCCGGGCAGGGCACCATCGGCAACGAGTTGTTTGGCCAGGTCAACATGTCCAAAGTCGAGGCCATCTTCTGCTGCTGCGGCGGCGGCGGCCTCATCGCTGGTATCGGCCTGTACGTCAAGCGCATGGCGCCGCACGTCAAGGTCATCGGCGTCGAGGCCCACGACGCCAACGCCATGGCCCAGTCGCTGAAAAAAGGCGAGCGAGTTGCGCTCAGGGACGTGGGGCTGTTTGCGGACGGTGCGGCCGTTAAGGTGCTCGGCGAGGAGACCTTCCGCATCGCCCAGGAAGTGGTGGACGAGGTCGTCGAGGTGACTACCGACGAGATTTGCGCCGCCATCAAGGACATGTACGACGACACGCGGTCTGGCCTGGAGCCGGCGGGGGCCTTGTCTATTGCCGGCCTGAAAAAGTACGTGGCAGGACGACCGTCGCACGAGCCGAGCCGGACGCTCATCGCCGTGACGTCGGGCGCCAACATGAACTTTGATCGGCTTCGATTCGTGGCCGAGCGCGCGACGTTGGGCGAGGGCAAGGAGGCTCTGCTTTCCGTGTCGATTCCCGAGCGCCCCGGAGCTTTCGCCAAGCTCATCGACACCATCATGCCCCATTCCGTGACCGAGTTCTCCTACCGCTACGCGACGGGGGAGAGTGCCAACATCATGATTGGCCTATCGTTGACGGCGCCGGCGAGCCAGCGCAACGAGGAACTGCGGCTCCTCCTTGAGCGCATCCGCTCCGAGGGCATGAGCGTGACGGACCTGTCGGGCGACGAGCTCGCCAAGAGCCACGTCCGCTACCTCGTCGGCGGGCGTTCCAGCGTTCCCAACGAGCGGCTCTACATGTTTAGCTTCCCCGAGCGGCCGGGCGCGCTCGAAAAGTTCCTGGTGACGCTACGGCCCAAGTTCAACATCAGCCTGTTCCACTACCGCAACTACGGCGGCGATGTGGCCAAGGTCCTGGCGGGCATCTCGTGCCCACAAGACGAGGCGGTGGAGCTGTCGCGCTTCTTGCGCGAGGTCGGTTACCCGTACCAGGAGCTGACAAACTCGGAGGTGTACAAGACCTTTCTGTGTTGATGACACGACTGCATGCTGCGGTGGCGTTGGTCGACTGTCATCGTGACCACCGATCCCTGCGGGTCTATAGTGCTTTGGCGTTTTGGTTGGGCCGGGAGTTTCAGGAGCCGACGATGCCGATGTTGACACCTTTGTCGCGACTCTTTTTTTTCTTTCCGAGATTTTATTTCGCTCATTTAAAGGAAGGGCGATGGATGCATAAAGGCTTTCTCAATACCTCATTTTGTTTTCGAACGAGTTTCGGATGCATGATGAGACCAAGAGGAACGCTTTGATTTTCGTTGTCTAGGTTTGGCATAGACTGTGATAGGGTACTAAAACGGCGCGCAGCCGATATGTCTTTGCGTCGCGTCTTTTTTAACAGTTGAATATCAATTGTGAGTACAGGTACAGTAGCAGCTGAATGTACAGCGCTGGGTGCGAGTCTACGAGCAAGCTCTCAAACTTTCTTGACAAGCCAGCTTGAAACAGTTGGCTGCGAAACTGGGCGCGATGAAACAGATGCATCGCCTGCAAGATCCCTGGACGAAGGATTCCCGGGTTGCAACGACGGTGCGACACGAGCGGGATGTTCCCGAGATCTCTGGGTCAGGGTAAGGGTCACGCCCGGGATAGGCGGTCGACGCCCAGCGCCATGGTGGCCGGCGGGCCCGTGCGGTGTGAGAAGCATCGCGGGACGCGCACGGGCAGTTATTACGGCTCTCGCGTAGCGATCACACAACGACACAAAGGGGGCGAAAAGCTCCTGCAACACAGCGTGTGCTCTCAGCGCACAAGAAATGGAATTCTTGTACGAGTAGAGGTGGACGAAGAGGCCAGTGAGCGCACATCTCAGTCCGGCCTCAAATGAAGGGACAGGTCTATCCGGTGGTCAGTGGAGCTTTGGGAGCTACAGGCCGCCTCTGTTGGTCTGCGGCAAGTTGAAACGGATTGCTTGCTGGGCCTGCAGTCGTGTTTCCAGTCTAGCCAAGGCACCGGTTTTTTTCCTGGACGCAGAGGCCCCATCGCGTCAGACAATGGCGCTGGAGTCGTCGCAGCGCGGCTCGCCGTGCGGACGGTGCCCTACTCTGCTCCACGAATGACGCTGCGCGGCCGATAGGCGGCAGCACTGGCCACTGAGATCGCTGGCTATTTACGGCAGCCCGAGGGGGCCAGATCGACGCGGCCCAATCGTCGCAACGCACCCTATACAGAGGTAAGGTAAAGCAAGATGTCGCTGCAGCGAAGCTCGCTGGAACAACCGTGGCACAGAAGCGGCAGAGCCCGACCCCCAGACGGTGGACGGAAAATTCATCACCGCCCTCTCTTCACACTGTGTACATAGTCGTATCGGCGCATTCGAGGCGCCTTCTATCAAGCTTCCATCGCTGGCGCCCCCACCCGCCAATGCCGCCGTCCACGGGAAGCACAACCGCTGCGGGGGAGCCAACCGGTGCCCCGTGCGCGGCACCGGTCATCTGCGGCAGGGCCGGGGTGCCTTTGCTAGTCTGCACCCTGCCCTGCCTCCCAAGAAAAGACGAGGGATCGAGCTGGCGAGGGGACGATGAGACAGATGACGACGGACACGCTGCGCAGCCGGGGGGTGCGTTTGGCAAAAGCACAGCCTGGGCGGGCGACGTTTCTCACGGCTACTTCCGTTGAGCGTTGGAGTATTGATGACGGATGGATTGGCTTTTGCCTGGAAAAGTGAATTGGACGCAAAGTGGCAGCACCAGGCGTAAACGACAAAAGCTCTCATTCTCATTTGTGAGGGAAATCCAGCAGAGTGGGTAGCATATTCGGTCCTGCTTTGGCATCTATAATTGCACGCTCGCTGCATGCACCTCTACCTGTACACATGTCGGCACCTCCGGTGCTCGGGACTCGCGTGCATCCATCGAATGCAGCCGCAGCCCAGGACCTACTCCAGCTCGAACCCACAGGGGGCCACAGCGGATTGATTGACCCTCGTACCCACGCTTGCCACGGCCTCAGTGGTAGCTACCCCACGTCGAGCTGTCGCCTCCGACCTCAGCTCTCGTCTTCCATCCATTCACACTCGTCTGCTTCCCACCTCCCGCCTCCGCCCCAACGACATTTCGTCATCGCACTTGTCGTCTCACTCTTCGTCCGGCATTGAGTCCGTGACCGCTGCATCCACCGCTGCTGCGTCTCGTCTCGCCTTGCCTTGCTTGTACGTCCTGTGTCGTCGGTCGTGGCTGTGGCGTAATCGTCATTCTAATCATCCCCGAGTCCAAGCGCCAGCACGCGAGCGCCCCTCGCAAGAGCAACCAACTCCTTGCCGCCTCGTGGCAGCAAACAGCCGTGTCCATCGATTCCCGAGCACATTCGCCAACCAACCGCTCCCCTCCCGAGTCGGCCGTCTTATCTCACGACCTCGACATTGCGCGTGCGACGCCCCACCACTTGGAGCTCCCCGCGCTGCGACCAGTTTTCGCCCCTTCACCTGCACGCTCGGCCGGACCGTCGAATGCTTGCTTCTGCCCGACCAACAACCGAGTCTCCGTGCCAGACATCTGGGCAGGTGGCCGTGCACCCGGGGTTTCCTTTGGGCAGAGCATGAAACATCCCCACCGCGTCCACGTGTACCTTATTGTTGCCACGAGCAAGAAGCATCTAGGACCTGTCAAAAGCAACGAGAGCTGCTGCTGACGCGCCAGACGACGACACGGCACCCACGACGAAGCGACTCTGTCGCAGCGGCTGGACCGTAGAAGCCGCGTGCCAGCCAGCTACTCATAGCTGCGCGCCCTTTTCCGTGGGGATCTTGAGGAAAGGTCGTCGGGACATAGCGGCCTTGCTCGTCACATCACCCCCGCGCCAGATACGCAGACTGTCATGAGGCGCGGGCGCTCCTCGAACTCGCCTTCGCCCTACCGGGCGTTGGCTCACCACCAACAGGCCAACTCGCCAACGGCCGTATCAGACCCGAGCTCGCTCATACGCTCCTTCGATGTCGACACGAATCCGGCACGGCCAGTGCGCCCATCTCCGCTGGCGGCATCGACCATCAGGGACATGCCGCTTGACCTGGTCGAGCGCATACGGTCCTTTCCTTTGTTTCAGTCGGCCCCAGAAGAATTCCTGGTCGCCATCGGCAATCACTTGAAACCCCAGATCCACGGGCCCAATGATCACATCATCACCGAAGGCGACGACGCAAAGGCCATGTACTGGCTCGTTCGCGGCGTCGTCGCCGTCACGTCTCGCGACGGCGAGGCTGTGTACGCCGAGCTCAAGCCTGGCGCCTTTTTCGGCGAGATTGGCGTGCTCATGGACATGCCGCGAACCGCCACCATCGTGGCTCGCGCGAAATGCCTGCTGCTCGTCCTCAAGAAGGAAGACCTGCAGCTCGTCATGCCCAAGTTTCCGTCCATGGAAAAGGCCATTCTGGAAGAAGCGCAGGAGCGGCTCAGTCTGCTCAAGAAGAAGCGGCAAGAAGGCGGTGCTCTTGCCAAGTCGCCCAAGGCAGACTTTGCGCCGCGAGCCGCCGCCCCGGGCGAGGTGTCCAAGGGCGAGAGCGGCGTCATCAAGGATGGAGCCGTGGTCAATCACAAGAAGCGCAAGAGCCCGAGCCCCGGCATCATCGACGACCCGGCCGCCGGCAGCGCCATAGGAAGCGGTTTCGTCAACATTCGAAAGACTCTAAAGGAGCTTCCCTTGTTCTCGTCACTACCGCCCGATATACTCCACTTTTTGGGCCTCAGCGTGCAGCCCAAGACATATCCGCCATTCACCGACATTGTCCGCCAGGGCAGCCCTGGCAATGAGATTTACTTTGTCGTGCAGGGCGAGAGCGAGGTCATTCACGACCAGTCGGGGGAGCAATCCAAGACGCAGAAAGCCGTCGGGCAAATACAGTCACGACCGCGGCTCAGGTCAGGCCAGTATTTTGGCGAAGTGGCAAGCCTGGGCCTGTCGCCCGGTCGAACCGCTACCGTCAGATCGATAACAACCGTCGAATGTTTGATGCTTCCCGGCGATGCCCTAGATGAGCTCTGGCGACGGTGTCCGCCGGGCATCAAGTCTCAGGTGGAGCACACTGCCAGGCTGCGCTTCAAGAGCCAGGACGGCGATGTAGACATGGCCGATGCCGACGGGGTAGACAAGACCAGATCAGACCCGGCGTCACCGACAACCCCGAGCAGGAGCGCATTACCAGACCTCATCTTCACGACGCCGGTTAAGGGGGCATCCCCCAGCAAGGATGACGCGGATAGGATGGAGCCCAAGGACCCGGACCCGTTCCTCAGCGTCAACATGGAGAATCTGAGGAACCGCCGGCGTCATTCGCTGGCACCTCCCACGCCGCAGACGGAGAGCTTGAGCTTGACGCCGGGGAGGACGAGCAGCGTACGATCGTCCCTGATAGACGTGGCGCCCACAAGGTTCGCCGTCACGCAGTCGCCTCCCGACAGCCCCGAGCTGCGGGCAAAGCGGGCCAAGACATTGCCTCGTCGTCCAGTCTCTCAGGCCAGGCCACCCCTGCCAGACAACATTCTCGTGCGCGTCCTACAGCACCTCGACATTGGCGAGCTCATACGGCTACGCATAGTCAGCAGACACTGGCGGGAGATTCTGACCACGTCCCCCGACATCTGCAACCACGTGGACCTGTCGCACTACAACCGCAGGGTGAGCGACGAGGCTATAGTGCGCATAATAGCCCCTTTTATCGGCACGCGTGCCGTGAGCATAGACCTCAACAACTGCTTCCACATCACAGATGAGGGATTCTCGGCCCTCTGGCGCAGCTGTGGCAAAAATGTCAAGCAGTGGAAAATGAAGTCGGTGTGGGACGTATCCGCGAACCAGATTCTCGAGATGAGCGAGCTTGCAAAGGGTCTGGAAGAGGTGGATTGGAGCAACTGCCGCAAGGTGGGAGACAATCTCCTGGGTCGGGTGGTCGGATGGGTCGTCCCCGCATCTCCCGCGACGGCGAAGAAGAGCGTGGTCATATCCTCTTCGGGAGGCCATTCGAGACAATCAAAGGACAAGAAGGGGGCCCCGAAACAGGAAGAAGCCAAGCCAAGCCCTGCCCCAGGCACCGTATTTGGATGCCCCAAGCTCAAGAAGCTGAATCTGTCCTACTGCAAGCACATAACCGACCGGTCCATGGCTCATCTCGCCGCCCACGCCTCTAATCGCCTGGTGTCACTGTCCCTGACTCGATGCACGTCCATCTCGGACGCCGGATTCCAGTCGTGGGCGGCGTTCAAATTTGAGAAGCTGACGAACCTATGCCTGGCGGACTGTACCTATCTGTCGGACAATGCCATCGTGGCGCTCGTCAACGCCGCCAAAAACCTGACGCACCTGGACCTGTCGTTTTGCTGCGCGCTATCCGATACATCGACCGAGGTTGTCGCCCTCGGGCTTCCGAGGCTGCGCGAGTTGAGGCTGGCCTTTTGCGGCAGTGCGGTGAGCGACGGCAGCTTGGAGAGCATTGCGCTCCATCTCAACGAGCTGGAAGGCCTCAGCGTCCGCGGCTGCGTCAGGGTCACTGGCAAGGGCATGGAAAGCATCTTGCGTGGCTGCACGCGGCTCAAGTGGACAGACGTGAGCCAGTGCCGCAACCTGGAAGGGTGGCTCCGCACCGGTAGCCTCGCCAAATGGGGATTCGACGACCGCACGGCCAAGCCTGCGCTCCCGACGGGACTTTCGGCCGCGCTGCTGGACGAGAGCGTTGGCCAAATACCGGTGCCCAAGACCATGAGCGTGGCGATGCTCACGACGCCCAGCTACCTCCCGCGAGGCAGCCTGGGGTTCCTGGGCCGCCGAGCGAGGCAGCCAGTGCGTTTCATTGTGGAAAAGGGGCTTCAGGGGCTGAGATGAGGATTGATGCATATGTGTCCATCTTGGATATCCGAGGATGGTTTGATGGCCAGGGCTATGTTGAGGATGTGTTGAAGTTGGTTATAGCTACTGCTTGGGGCATCTCACGAGGCGGGGGCCATAGAGCGACGGAGGAGGCTTACGAGACATGATACCCGCTCACAGAGTGAATGACGACATGCGAGCCACGATCTTGGATAGGACATTAATAATATGGGTTTTCACGCCGAACGGCTATAATTGTTCTCTGCTTGACCGATACTCCGTGGTGTCCGGAGATTACAATGTACGGGCTGGGCCGGCAGTGTTTGTGAGCTGCGGCGAGAGGTCCCCGGAAGTTTCCAGAAGCACGTCACGTGACGAGGACTTGGCTAAGCTCGTGGCCCGACGGCACGTCATGGGCGCTGCCTTTATGTACCACGTCCCCGCAACGTCGCTCTTGATCCTGCTCACCTACGCATCACATCACAACCGACAACAGCGCGAACGGTGTCGACATGTCGTTTACGCTCAGCATTCGGCAGGGCCCTGCGCGCCTCGCGCAGCGGCTTCCCGAGATGACTAAATCCGCCTTTCGAGCCCCCGTGCGGAGCTTTCACCAGCCGGCCAAGCCGAGCGCCGGCTTCTTCACCTCGCGCATCACAGCCTCGACGCGCAACGCCTTTTCCCGCGCCAACGGCGCCCGGTCATACAGCCAAGAGGTCGCGGCGCGGCAGGCCGTGGCGGGGGGTTCGGGCATGCGGCGGCTGCTGGTCGGTGGCGCCATCTTTGGCGGCACGCTCGTGGCCATCAATGCCGTCTTCAACCGTGAGACGCGCGACGACGGCGGCATGCCCGTTTACGAACGCGACTACTTGAACAACACGTTTCTGCACACGGGCCTGGGCATCGGAATCATTGCCTTGACGGCGAGGCAGATGGTGCAGACGGGTTTCGTGTACCGCATCATGGTCACGAACCCGTGGGTCGTTGGCATTGGCGGCCTGGCGCTGAGCTTTGCCACCATGATTGGCACGCGGTCCATCAGCCCTGACAAGTAAGTTCACTGCTTCCGATAGTCGACAGGCAAGAGAATGTATCGCTAACAATGTCGCAGCTACATCCCCAAGTACGCCCTCTGGACCGCCTTCAACGCCACGCAAGCCGCCTTCATCGCTCCCCTCATCGCCTTTGTCCCCGGCCCTCTGCTCGCCCGCGCCGGCCTCTACACGGTTGCCATGATGGGCGCTCTGTCCATCGTCGGCGCGACTGCCAAGCAGGAGAAGTACCTGTACATTGGTGGTCCCCTGCTCGCTGGCGCAGCCATTGTCGCCGTGTCGGGCTTTGCGCCCCTCATCATCCCCGCGACGGCGGTGCGCACGCTGGCCTTTACGGAGAGCATCTGGTTGTACGGCGGCCTGGCCGTCTTTGGCGGCTTCACCCTCTACGACGTGCAAAAGGTGCTGCACCACGCGCGGCTGGCGCAGGCGGGCGTCATGCGGCGCGACCCGGTCAACGAGAGCATTTCGCTGGAGCTTGACTTTTTGAACATCTTCGTGCGCATGGTGCAGATCCTCATGATGAACCAGAACCGGAGGAAGTAGGGTGTGACTTGTAAGACATGGATGTGTTGGAGCACGGGGATGTTGGAGGCATGAACTCCTCTCATTGAGATGGACGGTATAGAGGCCGTCGTGTATCAAAAGAAATATTGAATAAAAAAAAAGGTATATACTCCATAATCCTAGTAGTAGACAGCCGTTGAAATCGATCCCTACGCCCATTTGCAAGTCTCAAGTGTTGAAGTCCTAGACCAAGTTGCCCGCCCCGCATTGCGAAAAGTGCATTCTCACACATTATCCTGTTCGTCAGTTTCATGCTCCCATGTCACATTTCCGCAACACATCCTCAGTCATACTTGATTGGCGGAAAGGGCCGCAGGAAATGACTCGGGCACTCGTATCCACCGGGGTTGCGGTCCAGGTACTCCTGGTGATACTCCTCGGCGGTCCACCACCGGCCAGCGGGCGCGACCTCGGTCTTGATCTTGTTCTTCCACCACTGCTCGTTGGCTCTTTGCGTCACCTCGCGGGCCACCTGCTCCTGCTCGGCGTCGTGGAAGTAGATGGCAGAGCGGTACTGCGGGCCCGTGTCGGGGCCCTGCTGGTTGAGAGTGGTGGGGTCGTGCATCTTGTAGAAGAACTCGAGAAGCTGGCGGTACGAGACTTGCGTGGGGTCAAAGATGATTTGCGCGGCCTCGGCGTCTACAGCGCGTTAGTACAAGAGCAATCCCACAGGAGGGGAGAGAGAACGTACGGCCCGTCTTGCCGTTGCACACGGCGCGGTACGAGGGGTTGTTGACGTCGCCGCCAATATAGCCGACCTTTGCGTCGATCAGACCCTTGCCGGCAAAGTGGCGCCGGTAGAGGTGCTCGGTGCCCCAGAAGCAGCCGGCGGCGACGGTGCAGCGCTGGGCCCCCTCGGGGATGGCGCCGGGGGCGTGCGAGGCGGATGCGTCGGGGGCGATGGACAGGCGCGTCGAGTGCGTAAAGGGACGGACGAGGCGCGCGAGGAACGGCGGCAGATGGTGGAAGGCCATGGTGGTGGTGGTAGTGCGATGTCGGCAGTTGGTGTGGAGCTTCGCGGGTTGAACTGTCTGGATGAGATGCGATGAGATTGGAGATGAGTCTCAGAAAGTAGTAGTTGTAGGCATACAGCGTCGACAGGCTCAAGACGCAGCTTGGGAGACTGGGGAGCTATAGGGAGACGGAGAAGATGGAGGAGACGAGAGGCAAAGACTTTTGTATTCAGACTTTTGAGACCTTGTGTCGTTGACGTGATTCCGTGCCCCGCCGCCTAAGCCACGCCCGCTGGAATCTACCGCTCCCGATTGCTCGGCCGTGACAAATCGCGGATCCATCGACGATTCCAAAGAGCTCTAGTGGGGCTGGACCCTGCACCGCTAGCGCACCAAGGTGAGGAATCGCCTACCTTACCGACGTGGCGATGCGTTCATGTTTGCAATGACGAGGGCAATGCGGCGTGGCTACAACGGCCAGAATCGCATAGAGCGGTGATGGCCAGTACAAACGCAATTCATGATTTGCAGCTACCATTCTCGTATGCTAACGCGCAAGTCCCAAATGGCGAATACAGCGTGAGTTCACAATAGATGCGAAGCCTTTGAGGGGGGAGAATGCCTGGAAACGAAGCAGTAAGGCGTTGCAGCTCGCGACTTCCTCTGCAGCACATCCAGACCTCCAAGGACCCCATATCTGCCCGCGAGCTCTTCTCTTTCCTCGCCATTGTGCACTCGCCTACTCCCCTCATTTCTTTGCAGCCACCAAGGCTTGGACCGCTTCATGATTGTCGTCTGAGTTAAGTCGAGTCCTGGTGTTTGTGTTGATGGTCGCCGCCATACGCTCGGTCAAATCAGCGCGGCGGTGCCAGGGCAAACGCAAACCCTTTGAGATGTCAACTCGAAAAGACCAATGCGCAAGCCGCAGACGCGGCAGCATCGGGCCGTCCTTGCCGTACTGGCAGCCACTCGTGAATCGCCTGAAATGAGGCAGACCCAGGGCCCTCTTTGACGCGGAAGTCCGAGCTCTATCGACAAGGTTGCCCGCCAAGCACGTAACAGCAGCATCAGTTCAAATCCTTTAAGAACTGAGCTCAATCCACCGGCGCGTCCAGAACGGGCCGACCCGGCGGCTTCTACCATGGTGCTGCCTGCCAACACTCCCTGCCCACGCCTGGCATTTCGGGTACCAACTCCGCGCGAAGCCCCAGTGAACAACTTGTCAGCCCTGCAAACGAAGCTATCTTAGTTTTGGGATGTGGCCCGACGAAGCGTCTATCCCTCGGCGGGCGCGGCACATAGGCTGCCATCTGGTCTCGCATGGCGGCTATCGGTCACGGATGGGATACGGCGGAGCGATGGGATGAGCAAAGTCTGTTCTCTTCCTCTCGCTCACAAAACGCGAGAGATGGATGGAAAGGGACTCGCTCTTATTTTTTGATTGCCCATTTACCATCATTAGCATCAGGTTCACCTACCATCTCTCCTCGCCGCCAGCTCCCTTTCCAGCGTCGCCTTCCAATCCGATAGTGATGGATCCTCGTTCTCCCAGAACGCAAGCATGCCGACCACTTTGCCGACCGCCTCTTCCCAGCCCGACGGCATCGCGGTATAGCCCGCTCTCGCCACCGCGGCCAACGCCAGGGCGCTGCGCGCGCAGGCGCGGATCATGAAGAACCCTCCGTGGTGCCGGTGGAAGAAGCCCGGCTCGTTGGCGCGCACCTGCAGCATGTGCGTGTCGAGCCCCTTTCTCGCGAGCCCCTGCAGCGCGGGCTTCAACGATTGCTGCTGAAGGTAGTGTGGGTGGACATGGCCCTTAGGCAAACTGCCGGAACAGCTGCCGAGCAAACTCATGACAAAAGGCCAGTATATCATCTCATACAGGTTGATGAGACGTCCACGCAGTACCGACCGGCAAATGTCGTCTTCTTCGATAGGCGAGTGGATTGATAGTTCCGAGGGCAGGTTCTCCGACCATTCCCTTGCTTGCGCCTCGTATTCAAGCGTCAGGTCGGCGAGCACGTCGAGGAATGTCGGGTCGGAGGGATACCGCTGCCGCAGGGAAAGTACCTCGCTGCAGAGGCGACTCGTCAGACGTCGCAGCGAAATCTCGGCGAGGTAGAAGAGCCACGAGGCCTGCGATCGCTGCGCCTCGGAGTCCGAATCGTCAGGGGATCCGGTTGCCGGCAGAGGAGGCGCTGGGAAGAATGGCGGGTACAACGTCTGGCCAGCATGTTGAATATCAAAGTCGGGAAGACTAAGCTCGCCACGCAGTTCACGCTCCGACTTCCACGCGCTCCAGTACACGGCTTGCTCTTGGGTCTCGTGGCGGTCGATGCCCATGCCAGACAGCAACGGATTCTGCTGGGCGCGGGCGAGGAAAGGGAAGTGCTGGCATGCCGCCAAGCTCTGCGAGAAGAAGCGCCAGGCGTAAATGGGCTTGAACACGGACATCATGTACACTCCGGAGAAGAACAAGCACTGCGCTCCAATCTTGTCCGACGACAGAAGCAGGACACCAATGCGCTTCTGGGCCGCCGCGAAGAAGACTTGCGAGTCAGCGTAGGCCTGCGTGCCCAAGCGCGTCTCGTTGCTAGGTCCAAACGGCGATGCTATACAGCCTAAAGCGCAGATCAGGAGGCCGAGGCATGACCCGCCCGACCAGTCGATGCCGTCCAGAAAGGCACGCATGACCATGCGTCGCGCCGACGGCTCGTCGAGGATGGGGTTCTTGCAGTGGATGTACAAGAAAAAGTGTTCCACAAGGCGGTAGATGCGGTTCGACTCCATGTCGACAAGGGCAGCCAGGGATGGCCCTCCGGCGGGTAAGGCAATCGCGTCCGGGGGAGGACGGATATGATCTGATGGACGCTGGTGGTCCCATACTGGCCACCGCAAGATGTCGGCTATGCGTTGCGGCAGGACACCGTTGAGCCCCGAGGCGCTCAGCGGGTACTCACTGCTGCTGAACAGCCCGCTGTCGTCGTCAATGATGTGCGGAACGACATGCTGATACGGCGGCAGCTGGCCACCGACACAGCCGCTGTCGGCGTGGATCCTCGGCGCCGGTAGAATCGGTGGTGGGGCCGTGGCCGGAGCTGGGGCCGCCACCGGATACGCCTCGGGCAGCGACGTCGAGCCGCGTAGGAGGCGCTCTAGTTCGTCGAGCCGGTCAAGAATCGTCAGACTGGCAGGGTCGAAACTAGACATATCGAAACTAGACTGGTGACAGACGGCCCCGACGCTCAGGCAGTATGAGCATGTCGGCTTCTTGGCGTCGCATTTCGTTTTCCGCGCGCGACAAACTTGGCATGCTTTCAGATTGCGCTTTCGAGGATAGAAGGCTGATCCGCGAGCTGCGGGTCGCTTTCGCGAAGGCCGGGCGGCAGGAGTGCGCGCAGTGGCGGCGGCGACGGTATCGGGGGACGGTTCAGCGCGGTCGAAGAAGACGCCGGCCTCTACCGTCGGCGATACGGAAGGCGCCGAGGGCGAATCAGGGCCAGCGACAGGCGTGTCGAAGCGGAAATGGTTGAGAAGCTCGTCGCTGCTGTGCTGAGACGGCTGCGGGGGAGCCATCTTAACGGCCGAGACACACGATATGCGAGGGCCGCGGGCGTTATCCCTCTCTCTCACAGCCGTGGTGGTGCTGGTGCCGACGTGGAATCAATGCTTCTCGGGGAGTGTCGCCAGAAAAAGAGCAATCACTGCCGTGAAAGTGAGACTTCGGGGGAGAGACACCTAGACCGGCAAAAGCAGAGACGTCGACCCCAGCGCCGAGGTACTGTCCCTCCTCTCAGTAATAGCTGCCGATGGACTATGGGCGCATCGTAGCAGCGGTCCTCATTACGGGGCTGACGCAGGGCTGACGGCCTTGACAGCCGCTCCGAAGTACCGACACGTGGGCAGCTGGGCGACAAAGGTAACAATCCCGGCCGGGTGGTGCCAGGGACGGACCAAGGCGGCTCGACCCGGCGTCCCCGCCACCGCGTGGAGCCTCAACTTGGAGCTGTCATGTACCGACGGCCGCAGACTGGAGCCCCTGGTCGTACGGTCTTGGGGCTGGATCCGCGCAACCAAGGAACGGTGTAAGCCCTAGTCGCAGCCAAGGCAGCTTTTCGTCCCGGTGCCTACTGCCGACTTGCCTATTCGGCCCTCGTGCTGTGCGCCGGGCAAGCCACGCCGGCATCTCACACCGGGAGATGGCTCGAGTACGGCTTTGCGCGGCGTGTCTGTACGATTTGCTTGACGGCTTGTGTCAGGGCTGATGATGAAGGCGCCGCCTGCGATAGCAACAGTCGCAGCCGCAGCCGCCTTTCACTCTCGATGGAGCCAATCGACGGCACTGGGCTCCCTATGCTCGCCCATTTTCGACTCCATTCCAGAGAATCCAGACCAAGATCTACGAGTATGGTCCGTGTTCCATGGCCCGTCATGCACCGCGGTAACCACCTGAAATATACATGTGTTCCGACACTATGCCCCGACCTGCCATGCAGCCTGTGCCTACCGTCTCACCAACCTTTCGTAGCTGTTCTTTACTGACTGCCACACTCTTTACCCCGGATTACTGCCCCCGTGCGGCCTGAATTCGGACCGATGACAACCACCATCTTCAAATCAACGGCCTAGGGCTGTAGGACTCGTACTAGTGCCCAGCGGGAGCACCGTTGATGCCACATTATATGTGCTTTGAAAGGCCGTGATTGATCACACCATTGCTTCGGGGACAGCGGTCGAGCACCGACGTCTTCGACTGACAGAGTTGAGCATTGAACAGGCGATTGAGCTCTGCAGCCCTTCACCCCTACAAAAAGGGTCTTCCGTATAAGAGAAATTCCAGTGTGGGCAATGGACCATGGAAAAGCGAGACGAAGCAACCATCCAGGCCCATGCCTCGAGCATCGAAGACGTCAACCTCAAACACGAAACCATCCGCGTCGACCACCAGCTGGAGCACGACTTGCGCGTGCGCGATGTCTTCAGACACCATCCCGCCCTTGCTTTTTGGTGTTTTTATTGGTCCATGGCCGCCATGGGCTGGGGTTTCGACGCTCAGATCAACGGCGGCATGATTGCCGTCAGGTCATTCCGTCGCGACTACGGCTTCATCTACAACGGCGAGCCGGTGCTGTCGGCGGCTTGGCAGACGGGCTTCAACACCATTTCGAGCGTTGGGCAGTTTTTTGGAGGCTTTGCCTGCTCCTGGGTCGCCGACCGTGCGGGTCGAAAGGCAGCGATGCTGGTGGCCATCATCATTTGCAGCG
Source organism: Tolypocladium pustulatum (assembly GCA_024340155.1). Taxonomy (NCBI): domain Eukaryota; kingdom Fungi; phylum Ascomycota; class Sordariomycetes; order Hypocreales; family Ophiocordycipitaceae; genus Tolypocladium; species Tolypocladium pustulatum. Next base: position 82,194 of record JALHBY010000039.1, on the reverse strand, counting down.
GTGGCAGCGTAGGCCAGATTTGCTCCTCCGCAAACGGCGCTTTCCTCGTCTCCAAGCTCATTCTCGGCGTCGGTCTGGGCTTCTTCCTCACGCTCGCACCTCTCGCCACCTCGGAATGCGCCCCCGTCACGTTTCGTGCCATCGCCACCGGCGGCGGTGTCCAGTTCATGCTCTGCGGGGGGCAGTTATTGTCGAACTTGTTCCTCAAAGCTTTCGGTGAGCTCGAGAGCAGCTGGGCATACAAAGGCCCGTTTGCCGTCCAGCTCTTTTTCTGCGCCTTTCTCCTCCTCCTTTTACCGTTTGCCCCCGAGACGCCCTGGTACCTGGCCCGTGTTGGGCAGCGGGAAAAAGCCAAGAGGTCGCTCCGTAGGCTGTATGGCTCTGGCCTTTATATTGACGCCAAGCTCATTGCGCTTGAGGCAGCCGTTGCAGAGGAGGAGGCCGCACGCTCGCAGCAGGGCTCACTGATGCAGTGTTTCCGCGGCACAGACCGGATCCGCACGGCTATATCGACGGGCGTGTTTGTCTCGCAGCACCTCGTGGGAATCATCTTCGTCCTGGGGTACTCCACATACTTCTTTCAACTCGCCGGGCTACCGGTAGATAAGAGCTTTGACCTCGGCGTTGGCGTCACGGCTTGTGTGCTTCTGGGCACGGCCTGCGCCTTCTTCATTGTCAACTCACTCGGGCGCCGTGGCGTCTTGCTGGCGGGCATGACAGCTCTGACGGTGGTCCTGCTGCTCATCGGCGTCCTCGACGTCATCCCCACGGCTGGCGCCAAGTGGGTGCAGGCAAGTCTGACTGTTTTGTACGCCGCCGTGTACGGGGCCTCTATCGGCGCCATGGCTTTTGCGATCCTCGGGGAAACTAGCAGCAGCTCGCTGCGCGCGCCGACGGCAGCGCTCGCTACCGCAACGCAAGCCGTCGCCGGCATCGTCTTCAACTTTGCCATTCCCTACATGGTCAATCCTGACCAAGGGAACCTCAAGGGCAAGGTCGGCTTCATCTTCGGAGGGCTCGCCGCCATCGTCGGCGTCTGGAGCTTCTTTTACGTGCCCGAGCTCAAGGGAAGAACGTTTGATGAGATTGACCGCATGTTTCAGGCGAGAGTGCCGCCACGAAAGATGAAAAGACATCAACTGAATTAGAAGCCCGCCAGCAAGAGGTTGAACGAGATCCAAGTTACCTAGAAAGAGGGCGTCCGAGTTTCGGGCCCACCCTGTCGGGACCCACATCCGGCCGGGATCCGGCAAGTCGGGACGAGCGCCGTTTCCCTAATGAAGCCTGCCCAGCGTTTGTGGCTGCATTTGCTGTTACACCATGCACAAGGAGTCTTATGGTTTGGCGGGGATACGTAGTGAGTTATATTGGGGCCAGGCGTTGTCGCTACATTATCCCCACGTTTCAGTGCAGTTGCACGCATGGCAAACACCATTCGTAATGCACGCAAGCAACACATTCATCGACCTGGGGAACTCTCCATCCAAGGCAGCATGCCGGTAGTGCCAGGCCGCTTCGTTTGGTGACTGGTCCTAGTACTACAGTGAGGCGTCTTGCCGCGCGAAATCCAAGGGAGTACTCCGCAATGCCACCGCCAAGCAACCGTCGTCCGATTCTCACCCTATCACGCAGCCGCATCCAACCGCCTCCACGCACCATGCACGATGCCGCGCCCATCCTTGACAGTGCATCTCGAACGCCTTGAATGCTCCGTGTGCCGACCAGCCACGTGGCAGGGATCCTTCGGCATCTCGCCGAGCGTGGGACCACTCCACCTTTCTACGAAGGGATCGTGCATCAACCTGTGACAACTACGGACTACTCGTGCAAGCCTGCAGGATCCGAGATTGGGCACAACGGCTCGGGGAGTCCACTTGCCCACTCTGACTGGACAGCGGCGTCTCGCTCATTTGACGAAGCACACGGTCATCAGACTTTCCCGGCCTGGCAAGTACAGGCTAAAAGCGCTTCGCATGGATTATACTCGTACAAAAAGTAACGCTACATGCTCCACCAAGTAAGGCAAAAATTGGTCTGCAAGCCATCGACCCTGCTTATATCTTTCCATTACATCCGCTCTCCGACGCTCGTGTCGATCCAAGAAAACCTGCGTCTTTATCGAAGGGTCGTGTTAGCACGCTGTCTTTTCCGTCTCTTTAACGTGATGCGCCCCCTGCCTCGAGCCCCGCTGGTGCAACGAGCCGGCGTCGCTGTCCAGATTGACCCTGGCCCGCCACCCCATGTACCACGGCCCCGAAAAGAGCTCCTCCATCCTTTCCATGGGCACCCTCTTGGTCTCTGGCGCCCACAGGCCCAAAACCACCAAGCCGACAAAGCATACACACGCCCAGAACACGTAAGCTCCCCAGACGTGAAGTGCATGAAACATGGGAGGCGTCACGCGCACGACGGCGAACTGAAATAGCCAGTGGATTGCCATGTTTGTCGCGTACGAGACGCCCCTCACCCTCGTGGGCATAATCTCGGTCCCGTACAGGTACTGCACCGTGCAGAGGCCAATGGACCAGCCAACGGCATAGACGAAAATGGAGGCCACAGCCGCGTCTGATGCCGCCTCATTCTTGGTCCCCTTCCAGAGCGCCATGTACACGGCCATGTAGATGTGCGTGATGCACTGGAGAGCCAGGCCGGTCATGAAGCAGCGCCTCCTGCCAAAGTAGTCGATGAGCCCCCACGTGAAGATCATTGTGAAGACGAGCTTGACGGCACCGTAGCCACCCGCATTAACAAGTGAAACCTTGTGGCTGGTGATGCCAGCCATTCGGAAGATCTCGGGGATGTAGTAGGTGATGCCGTTGCCGCCGCTCCACTGGGCAATCGTCTGCATGGCAAGCCCGAGGAGGAACCGCTTGCGGTACGTCGGCACAGTCGCCACCTCCTTCACTATGGCCCACGTTGACGTGTTTGCCAAGATCTGGTTCTTTTCGTCCATCTCCGTCTGGATGACATCAAACTCCTTGATGACCTCGGCATCTTCCACGCTGCTGTTGCGGAGCTTGGCCAGCACGGCGAGCGCCTCTTCCGAGCGATTCTGGGACGCGAGCCACCGGGGGGTTTCGCTGAGGAAGAAGGAAGCCATGAACATGAGGCCGACGGGGATCTGGGGTGCGCCGAGCACGATGCGGTACTGCTCTCGCGAAGGCGACATTGTCTTGACGACGGCATAGTTGATGAAGAAGCCTGTTCAACAATGGTCAGCAAGAGCCACTTTTCAGAGGTGGAATCATCTTACCCAGCATGAGAAAGGACAGCAGAATCACCATGTAGACAGAGACGACCATGCCTCTCGATTTTGCCCGCGCAATCTCGGTCAGGTAGAGCGGTGCCACCACCGTCAAGCCACCCGCCCCAACGCCGCTCCATATGCGCGCAAACATGAGGAGGCCGACGACGCCCGAGGAAAAGGTAGTGACGAAAAAGCCCGTCATCCACAAGAAGGTGAAAAGCTGCCACGTGCGCAGGCGACCGATACGATCCGTGACGGCTATGGCCATGCTTGCGCCCATGGCCGCGCCCAGCACGCCGAGCGAGGTGATGACGGCGCGGCGGTTGGCGAGGTCAGCGGGCGATCCCGTCCATCGCCCCTTGACCAGATTGAAGTCGGTCAAGAAGGACTCCAGCCCCGAGGCCGCAGCGAAGCCGCCCTCATCGTATCCTGTGCGCAATCAAAATCAGAAACGGAAAGGACCAAAGAGCTGTGCAGACGAGCCGCGGATTGGCAGTCTCTCACCCTTTGGGATTGATCCACAGGCTATGACAACCACTGAGAGGGCATAGTAGAGGTTCAGCTTGGCGAACATTGTTGCGACGTGATGGATGTACCACCCGGCGCCAAGCCTCGACCCCAGAAGGCCCCCCGTATGTCGATTGCCGATGCGCGGAGACGAGCCGGGACGCTCGTTAGTGTCGTATCGATGGATCTGCCATCTGATCTGTCAACCTCAGCTAGTCAGCGTGCCTGCGATGCAGGAGGACGGGGTGGAGGATGAAGGTTTTGCGTGGGGGCCTGCCAAAGTTGTGGGGGGACGGGCTGCTTCCCGCGCCGCGTGGCCAGCGGCTTAGCTCAAGGGGAAAGGGGGCGCTGCAGCCGAGGCCGACCAAAAAGGTAACGGACGGCGCCTCATGTGGCTAAGCTCAAAGAACCAGCGCGTCTTTCTGCAAACCTTCGACCTCTGTCTTGTGGTGATGCTGCATCCTGAGCGAGGCGACAAAGAGCGCCCACGTTTTGCTCGCGTGGCTCCCCACGCACGGCTGCATCCCTGGGGCCCGCCCCCGTTGGCGGAACTTGACCGAACCAGCGCTACTCGTACGGCTTGGAGAATCGAACCATGCATTCCCAGACTCGCGGGTCGCAGCCCCCGGACCCATCGCTGCTGTCAAAACACGAGATGGTGGCGTGGGGGAGCATTCGGCCAACTTCCGACCGTTGTTTGTTGGCCAGCTACGATGTGCAGATGTTGCGTTGGATTGACAGTCGCGAATGACCAAGACGTGGCTGAAGGAGGCGAATACGTAGAAGCTTTGCATTTTCAATGGGCAGACACTTGATTCTCTAGCAGCTGTGACGCACGATGCTCCGTGGCAGGGTCAACGGCGTTGTCTAGAAGCTGTCCGCCACCTCCAAGTCTGCTGCAAGGTCGTGTACTGGGCTTTACAAGACAGACACCCCATTGTCCCGACATGTCCTCGAGCACAAAGAAGGGTCCTCCTCCCTGCTGCCGACCTCGCCGAGCCTACTCATGCCTGCAATTTTTGTCCGGGCCGTACCCGCTGAAAGCCCATCAGCCAACGAGATCCCAAAAGCCATGCGTCAGCTCCACGCTGTGCCTGACAGGGTTGGCCCGTTTTTGCATCACATCGAAAGCGAATGCATGCTATTGGTCCCGTTGCTTGGCTACAATGCTCTGCGTTCTTCGCGGAAAATGGTCAAAATTGTGACGACATTCGGGAAGCCATGGCGACATGCGTGATTGGCTGTCGATGTGATCGCGTCTGCAATCCCTTGCCCGTGCGTGAATGATTCCCGAGCCGTATGAGACGGATTGGGCGGTTCGGCATACAGGGCGGTGGTGTGGGGAATAAGAAGGGAAGCCTATGGCTTGGCATCCACGGTCAAGAGCCAGTCTCTCATCCAAATGGCGACTGATGGCTTTCAGACTGCTGGTGGATCGCCCCGACCCGAACGCTAAGCGGCTCCAAATTGGACATGGTCTCAAAGACGCCGGGGTTCAAGGAGTCGGGACCAAAGTTGTTATTCAGCGCAGGCTGGAATAGCGGGTGAGACGGGAGAGGCATCTGCCGGGACTCGGCAGAGTTGCGATACATTGAGTCGGTCATGAAAACGTCAGCTCTCGGTGTGGGCGGTGGTTGGGACTGACGAGGGTTGGGAATGTTCAGTCCCACCGCCGCCAGTTCCTTGTTGAGGAGGTTCAAAGCGCTGTTGATGACTGACTGGAATTTAGTGTGTTTTTCGCTTCTGCCGAGTTTGACTACTCACCCGGGCTGATGTTCTTGACCTGGTCCAGACACTGGATGCAATAATTGAGCTTCCGCATGGCTTGCTGTTCTTCAGGGTTGGCCTGCACCTGCAGCAGGAATATTGAGGCGGCAATGTAAACGCTATACGCCAGCGACAAGACGCAATAGTTCATCGTAAACGTCCGGCAGAACAAATCGAAGATTGTGATGATGGCAGTAGCGGAGGTCACGCTTTCAACGAGGTAGTGCTTAAAGGGCGACATCGCGCCATCTTCGCGCTTCCCGCGGCCCGTGAGCATCGGTCGGTACATGAGAATCTTGAAAGTGTGGTAGAGGCAGCTGAAAACGGTGTCAGTCGTTGCCTCCAACTTGCAAAGGAAGATACATACTTTAACGTGACAATATGCGACGGTGGTGCGAGGGCCGGCAACGCGACGGGATCAATCTTCAGGTGAAGTGGCAGCTGGTTCCACCACTCCTGGAAAGCCGGTTCTTGCGTCCTGAGACACTCTTGCACCTCCGCATCCGTATTTTGTGCCAGAGGGTCGTACATGTGAATCAGAATCTCGTTGAAGATGACTGACAAACGGCACATGCTCATGAAGCACGAGGCGGAGTGAGCCGTGGTGGGGGGGTATTTCCACGTCACTCCAACCTGTTGCGCTCCGAAAGGGACCCAAATGTCGTCCTCGGCCGAGTCGTCAAACATGATCTGAGGCGGCGAGATGCGCGATTGTCGCAACGAAGGGGAGCGGCCGAGGTACAGACTTATGACTTTGTCCCAGAAATAGCAGCTCCAGAAGATGCGATGCCGGATCTCGAGCTCTTCGTCCGTCAGGGGAACAGAGCCTGGATAACGCTGAGCGTCAACGCAGATGCCCATGTCATCGAGGAGGCGAAATGCTATTCCGCTGTACACGTAGGCTTGCGTCGAGTTCCCCAGGCTGCATTCCTGGGCGCTCAGTAGCAGAAGCGTCTGAATCGTGGGCACCGTACATACTCCCCGGCTGAGCTCGTCAAAGAGCATGCCTCGGGCGTGCTTGGCAAAGACCGCACCACCGTCGTAAGATTCATCAAGAAGCCTCTTGGTCGCCGGATCGCTCTGGCCCCAGCGTATCGAGTGCGAAATGACGGCGTTGAGAAGCGTATGCGAGTAGTAGGACCCTAGGGATTGCATGTCACCTGCACCAAAGGTCAGCCCAGTCTGACAGCGCCCGTACGTGGGAGAACGAACGCGTAAAGGCTGGCCGGTATATGAAGTTGAACATGGGTTGGATCCAACACCAGTGGACGTTGAGCAAGTATTGGAACGGTTCCTGGCACACCGTCAGCCCTGCATTCTGATTCAGCCGCTAGCGCACCAGCTGGACACACGCACCGGGATGTCGGACAGATTCTCCAGCGCCCGCTGCTGCCAGGCATTGTTGACAAGGCGCTCTCTCCGCTGCACGTCCGTGTCGGTCGGGGCGAGGTAGTCGGAGCCGACCGGCAAGCGGTCGCTGGGCAGGTTGAAGAAGCTAGTGGTGCCGTGGTAGGTGATGCCGCCCTTGTCGTCGACCTTGAGGCCGCGGAAGCTCCGCGAGATGCCGTGCTCGTCGAGACTCGGGCGGCCCTGCGACGGGCCATCGTGGGCGTTGGCCGTGGGCGGGCTCGAATGCGACGATGCCGGCGCCGAGGCGGGCGACTTGACGGCGTTGGCGAGCTGGCCCTCGAGCTCCTTGATTCGCTCCTCGAGGCGTTGCGTGTACGACAGCGTCGGGTTCCTGCAGGGCGGCTTCGGTCAGCGACCGAGCACGGACGGGCATGGTGCGATGCGAAGGGAGACGCCGTACAGCTTGTATATACATTCGTCGTTGCGTGCCACGCAGCGCTGACAGGCGGGTTGCTCGCCGCCACATTTGACCTTTACGATTCGAGGCAGAGGTGAGCATACGAGCGTGACGTCGGAGTGGCGGACTGGGTGCTGGTGCCAAGCTCACCTTGCGCCTGCGACAGGGCTCGCACGAAAAGGCACTTTTCTTGGTCGCCTTGACCGACGACATTGTGGCGTGGTCTGCAGCGAGATGGCATTCGGGAAATTAGATAGCCCACGATGTGTGCCGACACGAGCTTGACGAGGTTATTTGAATGGGTCGTGCGCGTTGATGATGATGCGGGGCCTCCGCTGAAGAGTCCGCGGGTGGAACCTGGTACCTGGGTACCCGTTGATGTGGGCAGGGTGGGCCACTGGCGGCAAGCCTCAGCATCTGGTCCGTTGGTTCGTATCGCACCCCATTCTCGATCGTCCGTGTGAGCGGATAGCTGCAGGGACCCCGGGAATTGCTAAATTATAACAGAACAAAAGATTAGTGGCCAGCTGTTTCGGGCGTCCAACAAGCGAGGCGAAAAACAACCCGTGTCTTAGCTTGGCAGCACGGCTTGATCATATAAAGCATCAACATCCCCTCGGTAATGAAATGAAAGGGCCTTTGCGGCTCAATAGGCATTAATGCCTGAACGGCTCCAAGTCATCCGGAAGTGATGGCGTGCTGGGACTTCAGTGCCAAGCACGGACGAGGCCTGCAGGTTGCACAAGTGCCGACAGCCAACTACCTTGCCTTAATACGTGCTGCCGCACGGCACTTGTCAGGCCTCCTGGGTCCAAAACACCAATGATGCCTTTGGTTATGCTTGTCGGGAGCCAAAAAAATAATTGTTTGCGCAAGAATTGAGGAGGCCAAAAAAAAAAAATCCATTAATCAGGTGCCCAGGCAGCCTATCATCGCTCATCAACACGATTCTCTGATCGTGGCGAACTTGAACAACCCACGGAACTCCCTCGTGGTGGCCCCCACGGCTGCCTCTGTATGACGAGATACCTTGTTGAGTAAACAAGAAGCAATATCTAGCTATAAAGGTAAGGTAGGCAGGGGCAGGTACAGCGCTAGGTGACTGGATGGGAGCAAATAAGGTATCTTGAGGTATTGCGGCTGCTAATTAACAGCTACAGCATCACCACCAGCCAAGAATGTTCGTTCCTGTGCCCATGACGATGGGCTGTACAAGATGCTAACTAGGTCGGTAGAGAAAAGAGTCACCACCGCCGCCGGCACCATTACCAAGTTCGATCAAATTGGGCATTTCTTCGCCCAGCAAAAGAAGGTTGGTAGGACCGCCGCTGTGAAAGTTGGCAGGACCGCCGCCCGGGATAAAATGGCAAGAGTCCGGAGCAATTTGGAAAGGTGTTGGTTGGACGTCCGCCAGGGGCATGTTGATGCAGAAATCATTCTATCGTCACCTCAAGCTGCGTATATCCTACCCAAGCCTGTCTTGCCACCCCTCTGCACAGACACAAAGTCATCAACGGCACTACAGCTGACACTCCCGTTCCGTTGCAAAGTCTAGGGCACAATAAGGATGTTGTATGTCTCATATATTCATGACTGCCGTAGAGTAGACAAATACTTTGACGCGAGAAATATGGTTACCAAATGGAACCTGCTTTGCCCCTCACACTCTCCTCCTCGGCAGCAGCTTCGGGTTGAGGATAGCCAACTCTGCCAGGTGCTCATCCCAGGCCTCAATGGGGTCCCTCGACTGGACCGCAGCGGAAGCGACCTCGTCTTTCTTGACACCGTACAGATACGGCTTCTCGTTCGCAAAGCAAGCCGTCTCCTGCTCATCTGGCAAGGTACCCTCGAGAATGTAGGCCTTTGCAAGAGCGTCCGTGCAGTTGGAAATGTCCCTGGACGAGTGGCCGTACCCGTGATGCGCGATGAGCCGCGCATTCTTCCCCATCTCCTCGAGCAGCCTTCTACCGTTGCGCAGCGGTGTCGCCGGGTCGTACGTCTCGGCGATGAGCAACACGGGGTTCTTGAGCGTATGGTCCAAATCGCCGCGATAGACCTCTGCGGGCTTACCAAAGTAGTCGCCGAAATGCCGACAAGGGAAGACGTTGGAAAATCTGCTGTTGCCCGCAATCCACGAGGTGCTGGTCATATTTTCCCAAAGATTCTCCCACCACTGAAGCCCCTCGGGCGGTTCAGGCGCGTCAAACGAGTCTGCACATATTACCAACTGACCGAGTTCGTCCGAGCTTGGGCGCTTGTTGGGCGAGCACGGCAGAGTGGGATCGTATTCCCAGGCAGCATGCTCGAGCATAATGGCAGCAAGGGTCGCGTTCGAGGCTTCGAGCTCGAATAACATCTCAGCCGCCGACGGCCAGCTCTTGGCGTTGTAGAGCGAGCCGTAGATGGCCTGAACGAGGGAGGAGTGGGTGATGAGCGAAGGGCCGCCACTAAAGTCGGTGAATGCAGGGATGGGTCGCTTGATGAGAGACTTGAACAGCGCCTCCATGCGTGCTTGAAGACCATCTAGAGTGACAGCATCTTCGCCGCCGACCGGTTTGGCGAGGGCACAGTGGTCAGGACCCGCGTTGATGCACTCACCCAAAAATCCATCGCGCCAAGCATTTGTCACATTGTCCAGAGCAGTCCAGCCAAAGCCTCCGAGCAATCGGTGGTCTTTAACATACTCGGTGCCGTCTAATATCATCCTGCCTACGCTGTTGGGGAACATGTTGGCATAGGTTTGGCCGATCCCAGTGCCGTAGCTCACGAGGTAGCCTGTAAGCTCGTCCTCTCCCATGGCAAGCCGTATCTCCTCCAGGTCTCTTGCGACAAAGGCTGTAGAGACGAAGCGAGGCAGATCGCCGTGGATTTTGCTACACGCGTTGAGAACAGCATCGCTCATCGCGTCGACAAACTCCAGCTGCGCCCGGGGAGACGCCGACGTCTCGTAAGTCTGGCGGCTCGCCATCGACCAGTGGTCTCGCAGGGCATCATACGGGAAGCAAGAAATGGAGGGCAGCGAGGCGTTGACGCCTCGAGGGTCCCAGCCCAAGACATCGTATTTGCCGTCACTCAGGCGCTTAGTGATCTCCTCGGAGGATCTCCAGGCCATGGAGGTGCCGCTGCCTCCCGGGCCGCCGGGCTCGATGACAATGGTGCGCTCGCTCTTGCGCCCGGCGGTTGGCTCGGGCCCGGGGCGGTCATGGTCGTGGCCGTGGCCGTGGCCGCGGCCGTGGCGTCGGCGGCGATGGCGATGGCGATGGGCAAGGCCGGAAACCTGGAACTTGGCCACGGCCAGGCGAGCGATCCGCGGGTCTGACTTGTTGGTGTAGTCGAGCGGGACGTCCAGGTAGCCGCAAAGGTAGATGCCGCGGCCAGCGTAGGGATCGCGGCGGTGATGCTCGCGATGACCACGATGGTCGCCATGCTCGGGAGACTGGTCATGGGGGTGCTCGCGAAGGCTGACGTTGCCCCAGCTCCAATGCTTTGGGTCTGGATCAAAGAGTTTTGCCCAAGTCCGCTCCGGGTTCGGATCGTCGAGCGCCGGAGGCAACGTGGCGTCCGTACAGGGCATGAAGTGGAAGGCATCCTGGCGGTCTGGAAAGGTGCCGTAAGGTGAGTCCTCTCGCCCGTGGCGGCAGTGAGGCGTCCACGGCTTCCCCTCAGGCCTGTAGTACAGGCTAGCCAGGCAGATGAGGCCTGCGGCGCACGCCGCTTTGACCAACCACGAGGTCTTCTTGCGAGGATGCGAGGGCGCGGGCCCGTCAGCAAAGGGTGCCTTTTCCATCGTCACCACGGCCAGCCCTCTCTCTGGGTTTACGGTGATGATGCAGATGTTGAGCAGAAGGAAAGCCTCCTGGGTGAGAACAAGTTGAAGATGACGGTTACGCGTCAGCGGACCCCAGACGTCTTACGGATTTGGATAGCGTACCCGGCCCGAGGCTAAGATCTGCAGCCGCCATGGTTGGTGCATAATGCCTAAAATGCTCGAGCTGGGAGCTTGAATGCTTGAGTCTGTCACGTACTCTGTACTGTGCACTCATGCGGTCGCAATACTAATTGCTAATAATTGAGTTCCAAGCTGGCAGATATAGCGGAGCCTCCGAGTTCTTTCCTGAAGTTGTCGCATGTTCACTTTCCAGGGACGGGGAAGCTCGAATATGCACAGGTATGCTGGCAACATGAGCGACAAAGAGATGATTGGAAGCATAGCACCGCCAAATGCAGCGCAGACTTCAAGACGCGATTGGTGCTCGTCCGCTTACCGACGTTGTTGTCGTGCGAGCAGACCATACTAATCGCAAACGTCATCAAACACATACGATACATGTAGGCAAGCCGACAACCGGAGGAAGACGGAAGGCTTTGCAAGACGATGCTTCCAGTCACGCGCATGGGATTACTTTTGAGGATTACTATTCGCACGATCCATTTCTCTGTCCGCATTGTGTCCCCGCCGTCCGACCCGCTCCGGACCTAACAAGTACCAGACGCGGCCGGAGGAGAGGAATTGAGACCCGCAAAGATGTTGTGCCCATTTGGGTGGGCCTCCCCGTCCCGTTGAACACCGACGAATGCTAAAATCAAGTATAAGCGGGACCATCGACTGAGCCAAGCAACTTGCGCAGGTATGAGCAACATATGGTGACATAAAAATCGAGCGGCGATGAGGTGTTTTCAAATTGTAAATAGTCTGTAGAAATGCAGACATTTTCTTCCTTGTTAGCCTTCAAGACGAACAAACAGCCCGAGTTAAGCGTGCAGATGTCTTAACTGCCCTTCTCGAACCCTCAAAGACGTTCCCCGATTCTACCTTCAAACTCTTACTTTCAAAGCCGGCAATGATTGCAACGCTCGCATACGGGCTGCTGGTCAGTCTCTACGCGCCGCCGGCCCTCGCCGACGGCGTCGGACTCATCGGTTTCGGCAAGACCATGTACCAACCTGCATGTGCGTTTGCCTGCAGAAGCATCATTAGCAGGTGTCCGTTGAGCTGTACGCCCAAAGATGGACCCATGCACGGGAGCGGTCACTCTTCGACTCCCACTCCACCGCAATGCTACGTCAGTGACCCGGCCTTCATGAGGACACTCGCCTTATGCATCTCGACATACTGCCCGGACGGTGACCCTCGACTCAGCGTCATCGAGGACTACTGGGCCTCCCACCTTGCCACCGGTACGGTGGGGAACTACAAATGGAAACCAGTCATATCTTACACGGAAGCACTTGCTGCCGCGCGAAGAGACGAGGCGCAAGCAAGCGAAAGGAATGATACTCGAAAGTCAATTCACGCTCGCCATGGCGGCCATGACGAAAGCGCGAACTCCAACCAACCGGCCCCGAAAGTCAATAGCTCGCTGCCTGTGATCAAGGGCAGAGCCCTCCTCAACGTTACGAGCTTCATTGCAGCTGCGGACTGGCAGAAACAGTACAACGGAATGGTGTCCTTTGAGGCCAACGAGGCCGGCCATTCACGATACACCCTTGTGCTCCTACTAGTGGCCTTGTTTATGCCCGTCGTCTTCTCTCTCTTCCGAGTTTTGCCTCTTCTCAACAAAAGCCGGACTTGGACGTTTCTGAACTCGGTCCTGAATTACCCACCGCTCATGGGACAGAAGCACCGCCAGTCCCTTTCCGCACGGTTCATGGGCGGTGGCTTCATGCCAACTCGTGGCCAGACAATGTACATCGCCGTCATCAGCCTTCTCAATCTCATCTTCCTGATTGCACCGTACCACAACGTCCAGCCGCAGAGCGTGTATGCCACGCTTCGTCAGCAAGAGATGGGCACCATCGGCAACCGCGCGGGCTTTCTGGCCATGGGTAACGTCGTGGCGCTGTTCCTTTTTGCGTCCCGAAACAGTATCTTGTTACATCTTACCGGCTGGAATTACGACACGTTTCTGCTCTTCCACCGTTGGTTAGGATACTGGGCAATTATCCAAGCCGCGCTGCATTCCGTCATCCTGCTAGCCTACTATAAGACCTTTAGTGACTACGCCAGCCAAATTTCCCAAGCCTACTGGATCTGGGGGATAGTGTCGACAGTTGCGGCAGTCGCTCTCTGGCCAGCATCTCTGCTCTCTTTCCGGAAGAGATATTACGAATACTTCTTATCTTTGCACCACCTGCTGGTCGTGTTCTTTGTCGTGGGATACTACTACCATATTTGGTATCGTTACGAATACAACTGGGGTTACGAAATCTGGATGTTCATTGCCGTCGGCTTATGGGTTTTTGACCGGGTCATGAGAGCCGTACGCATAGTCCTGGGGGGTTGGCGAACTGCTACCGTCTCCGTGGTACCCGACAGCAACGGCGAGTACCTACACGTGGGAATTGACGGCATCTATGCGCATGGTATCGTCTATCTATACTTTCCGACTCTGACTGTCTTCTTTTGGCAGAACCATCCGTTCTCTGTTGCTTCTTCCTTTAAGGGGTTTGACATGGCCCCGTCCAGCGATGGGTCCAGTAATGGAGAGGCAGCCGAGAAAAGCGCTACTGCGAATGCCCGCGAGATATTTCAAAGGGGGTCATCTTTCTCTACGACTTCGTCTGCTTCGGGTACTCGTACCAGGGCGACAGTTTTGGTTCGTGTCAGGTCGGGCATGACGGCGCGCCTTGCGTCTCGAGCTCGTGCAGCGGGAGGCTCGACGCGACTGGCGGTCCTTGTCGAGGGATCTTACGGTTCAGCGATGCCGCTTCAGCTATCACAATGCAGCACGATCATGTGCATCGCAGGAGGCGTCGGTATAAGCGCGGTGCTGCCGTTGCTCCACGAAGCCGGACCAAGAGGCGCTCGGTTGTATTGGGGCTTGAGGAATCCGAGCCTTCTCGAGGCCTTGAAAGACGAGATTGCGAGTCTGCCGCCCGCCGTGCAAGTGACAACGAGTATCGGTCCACGACTTGCGATTCCGGACATTCTAAAGCGACAGTTGTGCCAGACACATGGCAACACAGCAGCTGGACCTCTCGGACTCGTGGTTTGTGGCCCCGCGAGCATGGCCGACAGCGTGAGGGAGGTTCTGACGACTCTGGCACGGAGCGGCTTGATGCAACGCGGCGTAGTTTTGCTAGATGAGACTTTTGCTTGGTAAATACGGGTGAAAACCTAGCGCGTTTATCCAGGGCGGTGGTGGTACGACGCATTTAGAATAGCCAGCCAATCCAACATATTTTTGGGTTCTTTTCCTGATCTTCACCCTTGCCCCGATTTCCGATGTACAAGAGCAGAGCTAAGTCTGCGTATGTCTGGGTTGGGTCGAGGTCTCTTTTCATCGCTGGTCTGCAGCTATTTCATCAGCGCGAGGCCAGGTTCGGCGCAGTCACCGATCCCGTTGTCCATACTGCCCACACTGAGATAGTATACTCGAGACATGGGAAACATACGCGAAAGCAGGTCATGTTTCGAGGCCGGAGGTTGCCCCCACGACCTCGGCCTCGTCTGCGACGCCGGCGGCGCCCATCGCGGTCGGCATCAACAATAGATACAGCTTCGCCATTTGGGAATTGGAACCAGCCCAGCTTATTAAAGACCATCACGTCCGACGAGGCCAGTGGAGCCGCCAGCTGCGTGCGTACGGTCCCACATGGCGCTCGGCATGTGTGGGGACGTTACTCGTCCAAAGCCGGAAAAAGGTCTTATCAATCTTGTTGATGGAATGCCAAACTCCACAACACCGCTGTCCCTCATACACCTCCGCTGCTCCGCTCGTCGCCCCAGACCCAGGCCAGGTTGCAGCCGACCTCGCATGACCGCATCGTGCTGCCGACGGGTGAAGCGGTGCGATGAAGCCTCTGCTCGGGCTGGCGCTCCTGTCACAGCTGCTGTGGGTGCGCGCCGACATTGAAAGCACCTGCGCATCGGCGTGTCGCAAATGCTTCCAGTCGGTCGTCTTCAGCCCTGCCGCGCCCAAGTTTGAGCAGTCTTGTCGGAACCGGCTGGCGCTGTCCTCGAGCTACCTGTGCTTGCACCTCAACTGCGAAGCCGATGCTCGCAACGCGGCGCTTGCGGCGCTCAACGCAAGCTGTGAGGAGATTCTCCACACTTCTATCCCTCCGTTTTCCCTCATTGCAAACTACACAGCCGATGAAATTGCCCGCTTGAGGCGGATCAACAAGGATGATGCATTTAGCTCAGAGGAGCCGTTGAGCGAAGTCGCCCTGCCGTCGGACCATTCGTTTCGAGTATGGCATGACACTTTGGTAAGGCTGCCGACAGCGCCGCCCCTTGCTCTCGTTCACAGCTAACTCTGACCCAGGACGCCGTTGGCTACGTCAACAAACATCACTTCCTCTACGCGTAAGTTGAAGCTGCGCGTCTGCGGCCGGTTGCTTCTCCAGCAAACACTGACGGCCTCTAGGCTGGCCATGACGCTGTTCTGGGGCGCTGTGATTGCTTTTGGCATCTGCAACAAAGCCTTTCAGCTGCTCTCACGCCTATGTGGCAGCCGGCCCGGCGTATTCTCATCAAGCGTTGCCGGCAACTGGCTAAAGCGCAATCTCACCCTGCCTGCCACGTTCGGCCATCGGAGCTCTGAGAGCTTCTCGTGCGTGGGAACTATTCCGCCGCGCATCCAGTCCCTCACCATTCTCGCCTACCTTGTGATAAACATTGCTTTCTCCATCTACGGCTATAGACTCACTGAGGAGAACTTTTACTTCCCTACAAAGGAGAAGCAAATCCTCCGCTACCTGTCGGACAGGACGGGGATAATATCTTTTGCGAGCTTTCCCATCATATGGCTCACGGCAATGAGGAATAACGTGGCTATCTGGCTTACTGGCTGGGATTATTCGACATACAGCAACTTCCACCGTTGGGCGGCTCGGATTGCGGCTATTCATGCCATTATACACTCCGTTGGGTACACGGTATTGATTCTCAAAGGTATGTGAGGCAAACATCCACCTATGTGAGAGTATGACGGTGTAGCCTTCGCAACGCTGACGATCATTGTAGAGGGGGGTTGGACCTATTACGCCGTTTTCTATAGCCGATGGTATTGGAACGCCGGTGTTATTGCAACCTTGGCGATGGCGGCATTGCTTCCTTGCTCTTTTTACTGGATTCGACGGCGACACTATGAGACCTTCCTGATCCTGCACATCGCTCTGTCGCTGGTTCTTCTCTTTTTTATGCTCGGGTAAAGCACTTTCCGAGCTGCAGCTGCTTGGAGCCCATAGCTGACTGGAAAACAGCCACGTGTCGATATTCAAAGGCCAATACGATGCCTTCTTTTGGGTGCCATTCTATGTCTGGGCGATAGACAGGCTCTTGCGCATCATGCGGATAATTTTATTCAACCCGAAGAGTTGGAGGAGCACAGCTTCTGCAGTTTACAGCGACGCTACCAACATCTTACGGCTTACCGTTCCCCTTGACAAAGCAGCCTACACAGTCAAGCCAGGAACCCACTACTACTTGACGGTGCTAGACGACATTCACTGCTGGGAATCACACCCGTTTACCGTCGCGTTCGTTTCGAGCCAGGATTCTTTCAGCAAATCCCTCGGCGAGCAAGTGCCCTTGCTAGACTCGGAAGAGGATCTCGGAGCAGCCGACAAAGACGACGATGCTTTGCCGTTGGAGTCGAGCAGAAGGACCATGACGTTTCTCATTAGACCGTACGACGGTTTCAGCCGGCGGCTGCGAGACTTGGCTGGTACAGAGCCAACTGCGCTGAGGGTACTGGTTGACGGTCCTTATGGCCATTCACAACCTTTCGACAGGTACGACCACGTCTTATTCATAGTCGGCGGCAGCGGCGTCGTCACGGCGTTGTCATACTTGCAATCTCTTGCGGGGTCTGCGAGAGGGTCGTTGAAATCGATACAGCTGCACTGGTCGGTGCGTGAAGAGGCCTTTGCGCGAGACGTGCTGCTCAACGAGATCAGCGATGCCCTGAGTTCGAGCAACGTCGCCTTCTCTCTCGACATCTACATTTCCTCTCATGTAGGAGACGTTGCTCTTGTGCAGATGCCCGAGGTACGGCAACATCCTGGACGGCTGAATGCCGAGGGGGTAGTCACGTCCGCAGTGGCAAGAGCTGGCAAACATGATTCTTTGGCGGTGATTGCGTGCGGCCCTTGCAGAATGGCAGATGATTCGCGAAGAGCGACTGTCGATGTACTGGGCGGCGGGCGCCGGATAGATTACTATGAAGAGAGTTTTAGATGGTAGCCGGAACCTAGACACACGATTTCCCGGCGCTACATTCCAAACAGAAATGATTCATGAGCTCAACTCACCGTTGTGCCCAGCCTCTTTGGTCAGCGTGACCTGACTTGTTGTCTAGCAAGATAGTAGGGTTCAGCGACGGCACCGAGGCTGTGGACCTCGCAGACGACGGACGTACGGGTGCGCGTCCCGTAGAAAGGTTGCGAGCGAATTCAGTTCGCTGGACGCTACCAAGGCCTTCGTATTCTGTTGGCAGGCAGACGGTTCAAGGTCAAGGGATAACGCGAGGACAACTGCAGAGCAGGTCCGGCCGAACTCAAAATGGTAAAAGCCTCCAAGATCGACGAGACGTCCCGTACTTTGAACATTGAGCGACTCCCGACAGAGGGTAGCTCCAGTCCAAGGCCCAAGACTTTTAGGGAGAGGGTGTCATCTACAGCGATGCTCAGGTCCATCCCGTTCACACGCACTCTCGATGCCTCGAGGCCGGGTCGGAACCCTCGGCGTAGGCGGCTGGAACGGCCCCCGAAAAGATTGGTGCCACCTGCGGAAAGAGACTCTTCCTTGCACAGGAGACATCCGCGCGGCGCCAGCCAGATCGGCCGGGTCAGAGACCCTTCGAGGTCGCCACCCCGACGTACCTGGATCTGGAGCAAGGGGGATTTATGTACTTGACGTTGGGCCGTTTGATCAAGCCCGAGAGATTTGCCACCTCGCTTCCGCATTCTGGATTTAGGAGCTATTACAGCCGAAAGAGATTTTCGGGATGTGCTTTGTTGGCTTGAACTCATTGAGGGGGTTTAATAGCGCACGACAACGTCGGATCGTAATCTGGTCATAGCCTCGCACGGCCATAGTCGGCGTGCCACATATTCCAAGTGTTGGTCGCAGTATCATATTATTACCGCGGGGATGAAACATCCCAGCTACGACATTGAGTTAACTAGTTCAATGCATATCCACTGCTCTGTCGCTTCTGCAAGAATTCAAATTCTCCCCCCGAATACTAAGAAGCTCTATCCCATAATTTGGACTCCTTCTGTCCTGCCATCGCACTCACCAGTGCCGTCACGTCAGGTCCGAAATGAGACTCAGAGCCGCCTTTGCCATCTTCGCTTTCCTTACCGCCTTTGGGGCCCCTCGGCCGCGAGCAACGACCAGTACCGACTCTGCTGTCGAGGGCACCCTCTCGGTCCGAGCCTCTGACTCTCCGCCACAGCATCTGCCCGATCTGCCTGACCCTAACGACCCTGGTTTTGTTTTCTCTTCTGGGGGTGGCATGTATTGGGATCCGGCTTGGGATGACCCCGTCGCTTTTCCGTTTCCGCCCCCTCCCGCCGAGGCTCCTCCCGCCACCCCCAAGACTTATTGAGATCCAGCTTAGGATGACCCTGTCGCTTTTCCGTTTCCACCCCCTCCCGCCGAGGCTCCTCCCGTCACTTCGGGGACTGAAATTGCGACTCCCGTCGCCGTGTATCCGTCACGTCCGTATATGCCTCCCCCCGGCGAGCTGCCTCCCCCCGGCGATATTTTTCGTCCCCAGATTGAAAGAGTCTTCTTTGGTGTGAGTGACGATATAAGCCTGGCTCTTGATATACAAGCCTAAAGTGTATATAGACATGTGATCCGCATACCCAGATATGCTCGACTACCGCCAAGATTCGGCGTAAGAGAAAGCGAAAGAGCGGTTACAAAACCTGTGAGGAAATTAGGAGAGTACGCAGGACTTGCGAAAACGAGTATCCAGTAAGTACATTCATAGCTAAAACCTGCCGTTCCTCCTACTTACGAAAATTATAGTGCCATCACTTTAACGATCCTTGTTATTATACTGCTAAAGGGCATAGAACCGTTTGTTCGGCGCGCCAACCGGTTATAATACCTACGGGACTGGAATGAGGCGTTGATTATCATCGAGACGAGTGGCCAGACGAGAGGTGATGCGAGGCTTCATGTTGTTGGTAGAGTTGCTGCAAGACGGAAACACGGCTGGTAGTTGAGAGGGATAGATTAAACAAACGCATAAAACGTATATCGAGAGCCCTATAAAAGAGCTCCGATTTTAATAAGAAGTCGTAGACTAGCTTTAAAACAACGAGCAGCTCATATCGGATATCTGTGGTTAGGCGCATGGGCGCGGCGCACGCGTTCGTGTTCGCCCACGGGCACGTCCATAGTCCCACACCGTAGATACCATCCGGCGCGGTCTCACCCGATGCTGGCCACAATCTCGTTCCCTTTCACCATGATGCTCCGTGGAGGCAGCTCGCCGTGGCTGAGGCTAACCGACCCTGGCTGCTGATTCGACCAAGTCGTTCATGGTACCCGAATTGAAAACCCATGCCATGCGCCAGTCGATAAAAACCTTTGAAAACTCGATATTGTCGCAATATTACATCGTCTCGTCTGCTCGGACCGACGAGATGAAAGCTCCGCATAAGTTGGGGGTCGTAGCAGTCTGCTCTCCTGGGTACGCTGCAAAGGGAGCTCATTATCATTCTATTATTAGCATCCTCGCTAGTGCTGCGCGATATTGATGGCTTATCTGAGCAAGAGATCCGCCGCCTGGCCCGAGAGAGGTTCTATATCAAGCAGTTTAGCCTGAGAGATGCTACCTCTCAATCAGGCCCGAGAGATGCTGCGTCTCAAGCACGTCCGAATTGAACAGGTAGCACACGACCGCTGTATCGTTAACCTTAAAGCCTTTGCTCCCTTACCCGAACGTGTCTAGTATAAGCAGGACAAGGAGAATAAGACCAAAATTAAGCGAAAACTCGACGATACTTACAGGGCTGGCCTAGCCTGAGAGTCCAAGATGGCAAAGTTGAGCGACAGCACTGAGGCAGGCGGTGGACTTTGGTAGGAAGAAGAGAACAAGACAAAGATCAAGCGAGAACTCGACGATACTCGCAGGGCTGGCCCAGCCCGAGAGTTCAAGATGGTAAAGTTGAGCGACGGCACTGAGGCAGTAGACCTCGCAGACAACTGACATACGCGCGTGCGTTTCCGTAGAAAGGTTGCGAATGAATTCAGTTCGCTAGACGCTGCGGAGTAATTCGTATTCTGGTATCAGTAGGAAAAGGAGTACGAGTCCAAGGTCAAGCGAAAACGCGACGACAGTTGCAGAGCTAGCCCCGCGAAATTCAAATTGGTAAAAGAGACGTGGCAGGTTCACGTTGAGCAGCGATTCCGTTGGAAAGAAAGAGAATGTCAGAATGGGCCAAGAGCCAACAGAAAACATCGGGAAGAAACACAAGCGAATAGGATGGGAAAGAGACGGAGATGGGGATGGAGGAGAGGACAAGAAGGGGACGATAAAGGTGACAAGAGAGAAGGCTAAGAAAAAGACTGAAAAGGTGCCAAAGAATAGGGCGAAAGAAGAGGACCAAAGAAGGAGACCAAAGAGGAAGACAAAAGAGAAAGACCAGAAAGATGATCGAAGAAGGGGGCAGGGGAAGAGAATGGAACAAGAGGACGGGAAAGAGATGGATAAGAGGATGGGGGATCGGGACGCAAGAGCTGAACGGAACCCCAGGACGGAAGAGATGAGGACAAAGGAGAGGTGATCATGAGGACAAGGAGAAGGATGCAAAGGCCGAAGAAACGCCCACCGATGACGCACAGCCACCAACCACCTACTTCTGCCACGCAATCAATCAAGATGACGACGCGCCAACGTCGCTCACCAGCTCGACCACCCGAGCCGAGCCCCATATCGCACAGACACGATTGCTCGATGCGAAAGACGGAAACCAAAGATGAAAACCAGAGACGGAAGCGGAGCGTGCTTGTTCAGCCACATGAGCCCAAACGTGAGTATCCCATTCCAGGCCTGCCGATCCATCATGCTAACAGAAGCTTGACAGCATGAGCCTGACAGCATGAGCCGATGTTCACACGACAATGTGACACAGTGCAGCACGACAAACTCCACTCGGCGCCTCGGCCAAACTTCAAGACACGACCCAAGCTACACGACACGCCCAAGCTACACGATACGGCACGCCCAAACCCGCTGCGCAGCTGGCGTTCTACGATTTGCCGCCACAGCTATACAAACCGCCTGGTCGCGAGGGTCTGAGGCGTATTGATGCGCTTGCTTTTGCTCCCTCTACCTCGGAGGAACCAGCCTCCACCCAGAACCGCCTTTCCTCCCCACTCACCTGATCTTTCGCCGATTTGTGGGATCTTTGCCATCTCAGCGGTATCAGAGCAGTCTGTTTGACTCGGGCAGCATATCCTACTACCAGTCAATCACGTCGGGCGCCACCCTCAAACAATCCCTCCTCAAGCATCGTCCATTGCAAATTCACAATATCACTGCAACCGGACACCGTCTTGATCAACAAAAACGCGACAGTCGCACTCACCTGCATTTCGATGCCTCGCGGAGCTCGCGCCACGGGATAAACTCTGACAGCGGTGGCGAGCGTTTCACGTCCTACCTTTAGCTCTGGAACTAAGCAAGAGTGCTGACTTCTCTACAATCTAGCCACGCTTCGCGCATGGCGTCGCATCAAACTCGCGCACACACTCAGCCAACCTTGTGGCATGATGGCGCGCCTGGCCTCGATAAGAATTTTCGCAAAGGTTTCCAGCAGCTGGCGAGAGGACGTCTCACGAACACATTCCTGTCTTCATCATCCCTCAGAGTCAATGTTTTTCGACACATTTTGATCCACGCGACGCCAAGTCGCTTCCACTATGGCGGTGCCTCAAGAGCAAACTGGTCCACACACTCAATAACGAAACCTCTGCTGCAATTGAAACAAGTCGAGCTGCACACCGTCACCATGCCGGCTCAAAGTGTCCCTCAATGGCTCAATTGACATGCAGAACCCCGTGCAGCGTCTGGGTTCCTTTACCACGTCTTCCGCCCATCCCTCATCTGATTCGAGATGATGTACATATCACCAACGAGGTTATCCAGGCAACGCTTTGCGCCGGGTTCCCGATGGCATACCATCTCAAGCGTGCATTTGTATCGTCATTGGCACGCTGGGAGTGAAATGATACCGCACTGTCCGTGGATATCTTTGAAATATTCGTTTGCGCTACCAGGACTTGGGTGGTCATATGCAAACTGTAATGCGGTGAGATTCTGTGGCAAAGGTGGTGTTACGGCCCGCGAATGATTCGGTCAGAGGTGTTATGGACTCCAAGGCCTGTACATAGAAGGTAGCAACAAAATGATGCATTTCAGCACGCGGAACTAGCTTTTGATGACGTCAAGTTAAACGGGGTATTTGACCCGATGCCATCCTCAGTATCATTCTTAGCTTCTGCTCGCCTCTTTAGCTTGACGCCAATCCTGAACAACGGCAGCGGGGTGTCGAGCTGCGTCCAGGGCCGTCACCATGAGGCCTGAGGAAGGCCATCCGACGCAATTCCTTACTGCAACATCGGGCGAGAAAACCCATCTGGTGTGGCACGTGGAAGTCCTTTCTCGTTTGCTTTGGAAGTGCTCTTTGACGAAGGGGAGCGGTCACCCGCGTACCTGTAGGTGCGTATTCTTCCAGGCATCCTCAGGCATCCTCGGGCATTCTGTCTTCAAAGGACGTGGACAGCTCAATTTCATCCCTTCCAATTCTCTTACCTCTCGTGAAACAACATCGAAAGCCAGCACAAGTCCCTCGGCCTCTCCCGCCAGCCAAACCGCGGCAGAGAGCCTCGCTGGCTCGTCTATTTTGCGGTAAGCATTTCTTTGACTGACGTCCGTCTACTAGTGCCCTTGGACTGGGCTGATATGAGGCCACAAGGCCCGGAAACGCCCCCTTCAGCGGCTGCGTCGCCGTCACCGCCAGCAGCGCGAACAGCAGCACGGCAGCACCAATAGCAGCGGGAGCAGCATCGTGGACAGCAGCAAGAACAACAGCACGAACAACAGCATGGACATCGGCACGAACAATCAACAGCATGAGCAGCAGCACGGACAACAGCACAACAACATATGCAGCACGAACGCCGAGGGACAATTCGCGCTGGTGATTGACCAACAAACTGCGGACATCAAACAGTGGTTCACAGGCACGGCACCGAAGATGGAGCCACCCAAATTCACTGTTGTTGTGGCCACCAAGCGCCATCACATTCGCACCTCTCCCCCAGAGCGGCGACAAGAACGGAAAGGCCCTACCAGGAACTTTGGTGTAAAAGGACGTCACCGACCCGTCTATGTCGGACTTTTGTTTCTGCTCCCACGTTGCCATTCAGGGCACAGCTCGCCCTGTCCACTATCATGTCACATCTGACGGCATGGACGTGCCAGTCAACGATTTCCAGAAGATGATTTATCATCAGCGCTACTCATATGCGCGATCAACAACGTCTGTATCGCTCCACCCCCGCAATCTTCTATGCCCATCTTGCCGACGCTCGGATTCGCGCGCACGAGGGTTCGGCAGCAAGCGAGGCCCACGAGCTTCGAGACGAAATTGCTCAGGGCGAGTCAGTGGGCACTATCCCCGGCAGCTTGATGGAAAGCATGCGGGGATGGCCCAGCCGAAGGTTGAATGCGTCAGCGCGATTGATCCCGCGGCACGATGTGGTACATGCAGAGGTGCTACGATGGAACGGTGCGGCCGCGGCAGAGAGCATCCTACAAGAGTGCCGTCATTCAAGTGGTCCTGGCTTCGTGAATGCTAATGCCGCAGGTCAAGCTGCCCACCGAGGCCGCAGCTCCTGAACAGAAGGCTTCCGACGATGACGCCTAGACTGCGCTCCACGGGCCATTCGTTACGTTGAGTCTACCTCTGGCCTTGCCTTTGTTGTGACCACGAACCCGAAAAAGAGGCCCCCGATAACCATGCCGAGTCATCCAGTATTTCGCGGGCCATCTGTTACATGAGCTCTGGTCTTGCCTTCAGCATACGGGCCACCGTCGCCCAAGAGTTTGAGCGTTTTGCGCCGCACGATGCACTCGTACTTCACAGACCGAGAGCAACTCGACGCGCTCCGTCGTTCATGAAGTCTCTTATACGACGACACCTCCCGACAATAGAGGATTTGTCTACCGCCGAAATTCTATCTTTGCACCGGTATCAAGTGGTGTGCTCCATTGTCTTTGCTAAGATGGAACGGCGCGGCAGCGGCAGAGAGCATTCTACAAGACTGGCCGTCATTCCAGCTGCGCCTGGCTTGACCGTGAAGGTCAAGATCACGGGTCGAATTGCGACCAAATACGCAGCTCCTGAAAAGGAAGCGTCTGGCGACAATGACGAGAGTTCCAGCCTTCAGCGGGCCATATGTTACGTTGAGCCTATCTCTGGCCTTGCATTCAGCATACAGGCCACCGTCGCACAGGAGTTTGAGCGCTTTGCGCCGTACGATGCACTCATCGTTCACATCTACATCGGTGGGCAATGGGTCACAATCGTCGTACAGTCGCAGGCTAAGTTGCGACCACGAACCCGAAAGGAGGCCCCCGATAACCATGCCAAGTCATCCAGTGTTCCGCAGGCCATCTGTTACGTCGAGTCTATCTCTGGCCTTGCCTTCAGCATACAGGCCACCGTCGCCCAGGAGCCCGAATCGCCAAGATCCCAGGATCGCTGGCTCTCTTGGAAACGTCGCCAGAGCCCATTGCCCAGCCTACTGAGATCGCCAGCTCTTGGCGTGATTCGTATTTGTTTCGGGCAGATTGTTCATGACAATTCAGAGTTTCCATTAGCAGGAAAGACTATGAAAGGAAAGGAGCTGTCGCATGGGCCATCGTTTGTTGGGTTGAAAGGATGGCCTGACGGTCCTTGAATAAAAAAGCTACATCTCTTCCGCCGCTACCGCCGTCTTCGTAGTCCTCGGTTATCATAGCCTCGGACCTCCCAAGAGCTATCGCGCGTGACTAGGAACTGTGCCAATTCAAGTAGGCATGCGGGCGGCTGCGGTGGAAGTGTATCGACCTCGAGAGCTCATCGAGCGCTCAAAAGAGCCGTAGCCATAGGCGCTTTCGGCGCAGGACGCAGAACGGAACTTCAAGGTGAACGTCAACAATTCACGTATGGATCGAGCAGGCCGTGGTGCTGCTTCTCTTGGTGTTTCACACCAGTGTTGAACGAGGTGTCACGGGCAGCGGCGTCAACAGCAGAGATCAGAGAGGTCAGTTTGCTGCAGGCCACGCATACCAACACAGCGTCCTCAAGGCGCTCGATGCCGAAGCGCACCCACTGCACCAGACTCTTGGCCGCGGCGACGTGAACCACGCTCTGTGGAAGGCAAAGGAGCTGCGGAATCGATGGAAGGACGCCGCCGAGGGCCAATCCAGCGTCACATGCAGATCGAAGCAAATGGATCGACCTTGCCAGTGATCTTCGACTGATTGCGACCTGGTCGAGATTATCAACAAAGCAAGGACGATGCGACTAAGAGGCGCTAGCATAACGAAGAACGTACCTATAAAAGTGAGGCAATACTTAGAGGCTGTATCGAAGATGGCTTTGATGCTTTGCCCTGCCATGCTGAATTCGATGATGGGCACAAACGGGGCGAGCGTTAGATCTTTGGAGTATTGGAGATTGGCTGAAACAACTTTGAGAGGGTTGGCAGGGGGAGCAGGGGGAGCAGGGGGAGCGGCGGGAGCGGCGGGAGCAGCGGGAGCAGCGGGAGCAGCGGGAGCAGCGCACTGCGCAGTTGCCTGTCTGCAAAAGGCGGCCAGGAGAAGGCCAAGTTTAATGGGGAGAAGCATCGTCAAGATGTTTTACAAAAATTGTCTTTGAATTTACCTCAAAGTATTTCGCGTTGGAATCCGAGGCTTTGATACAACTTCCTCATGAGCATGACTCTTGGTCCCTTGTGCGGGCAAGGCTTGCGCAACACGACATCAACTCGGCATGAACTCATCACGAAAACTCTATTCATGACTCGATGCTTCTGGCTTTGCTGTCGAAACTATCAATGATCAGGACAAGAGACTCTAGGTGGTGCTGAAGAAGCGCTCTGAAACAGTCTGCGTTGCGGAAAGCTTCCGGAAGCTTGTCAATCCGCAGGTTTGACTCGAAACGGCGGCGGCCGAGGGCTCTGAAACACGAAATGGCCCGGGGCAGCTCTACAAGTGTCGTCGAGTTCTCGATTGATCTTGGTCTTGTTTTCTTTTTTCTAGTCACATTAGACATGTTTATGTGAGGAGCAAAGGTTTCGAGGTAAACGACGCGCCGGTCGCATGCTTACCCGTTTTCGGGCCAACTTGCTTGATACGGAACATCTCTCGGGCCAGGCGACGGAACTCTTGCTCAGACAAGCTACCAACGTCGTCCAGCATTGGCGTGGATGCCAGTGATGGAAAGATGATGAGCTCCCTTTGCAGCGCACCTAGGAGAGCAGTCTCCTACGGGCGCTCCCACCGTATGCGGAGCCTTCGTCTCGTCGGTGCGAGCGGACGAGACGATCTAATATACCACAGACTGGCTCAAAAGTCTGTCAGGACAAGCAGCAACAATGCAATGCTCCAACGCAGACGGGCTTCGTTGCCGGATCTTTTGACCCCCAGAATGCTCAGGGCGTTACGCCGCTCGACGTGCCGCTCAACACCAGATTCGTCAACGGCGCCGGCTTCCAAGGCAGCTACGCCAAGACGGCGGCGACGCTCGGAGGCGCCACAATCCCAGACACAACATTTGGTCTCATTAACAGTGGCCAGCTGCCGCCGGACACTCCGTTGACTCCCATCTTCGGGGTTGGCCCACCACAGGGTGAAGCGACCGCGCCGACAACTTATAACAACCCTGTGGCTCACATGAAAGACGTCGGAAGTGTCAAGAGTAATGTCTTCAGCCTATATACAAACGACTTTCGTAAGTGCCTTCCCAGAGCCCAAGTCGAAAACTCTACAGAGTCTGTTGTTCGTTCTAACAAGGCACAAGGCGCGGGGAGTGGCTCTGTGGTCTTTGGCGGCATCGATTCGGCCAAGTTCACAGGGAAGCTGCAAGAAGCTCCTATCGAGCGAGACAACGACGGTGCGCTGCCCTCGTTCGTCATCCAGTTCAGCTCTCTGAGGATGGTCATGGGCGGTGCGCGCTCTAATGCCACATCAATCTACAACGTCCCAAGGATGCCCTCTATGCAAGACCTGACGCCACGAAATGGTCTCGGATTTAGTCTTTTAGATTCGGGAAATCCTTCTATTGGCATCCCAAGCGAGTCCATTGCGATGATGGCAAAGGTCCTCGGCACTACATTTTCCCCGCAGGATGGTCTCGGTTTAGTCGACTGCAGCCTTCTCAACAGCGAGTCGATGCTCACATTTGGCTTCAACAATGACCAGGTCAAAATCAACATGCCCTTGGACACGATAGTTGTTCCCCAGCGATTCGTCAATGAAACCGGATGTGCGCTTCCCATTTCACCAAGCCAGGACACCTCGTCACTTGGGTTTCCATTTCTGCAGTCGGCATACGCGGTGTTTGATATGGATGGGCAGAAGTTGATGCTCGCACAGGCAAAGCCAAACGTCACCGAGTCTAACATCCAGGAGTTTCCATGAAGAAGGGTAGAGGCCTTGACAGCCGTGAAGCAGTAGCTGCTTGGCCAATGCACTCGGTTTGACTTGGCATATCTGAGTTTGCTAGCCCAAGAATGAGACATGGCATGGACATTTTGACAGCCGAAAACTATCCTGTGCTGGTAGACTGATACATGCTTGGCCTCGGTTGAAAGCGCGAGTGCTCTGTTTGATACAAGTTGCATGGTTGGCTGCTCAAGAGTCCCATCTCAAGTATCTTCACTAGTGACTTGCCAGAGAGCATATGTGAAACTTATGCAAGGAGCTTTTGTTCTTGGGTGGGGGTTTCAATTGCGGACAACAGCGGACTTAGAATATCCGGGAAATGGCTGGATGCAACGTTGGCATGCTACTGAAAATATACTGCAAGGAGGGCTTCGGAAAGCCATTATAGCGCTGTAAGCTACACCATGATCGGGCCGAGCCGGTAGAGAGTGTACAAAATGCAAGCCATTGGGCCGTAATACATTGTTACGTGCATTGATAGTGAATAACGTCGCTTCAAATCAAGCCTACTTCTGCTCAGAGCCTGGCAAACAGCGTCTCCGACGTCGACTGCAGCGCACAAATCACTTCCTCTGCAGCGCGACTCCCCGATGCCAAAGCACCCTCCGCGTGGCCTCTCCATACATAGCTGGTCTCGGCGCCAGCAAAGGACACGCTCCCCTCGGGCTGCCAATGATCCCGTTCTAGAGTGGTGATATTGGAGGACGGCACAGCCTGGCCGATTGGTGCCAATGACGGCATATCAGGGTCAAGGTCCTCCACCTCAGATGGCGTGGGAAGACCCTCCCCGAAGATGGCTTCGACACGGGTGAGAAGAGCTTGCCGTCTCTCATCATCCGCCATCTCCCAGAGATCTCTCCCCGCTTCGCCGGTGACGAAACAAGTCAGCGTGAAGCCGTCGTCCAACGACGACGCCTTGATGAGGGAAATGGGGCCCGAAAGCCCCAGAGCATGGCCAGATCGCCCTCGCTCCCGCCACCACGGCTTCGCGTAATGCAAAGCTATCCTCCTGGAGAAGCCAGTCCGGGAATTGGCCAGGATGCACTGCTTGTCGTCGCTCAGTTCAGGAGCAAAGTCAATGGACGTGCACTTTGCCGTGCCCGCGACAATGACCTTGGTGCACTGGAACACGTCACCAGACTGCGTGGTCACAACGACCTTGTTTTCATGCGTCTGGTTGACGCATTCCACGGCCTGCGAGAGACGCACCGACCCAGGCTGTAGACGCGCCGCTAGTTCTTCGCTCAGTCGAACGGCTCCTCCTTGCACGCGCAGACTCTCGCTGCCCATTGCCGACAGGAGCTGTACCAAGCCGCCCGCGCATTTGCAGTGTAGAAGAAAGTACAGCGCGCTGACGTCCTTGGAGCCGAGGCCAAAGACGATGGACGACCACGAGTTTACTATTTGCAAGACGATTGCCGTGGCGCCTTGGGAAGCAGCGAGGTCGTGCAGTGTTGTAGTCGACCCGTAGTTCGTCAGCAGCGCCGAGGGGCAATTGATGTCGACTCTCTGAGAGAGTGCCTCGAGATTGTCTCGCACGCGAATATATGAACGGCGGTCGTCATCGTTGAGCTGTAAAGATGGTCAATGACACCCTCGGGTGTACCCTGCAAGATGGTGAACCTACAGTTGGGATACCAGCCAGGGAAGCTCCGAGTCCTTCGACCACGTCGTCGCCCTGGCTGTCCTGCTGCTCAATATCGAGCCCCAAGCCCCTTGCCAGTTCCCTAATTCGAGGGTGATTGGTACCGCTGAAAGACTCGTCTCCAACATAGCAGCCGCCAATGCGGTCTCGCGCCTCGAGAACGATGCACGTCACGCCGGACCTCTGGAGACTGTATGCCGCTTGCAAGCCGCTGAGACTACCGCCGACGACAATCACCTGGGCCGAGGTCCTCTGGTGAGAAGGAATGCCGCGGGGCGTATATACGCAAGTCGAATCCTGGTAAACAGCAGTCATGATGTCGGCAGCTATGCCCGCTAGAGCTGACGCCGGGTTTGAAAGCAACGTCGGAGTAGCAAGTGTCGTATTCCGTCGCGCAAGGTGCTATTTGTTTCAATTGCTGCGAGCAGTCTGCGACAGGCAACCAAATAAGGGTCGAAGAGTCAATCAGGCTCCAAATCTGCACAGGACAAGGTGGGCTTCGAGTTTCACGACAAGCCAGCTGCCAAGACAGTGAAGGGCATCAGGGCCTTATCGATATACCATCTCGAAATTTCACGATGGGTCTCCGCGGCCGCCGAGCTTCGGCTAGCAGCCCGTTGGCGTAAGAGGCATTGGTCGAATGCGCGCCCCGGATCCATCGCCGGCCCCGCATTCATTCTCCGGCCGGCGGCTGGTCCCGCTACTGTCGACGCGCGGAGAGCGAGGTCGTTGCGGTCCTCGTGCGACGAAAATTACCAGCTTCCTACACAGTTCTAATGGGAACAGAGGGCAAGGTGAAGAGGAGGGTATGGCGAAGAGTGCACATACAACTGCGCCGCTGTCCGATCTGATTGTGTTGATTAAAGAAAGAAAAAACGCCTTTGCCGAACAATTATGCGCCCTTTATCGTAGTTTGTATGTCCAAGACTCTTCAATCGCGACATCAGTTAAGACGGAGACGGGAAAAGGGAATTACTCTCGCGTTCAAATTCGTAGTCTGGAGTACGACGTTGCATCTACTGGAAATGGTTGCATCCCCAACCGGGCACGGCGCCATTGTTGCCATTGGGCCGGCCCGCGCTAGATGCCCGTATAAAAACACTAAAGTCTATCCTCCTTTATCAACTTGAGAGTAGCCCTCACTATTGCGGTCTCCTTAACTAGCTAGATATAATAATATTCTTTGAATTATCCTCGCTTTGTTCATAGCGTGTTTTCAAAGCTCAGTTCTATTGCCAACAAACTTGAATGCTACATGTAGCCTCTATGGCTTGATCCGAACCTGTGACGACTCGGCGGCTGCAAAACATAAAATATTCTTCGGTAATGCACAGTCTGTGCTCTTAGTTCCACATGAAAGAAACGAGCCAGATGTGGGCGATAGGGAAAGTGGACGAGAAGTCATGGACCAGCTCTTGAAGGACAAGCAGCTCAAGGGCACCGTGAACGCAGACCCCCGACAGGCGGCGTGCTACACAACCATGCTATCCCAGGCGAAGGAGCTTGCACAACACAGGGGTAAGAGGGGCCGTATATAGAGCGGAATCCTAGAAAACTACTTAAGGTTATGCAAGATACTATTAGGTAAAACTATCTAGCTCTAGAGTGAGCTCAAACTCTCTTTTATACTTCTAACGAATAGGATGCCAAATACTAAGTATAGCCTTTACCAGGAATACAATAGAGATTAGTTTTAATTAGTCAAATAACCGACGAAATTCAGACGAAATCGATAGCGGCTTCCTGCCTGATTGTACAGTCGACGTCTTGAAGTAGGGAAACGGGTGCAACTAGCCGGCGACCCAGGGCTACGTGATACGTCCGCGGATACGCCGCATATCAGGGTCTGGAGAACGGCGTAGATGCAGTGGTCGGTGTGTGCGCGGTGTAGCTCGAGCAGGTCGCCGCTAGGGTACTTTTCCGCAAAGTAGTATTGCTAGTGCACGTCGCGGTGAATAGCATTGAGGCATGAATCCTCCCTTCCTTCGCGCCTGGTCGGGTCAGGCAACATCTCCATGGCGGACAGCCGCTATGTACACAATCTCTGTCCCTTATAGTCTCTCCACGTGGTCCTCAGGAGTTTGTTCATCCAAAAAGGCTCTTTGCTCCTCGTCGCCCGGCGGGCCTGGGGAAATTCGTTGATCTGATAGCTTGACTCGCGCCAACGCGAGCGTGGCAAGTCCGCACAAGACAAATGAGAATACGTATAGCATGCCTCTCCATACACCCCGAAACCTGAGACTCCAGCTGAAAGTCTCTGCCACTACTGGACCAGCAATTAATGATCCTATGGTGTCCATTATAGCTAATGTTGTGAAAAGTATGCTAGTCATACGCAGTTTAACGAGCGAGCTGACAAGAGAACGCGCGAATGCGCCGAAGCCAGTCCCGAGAGTATACACCGAGAGGCCTTTGCGAGGAGCAGACAGCAACATCAGCAGTAGATTCTTGAGTCAATGGGCTCTGTTGGGTTGTTTCACGACGAGAACAGGTGAATGACCTCCTTTGCGGCAACCAGAGCCAACTGGTGAGGCGAAGAACGGGCATGACTTACCAGCAATGACGGCCCATAAACTGGGTGCAACCACTAGGACTGCAAAGCTAAGCATGAGAAGTGAAATACTTATACGTGCAAGGCGAGGGTCCTTCATCTTCGCTGTATATGCGAGGCGCTTGGTAGCAAATAAGTCTAACGCTAGGAGGAGGATCGCACAGGTGATCAACTGAGCAAAAGACTTGCACGAAATGAGAAGATTGGCCTAGAAAATGTTAGCACTCTCTAAGGGCGGGCGGGCGGGCGCCCTGAAGTTTTTGACCACAGACCTTTGCGATTGAGATAGAGTAGCGTGTTAAGATATATTGCAGCAGAATGGTGAGTGATTGGCGAGAATAGTCGACAACTAAGAATGAAATGACCAAGAAGAGGATACTCTTGTTACGAAAGATGTAAGACAAGGTGCTAGAGGCACGGATCCAGAATTCCGACAGAGGGGTCACGAATGGCTTGGCCTTTGGCGTTGTGCTGGAGTCGTCATCAGACGAGTCGTCGCTCGAGCTGCTAGTCTCTACCTTTGGCGGAAGCGTCTCAGGTATCAAGGCCGACAATACAGTTGTCAAAATTGTGCATAGCAGCGCAAAACTAAGGGGGAGCCAGAGGTTATATTACATCATCAGGGTAGAAAGAGGAGGGCCGATAAGTTCCGACACAATCAGAACGGAGTTCGTCTGGAAAAAGACGCGAGATCTATAGCAAGATATTCGCCTGTCAACATGAGCGGGCATCTTGATGCGCCTCTGAACGAACCGATCCTGCTCCGTAGTAGAGTCTGTGAGCACCATCATACATACAGCACTACAGATGGACAAGACCCAGCACATTGCGAGCAACTGTCCAATTTTGCTCAAGAGCATGACCGGGCGTCTCCCATGCTTATCAGCCATGACACCGTAGTACATGGCTAGCAACAGCCCCGGAATACCGTCGAAGAATGCTTGCCATCCAAATAGCTGAGCCACCGTATCTTGCACCTCGGGGGCCTTGCACCTCCCCTCCGGTCAAAGTCTGGCGTTGCCTGTGCAGATGAGTAGTACTTGCGGCACGCAATGTCTTCAAAGAGTTGTGTCTGCGGGGCGATGCACATGACATAGCTCAAGCTATCGATGCCAAGCATCATCAGCATCACCAGGATTGGCGTCCAGCGGGTAGTTTTCGCGGGCATGCCGTCCGTATCGGACATGGGAGCGCTCTCTCCATCTCGCTGGCTCATTGTCTCAGAGACGCTGCTGGCGCTTGATGACACTGTGCCGTAGCTCTGATGTCTTTGCTTTGGCTGCATGTTGAAGAAGACACACAACGGCCGCCGTCGATTTACGTTTGTGACAGAGGATGAAGAAGCCAAGCACCAGGAGGCGCACTTTGTGTTGTGAGGTAAAGCCTGCGCGTTCCATTGGCCCAATAAATGACGTCTCTCGGGACGGGACCGGTCACTTCATACCTGCTTGATCGGAAGATATCCGCGGTTGGGCGCATGGGCGCCGCAGTAGGCTGGCAGTGAAGGACGCGCGTCAAGGCGGGTCGAAGACAGTGTGTCGTATTCAGCGTCGTTGCAGAAAACACCTACCCGGTCCGGTACATGCATGGATCATAGGATTTAATATTGACCATTTATACGGTGGAGTCGTCTCTTCAACCACATGTTGCCGATTTTCTCGACTGCTACCCGGCCAAGCGATCGCCTGCAGTGAGTACGGGAGCCACGAAGGCTTTGCCGCTTAGTGACGTTCACTAACAGTGAACGACGAGTGACTTGATTCAACTGTACGACTTTGGCGTCGAGATACACCTCATTTGGCCGGATCAGGAATTCCAGGGTTAGCTCAACTCTTTGAGAGTGATAAACTTGGCTGTCAATGCCTCCACATCTGATTAAACGCCATAGAAGCTGAGCAAGAATCTCATTTGACTTGGCACATGATGCTTGAGTGTGAGCAATCGCTATATGCCTTCAAGCGATTGGGACCATGCTTCGCCTGTGACCAAGATCCGTACTTTGGGACTGAAAATTGCTTACATGTCGCAAAGGGAAGCTGTAAGATTTAGCACTTGCCATCATTGTGAGACTTAAAAAAAAAGGTTGTGGAAGCCAGTCATGGCAGGCAATAACTTTGTATTCGGCATGAAAGCGCAAGTTGAAATGAAGCTTCGTCGTCTGGCATTGAATAGCATGGCCGTTGTTAGAGAAAGCATGCATTGAATTTGCGATACATAAGTGGAACACTCATCATTCTCATTGCAGGTACCAGGAATCATTGAATGACTTGTATGGCTCCAACAGTCGGCTCAACCCTTTTCTCTTGCCTCCATACTTCAACAATTTACTCCAGAAGTCCAACATTCGCAAGTCGAAACTGTCATCCGAAGGATAGCAGAAACAACTGCAGTTATGTCTAAAGTAAACCAGCTCTCATGTTCCGTTTGCTTAGATCAAAAATCTAGGCTACTGCCCTTGGGCTAACGTGAGTCAATGCTATTGAGTTCTTGCCACATTCTATAGATTGCAGACCGTGGATTCCCGTGTACTGTGTAGTTTGGCCGGCAGAAGTGTTCAAAGACATGAAGACACGCCATGCGCCAATGAAGCAAACATGGCGGCAGACCAAGACGGCTGCTTTTGACTTGGAGTTTGTGGTGGGTCGCCGAGGCCATGGTCTGTGGGTCCGTCATACTCGTACACATCAGACCACGAGCCATGATGCACTGGCATCGACCTGTCGTATTGTCTAAATGCTCGTCATCGAGGGCATTCTCGCCAAGTCTCGGCTGGGGCCGTGGCGCCTGCTGGCAGCTAAACTCATGTTTGGGCCTTGCGCAAAGTCGGATGACTCCAATGCTGAAAGTACGGATCCGTCGAGCCTCATGTACTCGTACCCTAGCTAGCTCCGAGCTGTGTTTCAGAGCCACGACAAAACACGCAGTGGCTTCCCCCATTCCAGCGACGGGCAGACGAAAGTTCGATCAGACTGCCAAGGTGCCATCCCGTTGTCGACGTTTTGTCGGGTTTCGGGGCCGATGCGCTCCTCGGACCTGAACTGATGAGCACAACATGATGGAAGGCGGTTGACGTTGCATCGCCAGATGCCCAGGCAGGGTGTCTGCTTCGCTACCCGTTTCAGACGCGCAGCGCCAAGCATGGTGTAACAGACGCTCGTGACGTCTTGGCGACGCGCCCATCTCTTGTCTTGGTCCAACGTGACTTCTCCCTCGGGACTCCGCTTCGTCTCGTCTCAGACGGACGAGACGAGGCTTTCGAGGAGGCTCCTTTGTAGTTGGCATCATCAAGCAAATGGACTTGCATCGTTCTGCACGCGGTATGGAGGAGAACCACGCGTCCCAGCCGGAGTGTGTCGTTTGAATCAACGCCAAGCCAGCCCCTCGATGCTACCTATCTGTAACGGTATTGCTTTCCCCCCGCAGCACGTGAACAGTGCAAGCCACGACTTTGGACGCAGCAGATCGTTATCCAGAGGGTCGCTCAGCCCGAACCAACCAAAGAGAAGATGCGCATCGATGCCACCAGGCGGCGATGTAGCTGCCCGATGAGCCCCCAGCAAAAGGCGGTATCCAGGTACCGTCTGTTAGGGGACACCGATCTCGTCGCCCAACAAATGGGGTCTGGCTCGAGAAATGACGCGACCAGGAGAACAATGGCGCATCTGACAGGCCACTCTGCTAACAGCCGCGACTCGGGCAATTTAGAGCGAGGCAGTGGTGTCGGAATGCTCGTCGCACAGCCCCTGAGCTAGGGATGCAGCCTCACGCGCTGCTCGAACCTTGAGGGCCTGCCATCGCCGTTTCCTGCAGGTTCCTGCGCGACATCCAGCAACATCGCTACACGTCGAGGACTCGCTCGATGCATTGGCGTTGAACTTGACACTCGGGCACTGCTCGCCCTCTGTTGATTATGCCGCCTCCCTCGCATTCGACATCTCACCCGAGTCCACCCGTCGCCTAGCATTGCTCGTAATTAGTGAGAGACAAAGCCAACAGGGCAGAGCCACGCCGTGGGGGCCGCCACACGGGTCCCAGCAGGCCCGCAAATCAACCTAACCTTGGAGCGCCCAGCCAGGCGGGCGGCGCAGCTCTAGTGAGGACGGGCCCGTTCGCGATGGAGCGCCAGCGCAGGGCCTCGCCCGGCCCAGCCAAGCAGAAGCATGCGTCTGTCGTCCCTTGCCCCACTGTCCCCGGGGCCCCGTTTCACCAGGCACACTCGCACGCTCGCCCACTGAAGCACGCACGTTAGCCTCCGCTATTACGACGCCAACAGGGGCTGTCCCCGACAAAATCCTGAGGTGCCTCCTCCTCGGCTTCCCTGTAGCCTCCAATCTCGCACTTGCAACCCAAAGAAAGCATCCATCAGCCCTACAACCTCCCTACGCGCCGTCATCATCTTCCTTTGGAGTCTCTCGTTCAACAATACTGCGTCCGACATCGCCATCGCTTCCGCTGCCGTCCTGCCGCGTCGTCGAACCTCCCTCCCTCTCGTCCAGCTCAGCCTCTCTCGCTCTCCATGTCCAGCGCCATCCTCGTTTGCCCACTCCGATAAACTCAGCTTGAACCGCTCCGACTCGCCTGCGTTTGTGCAACCACCGACGGCCGCGCCGCTCCTCTTCCTGCCTCGTCACCGCCTCCCGTATTGAAAGAAGATCCACGACTTCTGGCCGTCCGCAGACTCCCGGTTGGAGTCGCCCAACTGCCCATCCTGGCTACCAGGTTAGACTCTCGCAAGTCCTTGCTGGGCGCAGATCCGGGATTCTCACAATTCAGCGCGCAACACAGTCCGTCCTACGGCCACAGCGCCGAGTATTCGCAAGACTTTGGCCAGGCTTACCCCCAGCCCGCCTACACCCAGCCGACGTACGCCGAAAATGCCAATCTGAGCGACAGCTTCGACAATCAGGGCTATGCCCATCGACAGGGCCTGACCCCTTCTACTCCGGCCCGCAGCGTCCACCGCGACAGTTTGGGCTTCCTCAAGACCAAGTGGTCCGCCGCCTTCATGCTCGTCATTACCCTCCAGGCCATCATCTGCTTGGGCTTCGAGTCGTAGGTCTTCACCCTTTGCGCGCTCACGTCACCCGAAACCAATCACCGTCACTGACCGCCCGGGCAGATATGTTTTCGGCAGATTCCAGTTGAGTCTGGGCAACTGGGTCGAGACCCCAAAGGTCCAGTCCCAGTACAAGACGATTCCGACCTTCTTGACCCTCTTCATCTTCGGCTTCCTGTACGAGTTGGTGGTGGTCTGGGATGCGCTGCGCATGAAGAATACTATTCAGGTCATTGGCGTCTGCATCGCCAATCTTGCCCTCCTCGTCTACACCGCCATTCAGGTCGATCAGATTCAGACAGCCATTGAAGTCTTGGATCGGAACGCCGCCCTCCAGACGGGTGCCACTGCCCACGAGCTATGGGGCCAAGTCAAACCGTTTCTCGTCGCAATCCCTGCCATCATTGCGCTCGCCACCATCATCATGGTCTTTATTTCCTGGAAGCTATATCAGGAGTTTGCGTGGGATATTCTGAAGAACATTGGCGCCGACTACCGAATGAAGAAACGCTTCCTCCACTACCAGGTAGATCCCACCTCTCGCAGCACGTCGGGCTCCCGCATTGCTAATATTTGGATAGATTTACATTGCGCTGCTCAAGTTCGATTTTTTCTTCTTCCTGGGCTTCATCATCCAGTTTGTCGTCGTCGTCGCCCAGAAGAACGACCCCGAGTTCGCCTTGACCATTGCTACGATTCCCATCACCATTTGCATCCTTCTGGCCGCGGCATACTTTACTCGCAAGGAGAACAAGGCCGGCATGATCACCGTCATCATCCTTTACCTCGGCGGCCTCACTTACTTTGTCTTCAAACTTGTGCGCATTTATCAAAGCGGCTACAAGGACTCGTATGAAGCCGTACGCAAGTCTCTCACCGCTTTCGCCGTCATCACTATCCTCCTGATTCTCCTCACCATCACCAATGCCATCATTTGCATGCGCAACTTCGGCAAGGGTCTCAAGACACACTTGCTTTCGTCCCGAAGGGTGGACGAGAAGCCCGACGCCAACTCCATCAGCTTGCACGATGTGAAGCCGCAGCTGCCCAGCCGGATGACAATTGACTGAGGATGGAGCATCTCGAGGGTCAGTGCGATGTGCGGCACAAGTTGGTTAGTCCTGGATTATACAAAGATACGAATTTTACGAAAACGAAAGTGATTCCCCGATGCCTCGGCGCCGCTCGGACAGGGCTGGCTCACGACGACTGGCGACCAAAGGCAAGCTTTTGATGCTTGGGGGAAATACTCCGGATGATATCCCTTCACACAGACACAAAGCAGTGTCGACTTTCTTTTTTTTCCTTCTGTTTAGCTCCGGTTTCACATCTTGAAACGGAAAGGCGTTGGCTCCTGGGTCTAGGCCCTCACAAGGACAAGATGGAGTTCTGGGATATGTATGCGTGGTTGGGTTTGAGAGTGGGTTGGCTAGGATAGGGGAGACGAGTCTGCATTGTGAGCGATCTTGCAGGGCGGCATCATGGGCAACTAGGCGTGGCTGATAGATGGCTCCTATGTTCTCTCTCTTACACGCAGCTATGATGGCTCTTGAATAAAAAGTAGGCAACACGCTTGCGGTGTCTCTTTGTGCACAAGCGGCTGCAAAACATTCGTTTGCAATAGTACTTGATGTGATTCGTTATGTCTTCTGTGCGACGTATGTAGCCCTCCTAATACGCAATGCCCAAACGCTGGGACTGCGAGCGATAAGCCAGCTTGACAAGGCTACTTCATCCAAGCCTCCAGTTCGTAAAACTAAACACAACGCTGCATTGAGTTGGTATTGGCTCCCTAACGCCTTCAGAACAGAGGTCTGCCGCAGACAAGAAAAATACAAAATGCCGAAATTGGCCGGTGTGGAAGAGCCACTGCCCAACAAATGCTATTAAAGGTTAATCCTCATGGCATCGCGCAAGTGTCCCTCCGTCGGGCAGTAGGGACACTTGTATCGCGATCCCTTGGCAATCTTGTGCAGGCTTTCCCGGCAGACAACATGCCCACAGGGGAGCATCATGGGGGGATTCTGCTCCGTTGTCTGCTCTTTGCTGACGGGACATACAAAGATGGGGTGGTACACCATGGACTGCGGCAAGGGCGTCTCGAAAGCCAGCTCGTTCTCGGTGGTCCATTCCGTCTTCTTTTCTTTCATGTACGTAGTGTACTTGATCAGACGAGGAAGGGCAATTGAGCCGGCCGTTACCGCAATGTACAGAGGAGACTCCGCCGACAGGCCAAGCAACGAGCAGAACTCGCGGGTGAAGGAGGTGGCGACGTCTTCAAAGGCCGAGTTGATTTCAAAGATGTGGCGGTAGGGGGACGCCTCGAGGTTAGTAGCGTAGATCATGGCGCAGCAGAGCTGTTGAATCTCCTTAAGGTGCCGGGACTGGAAGCGGGCAAAGTGCTTTTGGGCATAGGCCAGCGCGCCCAGCTGCCCGTTGCGGTCGTCGTCAGGCAGCCCATTCAGCGAGTGCCCTTTGAATAGCCACACGAATTGCAGCTTGCAGAGTTCAAACTCGAGGTTGCTGCCATTCGCCTCCAGCCTGGGGTTGTTGATGCGAGCCCATTCAATCGCAGGGGTCAGGTTCCGCTCCTTGAGCTGAGCAAGGATGCTGTACATTTCGGAGAACTTGTCCTGCAAGTCCTCCGATAGGCTCTGCATGTCCGAGTCTGCCTCGTCGTCCCTCTTCATCTCGTCGTCGCCGTCTTCGTCGACACGAGGCACTGTGTGGTCCATGGTGGTCGTCGACTCATGCTGCTGTCGCTGCTCCTGCTCTTCCCGGAGAAAGGTGGAGGCAACAGAGAACTGGCCCTCACGCAGGAGATGCATCGCTATGGCGCGGTCAATGAGCGCCGGGTGATCGGCCATTGCGTCCGTCGCCATGGGGAGTTCTCGCTGGGGGAGCGCCTGAATCTGGTCAGCGCCTCAGTCGTGACATGTCTGGGTCAGCATAGTACCGACTTTATCGAGCGCCTTTCCGAAGCCCTTCTGGGCTTTGGTGACCTCCTTCAGATCGTTGGTGATTGCCTCCAGCTGGCCCTTGACGGGATTCTGCAGTGTCGTCATCACCAACCCGGTCCTGTGGGCATCGGGATCTAGCGAGGCGTGAGCGACGATGATGCCGGGGTAAAGCTGGCACTTCTCGGGAGCACATACCCGCAGCTACTTGCTCCCGCGCATTCGTCAGGAGATCTATGATCTTGTCCACATCGTCGATGGCTGCTGTGAGGTTGGACTTTCGCATGCGAGCCAGCTCCACCAGCAACGGCGCAAAGGGCGACGTCGTGTCCTCGTCGAGTCCTGCCATGGCCGCCAATGCCTGGGTTTCGGGGACAGGAGACACGAGGCAGGAGACAGTAGTTGTCTTTGTCGCAGCTTTTCGCCACGGACGCAGCTTGTGGTACGTGGAGGTCCGGCCGGTTGAGCTCGGCTCGAGCAGAGCGTTGACGAGGACGAGACCGACGGTGAAACTCGGGGCGCTTGACGTCGTTGGGACCGGGTCGGATGGGGTCAGGTTAGGTAGGTCGGGGAGGGACCGCCGTTATCGATAGCCGCTCGCTGGAGCACCAAGCCAAGCTTCAAGCTACCGTACCTTATTATTAGCCTGCATTGCACCGGCATATGTACATAACCAGTATAGTGGCCCTGCTCTACACCCTAGGCGTCACTCGATAGCTCTTTTTGTCACTTGCTCGTGAGGCAAATGCCACTGTCGAGCAGTGCCGGAAGCAATGCGGCGTGTAGTTCACGTATGAAGGTGGCTCTCCCCAAAGAAATGACAATTTGTGGCACAAGAGTGTCAGCCGAAGCCGAATCAGCTGTACGACGCTTTGGCTCGGCTCCATGCCCCGATTTACCGATGGCCTCGATACATGCCCACTGCGCACCCCGCCATTGGCTTCGGCTGGGGCAGGCAGTCCATCATTCCATGTACAAGTGCCGCGTGCAGCTCCGCCACTCTCCGCACTCAGCTACCTACCTAATGAATGCAGCAACCGCGATCACATGTAATCTCATCCGTAGCCCCCCAGGTCGCTACACAGGGGACACTGACTGACGCGCCCACACATTGCCACTGCCGAGCAATCCAATGTTGGGGTCAAGGCGTTGATTACTGCGTCCTGTGAAGGATGCTCGTCTAGCTCACATCCCACAGCTGCGCAGGCAGATGACGATCCGGCATGAACTTCATGCTGCCTATGCCCCCCGAGGGGAGATACCATCGAGAAGATGACTTCCTCTCTCCTCGGAGTTCCGCAGGGCAACGCTCCTCGAGGCCGGCCCCGATGGACGGCATGTCGCCACTGCAAGAGGTTCAGACACGCGATAGCGCAATCACGTCACCCTCGGGTCCTCAGGTCCCGATGCGAAACATTGTCCTTCCAGATCCCGTTGCATTCAGGTAGGAACAGAGAGGACTCGCCATGTCTAACCGGCCCAGGCTGACGGCCCTCATCACAGGTTCCTCGAAGAAGACCCATCCGTCGCACTGGTCGAGCGCCGAAGCGTCCTCCGCGGATATGAGCTCTACGTTGTCGAACAATGGGCCTGCTCGAGACGGTCGCCTACCGTCGTCATAGCCACCTTTACTGGAGACGCGACACACTCAATCGTCGTCGGTGTTCTCGCCGTCCCCGAAGATGAATCACTCTGGTCTGCGAGGCTACGTGTGTACTTCAAAGCAGCTCAGCAACACCATGCCCGGCCCAAGGACACGAATCTCGGTCAACTGATTGTCACAAACTTGAGCGGCTTCCCGTCCGCTCTCACAGTCATCCCAATCCCCGACGGAGATGTGCGGAAACATAAACACATCTTCTTTGTCAACGAGGACCTGAAGCGGCTCGGATGCTCAGGTCGCTCCGGGCTCACCCTTACGGATCCTACCGAGGCCACGCAGGCCAAGTTCCAGCAGCTTTACAAAACCAGCGACCGGGTTCCCTTCTTGCAGTCAGTCACTGAGCTCGTCAAGCTGTGCCAGGTCGCTCTGTACATGTTCGACAAGCTGGACCACGAGTACATTGACGGACTTCTCTGCGATGTAACCGAGACATCTATCGGTAATTGGTGGACCGAAGTGGGCGCAGAGCACTACAATTTTGAGCCCACGGACGGCATTCTGGGGCCTTCGACCGTGGCTGCTCTTCTGGGTATGCTCATGGGGGCGAGGAACCGGCTCAATTGGTACGGCGCCCCGGTCTCCAAGGACGTCTTCGACTGCGAAAGCACCAAGCGTGGAATTGCCTACTTCCAGAAGCAACAAAAACTGGAAAAGTCGCGGCGACTGGATCGCCAGACTCTATTCAGGCTCCACACGGCAACCGCCAAGGCGGCTGCTGGGGAGGGGTGGGGTGTGCAAAAGGCCGTCAAGTCGACAATGACTGAGATCGGGGGAAAGAGGGGAGAGATGGTCATGGACATGGTCTCTGGAAGGGACAAGGGCGGACTTGCGGATATCGAGACCCTCGATCTTGACAGATTCATCAGCCTCGCATACGGTGAGAGGCCAAAGTGGCTCTGGCATGGAAAGCCGCGTCGAACGTCAACGGAACACCCACAACCCGACCAAGAATTGGGAGCCCTGGTTTTTGCGGACTATGACGATCTGGACCAGCCTGTTCAGCGTACGCAGTCCCTGCCGCCAGAAGAGGGCTCGGAGATGAGAAGAAAGGATGAGGGCTTGACCCCTGTGTACTCGGCCTTCCCATCGGGCTCGACGACGAGCATGGTTGACAACTCGACCGAGCGAGACGCGCTTAGGAAGACTGTCTTCAAGAGTGTGGCAGGGAAGATGAGTGATGCCCGTTCTGGTTTGGGCCGGATCAAGGATGCGGTTGGCGGCAGCCGACGAGGCAATGCAAGCCGCCAAGCACCTACGGGGAGGGAAGACGTCGTAGAGACTGGCATTTTGACCAGCGCTCTGTCCAATGCGTCGCAGAGCTCTGCACTGAATTCCAGCTCGGCAGCTGCGGGTGTGGGTAGAGCCTTTACTTGGAAGAACAAGCCTGAGGAATACTTGGCTGCAATCCAGCGAGGCGACCCGGACGTGCTGCCCGGGCTATCGGATAGTCTTGGCAGGACGGTCTCGTCAAAAGACCCCGGGCTAGCCGCAAAAACTGCAGATGAGGGAACAAACTCATTGGATATAGAAAAGGCCCTGGACAGCATTGGCTCAGAGATACGCAAGGACGTTCTCCCCGGAACATCATCGCGCGTACGCTCCGTCGCCGACGAGGGCGATCTGCGGGGGCGTCTGCTGGATGCGGAGCGCAAGTCTGACGGAAGGCTCTTGATGGTGTCGCGACGACACAGCTGTGGAGCTTCCGACTTTGCCTACAAAGAAATCGCCAACGAGAACCGATGGGCCCGTCGAATGTCGTTTGGGGACGCCGAGGAAGCCGTCCTGACTTGGGACGAGATTGTTGATGTCACGGATGCGACCGGCGACATTATGTCTTTCAAAGCCCGCGCGGAAGTAGCTGGGCATTTGAACCGGCTCGTCGACAACCTTGTCTACAGTGTGGAGCCATGGGTCGAAGAGAAGCTCAAGGCGGTCAAGGTGCTCAACGAGCGCTATGCTCGGCAAAAGACTGAGCTCCAGAGCCTCTATCACCAGCTCAACGAAGCGTGTCAGCGCGTGCGGCACAACTCGGACGAGCTTCTTGCCGCAGAGCGCGCCAATCTCACCGAGAGCGTCAAGGAGATTGAGGTGCTCGTCGCGCGGCTCGAGTATGAGATTGATGGCCTCGCGCAAAAGGTCTACGACGTCGAGGACGGGGTTCGCATCTTTGAGAGGCAGGTGGACGAAGTGGAGAGCCGGGCCGAGGAGCTCAAGGTGCAGCTCGAGACTGAGAGCTGGCTGCACTGGTTCGTGAGGGCCGTGACGGGGGTGGGGACGGGCCCAAACATAACGCGGACACCGCCATGATTGCTTTTCTTTTCTTGCTGGTTTTTGGTTCTAGCATCGCTCAATGATTGGAGCACAGCAGCGCAGCATACAGGCCTGGCGTTTGTCAAGATACCATTGGGCAGGGGAGATGTATATCCCAGCCATGATAGTCGATCTGCATCAAAGTAATTTACAGTTGATTGTCCCACCAGCTCGGTGCTCGTTGCATATCCCAAGCGCAATGCACCCATCTAATACTCTTACAAAATGTTCGTGCTAGTCGGACTTTTGCCGTCCCTTGTATACTCGTGCGGTACCGTCTCGCCTCCGCTGTTCCATTTCCGTCGGCTTAGAACAGGCCGCCTCCCTGCTGGGGCGCGCCGCCCATGGCCTGGCCCTGCTGCTGCATGATCTCGCTGACCTTCATGGACGTGTCGAGGAACTTTGCGGTGCAGCGGTCGAGGCAGACGGACTCGCCCTTGTTGAGCTCGCCCTCGCGGTAGTCGGTGGGCACGCACTTCTTCTGGCACGCCTTTTGCAGTCTACAGTCGTCGTTTGTCAGCATCCTCTCTCCCTCTATCTCTGTGTTGTCACAACGTCTTCGCGGTGACG
Organism: Tolypocladium pustulatum; assembly: GCA_024340155.1. Classification (NCBI taxonomy): domain Eukaryota; kingdom Fungi; phylum Ascomycota; class Sordariomycetes; order Hypocreales; family Ophiocordycipitaceae; genus Tolypocladium; species Tolypocladium pustulatum. Next base: position 37,430 of record JALHBY010000039.1, on the reverse strand, counting down.
GGGGCCCTGACGTACCGGTTGTAGGTGTCGGCCATCATGCGCATCTCGCCCTCGACGGCGGCAATCTTCTGCTCCGACGTGGGCTGCTGGCGGCCCATTCCAAGGAACGACATTATGGCGGCTGGAAGGGGGGTGGTAGAGGGGTTTTGGCGTGGGAGGGACTGAGTTGTGAGGAAGGTGAGGATCTTGGATGGACTGTAGATGGAGCTTGTGACGATGTCGTCGGCATGGTAAAATTTCCCCATACCAGACTGCTTACGTGATGCGCCTTATCGATTGGCGGTGAACAGAACGACCGTGGCAGAGGAGCCAGCACCAGAATGCCAGCCTACCCTAGAGCCAGCCGGCTGTAAACTCGACCGTCAACTCTGCTGGTAATCAATGCGATGGCGTGGTGAAATGAGCTTTCAGATTTCAGCTCGAGTCAAAGTATCTGGGGACCGAAAGAAAACCAAAAGCTGCATCCAAGTTCCGCGTTGAATCCAAATCAACTCACCACCGTTTTCTGCGTCTTCCAGATGTATGGACACGCAGTCTTGATCGCCGCCTCTTCGCACTCAATTACATCAGATCTGGGGATAGCGTGACGCAAGTTTGTTTGGTCCAATGCGGTCGACTTCCAGGCCTCATACATCACGCAGCGACGTTGGCCGTGTCTCAGCCCTCCTGCGCCGTCTGGCCAACGGCCTAGTTCTTGAATGTAACGCTCTTCACCCTGACCCATTCATCCAGGCCTCTCGTGGAGTTGAATCGTCCGTAGCCACTTGACTTGGCGCCCCCATGTGGCAGGACGGTCTCATCATGAACCGTCATGGCGTTGATGTGCACGGCCCCCGTCTCAATCTCCCGGGCAAACCGCAGACCCCTCCTGAGGTCCTCTGTGAAAACGGCAGACGAGAGGCCGTACTCGGTGTCGTTGGCTATGCGAATAGCCTCCTCCTCAGACTCAATCTCGATTAGAGACACCGTCGGCCCAAACGACTCTGTCCTGTAAAGGTCCATTTCGGGAGTGACGTTGTCGACGATGATGGGTCTCAGTCTCGTGTTGCTAATCTCCTCGGCTTCGACATTGCCAAATATGACGGATGCACCCTTGCGAGCGGCGTCCGCGACGAGCTTCTTGTTCTTGTCGACAGACGCGCTGTTGATGAGTGTCGGGGCCTCTGCGCTAGACGGAAACATTTTCTCGACCGAAACCTTGAACTTGTCCACAAACTCCTGTTTGATCGCCTTGTGAACAACTATTCTCTCTGTGCCCATGCATATCTGCCCCGAGTGGAGGAAAGACCCCAAAGCACATTGGTCGGCAGCGAGCTGCAGATCAGCGTCTTCCCACACAATCGCGGGCGCCTTACCGCCAAGTTCCAAAACCAGCGGCTTGAGGTTCTCGCCTGCAAGCTTCCCAATGATGCGGCCGACGCCCGTGCTACCGGTGAAGTTGATCTTCTTGACTTGAGGGTTCGCGATCAAGGCCGATGTGATGGCTGCGGCCGCAGAAGGTTCATGAACAATCATGTTCAACACGCCCTTCGGGAGCCCCGCTTCATGGAAAACAGACACAATTGCAGACATTGTCCGAGGTGCAGTCTCTGATGCCTTTAAGATGGCGGTGTTGCCAGCCGCAATCGGAAATGCGACAGATCGAATGCCGAGGATGTATGGAGCGTTCCTGAGCAGAGGTAAGAGGCCCGCCAAATTTCCCTCTCCTTTTGAAGGAGCAGAGCACATACCACGGTGCGATAGACAAAACAACGCCGTAGGGCTCTCGCATTATGATGCCGCTGGTGTCAGGGTCCATCATGGCTGGAAATGACCCTTCGAGAGTCGGTATTCGGCCCGCGGTATCCTTGAGCATATCCGACGCAACGTCCAAATTAAATTCACACCATTGCTTGCCGGCGCCAGTCTCACCCCTCATGTATCCAGCCAACTCTTCTCGCCGATTGCTCATGATCTCAGCCGCTCGCAAGAAGATGTCCCGCCGGTGAGAGGGCGTGGTCTTTCGCCACGACTTGAAAGCCTCGGCAGCTGCGCCGACCGCCGCATCGGCGTCCGCAATGGAGGAACTGCCGCATCGATGCAAAACTTGACCGGTTGCTGGCGAGACGACATCGAACGTCTTGTCCGGATGATGTTCCTTGCCGTTGATGAAAAGGGGCACGGTTAGGACCGGCTCTGGAGCTTCTGTCCCCGTGGCCGACATTTTAATCGAACTCGTATGAAGAACGGGCAGGCGGAGATAGGTTGCTGAAAAGAGGCGATTAAAAAATAGTAGTTTCCTGGAAACCATTTTATTTTATACCCGCAGGCCTTATTAGGATCTTCCTTAGTTGGTTATAGGCCTACGAGTACTTCCAGACACATCTGTAGTTGCAGTGGCGCCGTGGCGCATTGTGCGGAGCAACCCCGCACCCCGCGGCCGGAACTCACACACCCGATAAGTGATTTCAGACGCAGTGAGTCCTTGGGCTGAGCCGCACTCTCATCCCGGACGCTGGAATGAAATGCTCCAAAGCAGATAAAATATTTGTCATGGGCAGTGGGATACGGCGACAGACATCAGCAGCGCGGAATGAGGGCGGTTCAAGGTTATGTCCCAATTGCCGCTGCTCAAACATTGATGGTGGACTTGCCTGCATTCGCCGTGTCTCAAGGCATCCACCTAAGTGCTGCAGTGTTGTCGGATCAATTGGTCGGCAGCGACTGCCCGTCCCAACATGTCCAACCAAACAGAAAAGTCGCTCAGTCGCAGATGAAGTTATCTTCCTGGGGCTTGTGAAACAGAGCAGCGCCCACGGAGCCCCGATGGTGGTTCCAGGTTGCAGTGAATCCGGCGCAGATGCGTAGGCCAACGACGATGCCGCAGCCTCGAATCCGAGAGATGTCGTGGAACTCGGAGTAATGACGGGCTTCGTCTTACGGAGGGCGAAGTGCGATTTCCCATCGTGCGACGGAAGAACAACGACAGTCCGCCGGGTTGGCTTTGACTGTCGATGGGTCTTTCAGCGCCATTGCTCCAGGACGGCGGGATCAAGAAATGGCTGTGGCGGGCCATTGCTGTTGATACGAGCGACTTCTGCGGCAAGAGTGAGCTACGAGGGGGGCCAACAAACACTCTGAGCAGGGGTTAGGCACCGTGTTCAGGCCGGTTTCCTGGCAAGACGAACTGGACTTCAGATTTTATTCTGGGCGCCTGGACGTGAACGTGGACGTGTCCAGACGGCGTGGGCGGCGACCTAAGCACCCTCTTGACTGGTTTCCGACGCTGCGGCTGGGGGACTGTCATGATGTCGAGCTTGGGCAGAGGAGCAACTGCAGTTGACGACAGCCTCGAAGTAGTTTCGAGTTATCAGCCCCTCGACTCTTGGGAGGTCGAAAGTAAAGTGGTGCGATGGTCTGTGCTGGGCGGGCGATTCGATACCACAACGACGGCTTGGCGATGCAAACGGAGAGCCGTGATTGGTGTGGCATCAGGCGTTCGTCGGATGGACGGCGTGAGGTGAGCAAGCAGGCAGCCACTCACAGGCAGCCACTCACAGGCAGCCACTCACAGGCAGCCACTCACAGGCAGCCACTCACAGGCAGCCACTCACAGGCAGCCACTCACAGGCAGCGAATTGTTCATGGAGGCCAAGAGCGCAGGTCGGGGCACGAGTTTGCGCCAGCCAACCAGGTGCAGCGCGTCCCCATCAAAGTACTTGGTGAAGCAGACGATGGATGAAGTATTCTTCCAGCTTGACGGTGTTCTACAAGAGGCGCTCTACGGCCCCGCGAGAAGCTTTCTGTACGCGGAGGCGAAGAGCCATGTGCGCAGCTGGCTCATTCAGCGTCGCAATGAGGCCGAAGCAGCTCTCGTCCGTCGCTTGGACGATGAGCTGTGCGGCATCATGACGCTGAATGAGGAGACGTTCAGAGAGTACCGCGATAGCGAGCTCGAGGAGCTGACGCAGCTTCGCCATGAGCTGCGAATGAAAGCCGCCGGGCTCAGTACGCGTACTGTCGGGCAGCTGAAGGGCATGACGGAGAAGGATCGGAAGATGGAGTCAAGGCGCCGCGAGCTGGAGATTGCCAAAATCGGCCCTGACTGGTTCGGACGGGGAATCGAGGTCGTCGCATACGCTCGGGGGTACTACCGCCTGGCCGCCTTGCGATTCGTGGACGGTTTAGGGTAGCACATCGAATGCCGGATGAGTCGGACCATCGGACACACGCTTCCAGCCTACCTAGAGTCTAAGCTCCGTCTCCACGCGTCGGACTCGCATGGGCTCTACAAGAGACTCTTCGAGCAGGAGGAGAAGAGGGCGATATGGCGCGAGACACTGGAGCTGGAGAAGCAGAAGCTTGAGAAAGCGCTGGCCAGCATCAAGCTGCTGGAGACGGCCCGTGGCGCCGGGTGTGAAGGAATTGGTACGGCGGAGGGCATAGCATTTAATCGGTGTCGCGCACGGTCACAGAGTCTGGCACTGTTAATGCAGCGGGAGAAGGGTGTCGATTGCGTCTTGGATGATTCTCCTGTCGACAGTGATCGGGATAAGCATCTCGGAGGATGATGTATCGGAGGCCCTGGACTACTCCCGGCACTCGCGGACCGTTCAAGTACATTATTTATCGTAGTCGGCTTCTAAAGACATCACTCAGGCAGTAGGTTCGGTAAGGAACTTTCTATATTTGATGCACAGGGCACTTCCTTCTTCAAGGGACCATTCTGCTGTTCAGGCTGTGTTTCCGACTCTCATCTCTTGGATTAAACCTGTACCACGCGCTCGCGACCAGATTCCGCTCGCCTCTCTATACGAATTGTTTCGCCTGCCTCTAGGACTCTCGATTGCTCAGGCGTCTCCCTCTAGCTTCTTCCTTGAAGCTGCACCTCTATCCTGCTATCTCTCATTACAACCAGGCCTCAACTACTGCAATCGAAGACCGACCGGACGATACCGAATTTCCGACCCCGCAACGATGGGTGCCTTGCTGCTTTCCTCTCGTCGACGTGTCATAAAAACGAATTGGCTGTGAAGTGGAAACGAGGCCCGTTTCGCGACGCAATATCAGAGACTTGAGAGGTGATTTCCCCAGTGGACCATCCTCCTCGAAGCCGGGCCTACTGCTGACGGTCTTTGAATATCTCTAGAGCGGCGGAGGGTGATGTCTCGGCCGGTCTAACCCATAGCGAGAATGCCTGTCGGAAGTAAGTAGCAGTTCAAGCACGCAGAGGGGGAGTGTGGCGACCCGAGATCGATCGTCAGAACTCTGGCCAGTTTCAAAATTTGTGCGCTTTACTGCAGCCGCGGAGATCGAATAGCAGTACTTCGATTCTCCCGGCCTGTGAGTCTGCAAACTAACATGCCTACTGAGCCCTGTACGACCTCCCTGACAACCAATCCTCCGTGCCTCCATAAAGTCCTTCGTTCTCTGCAGGTTCGCCGATGACTTTGCCACCCATCTCAGTCCCGCGCAGCCTGGCTGCTATCCACGGTCAGCCCCTACTTTGGTTCCTCGCCAGGTCTCTGGGTGTTGCGGTTTCGGGAGACCAGCGGCGACGTCTGTTGCTGAGTGCTGCCCTGTTGGGAGCTCATACCCGTGCGTGGGTGTATGTTCTCCTGAAGCTGCTGCTGGCGAGGACGATGGACAAGCTGCTGCGGCTGCGCTGGTGATGGCCCTAGAAGGGCGAGTTGTTGCTGTCGCGCCCTGGCTGCATCCCATGAGAGGTGGTAATCCATGAAAGTGTAGGCATCTCGCGGCGGCAGGCTGAGCCAAATCTCGGCAGGTAGCACGACCACAACCAAGGCCGATCCCGTCTCCCATTTGGTCTCGATCGAAATGTGCCCAATGTAGTCGGGTAGATTGCTTTTTAACCAATACGTCCACTGCTTTGTATCGGGCAGCGTGTTTTGCCGGACGAGCTACGTATGTTAGTGAAAACCCTACTGTCGAACACAAGGCTTATAGCTTACCTTGACTGCTATAAGAACATGAGCAGACCTGCTCTGAGACCTAGTTCGGGTTGCAGGGCCTGGTGATGGCGTCCTTCCAATCTGATGGATAGTAGCTGGGACACGGTCATCGGCTGAGGCGTGCTTATGAATAGGCATCGACATGTTCTTCCCAAGCGACTTGATCGAGTACAGCCTGGAAACTAGCTGCGTGGTCGCAATAGATGCACCCTGAAGCGACTTGAGCTCATCAATGATGGCGCGCGTCATGGTAGCAGCCGGTACAGCTGACGCCTGCGACTCCCAGGCCGAGGCGCCGATTACCTCAACCTTGTCCATGTCCAAGTTCGCAAGCCCAGCGGCACAGCAGTCGATGATGCATAGTTTGTGATCCTTCTTTGAGTAGAGAGGTTGCGACTGGAGACCCTGGGTAACTGTGGGCCAATTGAGGTATGGCTTCGCTGCGGTCCGGTTCGCCCTCAACGAGCCGCAAATGTTGAGCTGGTTGTTTGCGTCCTTAAATCCATGACCAGCAAAGTAGACACAAAAAAGACTTGCAGAAGCCTGAGATCGAGACATGTAGTTACTGAGGGCCTGTTGCAGGGCCGTCACTGCCTCAGTGTGCGCTCGTTGCCATCGGAGGGTGCAGTCGATGGTATGCCGGACTACTTCCCAGTTGTACGTGTTCCGCAACAATGAGAGTAACTCGTTAGTTTGCAGAGCAACGGTTGGGTCATCCGATACCGAGAAGTCAATAGCAAAAATAACGGCTTGGTCGAAGCGTCGGCCGCGCGTTGGGAGCAGCTCGTCAACCGATTCCTTCACATCATTGGCGAATGTTTGGAAGTCGTCGATAGGCGTGATGGGCCTCCGAGAGCGATCGGGGCGAACGCCTTGGCCTGACAAGCGTCTCTTTCTCGTGGGCATCGTAGACATTCCAACGAGCTGGATGTCGACCTTGGGGCAGAATCTAGCTGTGGCTGTGGAAGATGATAGACTGAGGGTGAAGATTGATGAGGGTGGTCTGGCGATGGAGGAGAGGCTTTGTAGGCACAGACAAGGCAGCAGAAGGCGCAAGGCGAAGCGTGCAAGAACGAACAGAGTTCGGGGCGAAGCTAAAGAGGGTTTTGTAGGGCACAGACGAGGCAGCAGAAGGCGCAAGGCGAAGCGTGCAAGAGCGAACAGAGGTTCGGGGCGAAGCCAAAGAGTTCGTAGCTTCCTGTGAGTCACGAGTACGGACCGTACGCCTAAAACAATAGATAAGCGGCCGCAAGTGATAGACTCTGAGGGAAATTTTAAACGCCTGGGGTAGGGGGTTTGTGACTGATTCACCAAACACAATGGAGATTCACTAGACCAAGGCTACTCCATCCATGTTGTCGCGGTGCTTACAACGTCAACGTGTAAATGCCAAGGCTATGGAGGGAAGAAGATGTTCGGAGTCATCGAGAAAGGGATCCGAAATCTCCCATGCCACTCGCGCACGAGTACGTCGTGCAGGGGGATCGTTCAGAGCCCGAATATCCTCCGACAATGTCTCGATATCTACAGCCAGAGGGGCGTCCTCCATGCCTGTAGAGACATTGGACTCCTCCGCCACTGACTGTTCGTAATCGGAGTCGGGGCCATGGACACTTAGATCGGACAAAGGATACTTTTGCAACCAGATCCCATCACGGGCAAGTCTACATCTGGGCCGTTCGCGAACTTGCCTACACCACTGGGAGCACCCAATGTGGGTGTGACACCGGGCAACTATTGTGCGATTCTCACGCCAGCTGAATCATGCGTCTAATTCTATAGCAAGTCGTGGACGGAAGATTGCAGATGCAAGACCCAGACACGAACCGCGAATAGTTGCCAGTCCTGTTAGGTAGAGTCTTGAGAATCGAGGCCGCTCCTATTTGTACGCTGGAGCCGGCCAAGTTACCAGGCTCGAGGTCCTGTGCCCGCATTGAGAGGGTGGGACAGCGCGCCTGGCAGTTGTTGATTCGGTCAGTGTCCGCTCGCTGGAACTTCGTGATTTCTTGGGCCGTCAAACGATGGCCTTTGCGCGTCTTTGATGTGGCTTTCTCTGCCGCGATGCAGGGTCGCCGGGAGCTCAAGCAAGCATAGACCACCCGTTAGGGTCCCTTGGGCGAGAATGCTGATTCGGAGAGTCGAGGCTTGCGGATGCTCGCTGAGCTTCCATCTCGGGCAGCCAAGCCCTACCTAATTGTATTGCCATACGTCGCGTGGCGACAGCTCGGCTCATGGTGGACATTGCCCTGTGTGTCAACTGTTACGCAGTCACCAGACCCACTGGAAGCCACCGAGCGTATCACCAGCCAGTCATCAGAGCCTCCCGCTGCCAGACAAAACCAGCTCGGGACCTGACCCAACTCCCTCCGCCACTCGCAGCCGACCGACTGCGACCTCACCAGGGCATACAGAAGCTCAATTGACAGTGTTAGCCGGGGCTTCCTCTGGCCTCAAGGCGTTCAGCCTTCCCCCGCTGGCTGCGTGCTCGACTCGGGTGGACGACACCGTTGATGAGCCTCTTTATAACCGCCCACTATTGCGCAACCTCGTGCGATAGCGCTTTCTCGACCCTCGGACGGCGCACAGTAAGCATGTCGTCCCCGAGAATCACGTTGAGCCCGGGCGCGCGGGGGGCGGGGGAGGGTCTCGAGCTCCACCCCGATCGGATTCGTTGTCGATTCCGCAAGGGGGAACTGACAGCGCGCCTCGCCGACGCTCTCCCGACGCTCCTTGTTCCTCCTTCGATGGAACTCGACTCTGGTGGAGCATCCGCCGGCCAGGTCGCAGTTGGTATCTACGTTCAGTGCGTACGGAGCACGAAAACACGCAGAACCCTTCTTGTAGCTTCACGTCTAGACGGTAGGGGCAGGGGTTGTCTGTTCAAGACACACCGTTCCATAGCGAGTGCGCCTACCAGGGTTGCCATGATACAATCTAAGGGGTACTCTCGGAATACTCAGCTTTAGCTCCACACCTGCAAGTGCTTGCCAGTTGTACCCGTATCGTAAAAACCATCAACCTCACTCATGCCAACAACACGGCTTGACACATAGCCCGGAACACAAAGAAAGGAAATCGAACAAGCACCTCCGATAAACAAAGCGTCGGTCAGGTCTCCAAAACCCCTCGCACCCGCTTGGATGTGAACGTTGCCACGCCCCGTGACCATTGAAGCTGGCAAATGTCCCGAGCCATCTGGACAGCCGCTGGCCCGATGTCGCCCTGCTCGTGATCCGCGCCGAGGAACAGAGTTGCAGCGCCTGCGACTCGGGCGCCGAGAACTACTGCACCAACGGCGTGCACACGTACGGCGGCTACGGGCACTACCACCGCACGCACCGCTGCCCGTCGCACTTTTTGTCATCGAGATCCCCATGGGCCTGACGCCCGAGGCCGCGGCGCCCATGCTCTGCGCGCAGCGACAGCGACAGCGACGGCGGCGGCAGACGGCAACCAGCCACCTCTCACGTGACTCGCGAGCCCTGCAGCGGCCAATCAGCGGGCGTGGCAGCCGACCACGGCTCCCCGTTGCTGCCCCGCTGCCGTCCCAGTCATTCGTGTTCCCTGCAGCGCAACGGCCGGGCGCCAGAACCATTTTCGCCTTGCCTTGCCGGGCCAGCGCATGGAGAAGGGAAGGGCTGCTTTGTTTTCTCCCGCCGCCAAACGCCAATCTCGACCTTGCAACCTCCGCATTCGGCCCTCGACTTGAGCAGCGGGCAGGCATCACCACGGCCTCTTCCATCTCCTTCTTTGCGCGCCGCCCACCACCGGTCCTGCCGTTTTCGACTACCCCGCCAGCAGAGCGAGCTGCCAGGTCCGCGCCTCACCTCGCCTCACCTCGCTTTGCCTCGGCCGACTCTTGTCCGCTCCTGCTGGCCGCCTCGCCTCTCCTGCAACTCAGCGCGCATAGGCCACCGCACACAGGCCACCACAGCGGCGGCCGAAGCCTCGCTGCAGCAATTGCCGGTGCATGGACGGCTCTGTTGTCGCCCGCGGGGGGGCCGCCTCGATGAGCCCGACCAGCCCTGCTAGCTCCCGCCATGGCAGCGGCGGCTTCAAGCGCAAGAGGAGCACCGGTGTGGGCGCCGTCGAGAGCAGCCCCGGCAGCTTCATGGACGACGACCACGGCGACGACCCCGACAAGAAGCGCCAGCCCGGCGTCAAGAGGGCCTGCAACGAATGCCGCCAGCAAAAGGTGAGTCACCAACCCGCTGCGTATGGAAGGCGCTCTCGAGACAGTCCAACGGCTAACTTTTGCGACAGCTGCGTTGCGATGTCGTCCAGGAGCCGTTCCAGAGCTGCTCGCGGTGCAACCGCCTGAAGCTCGACTGCAAGATCGAGTCCAACTTCAAGCGCGTCGGCAAACGATCCAAGCATGCCGAGATGGAAAAGGAGATTGAGCGCCTGCGTCGCAACGTGTCGCGCGCCCGCGCCCAAGGCTACGTCGCCGACGAAGACGAAGAGGTCGACTCCCCCGTGGCGCCGAGCACCACCACCTACAGCCACACCCGCAACCCGTCCTTGATGGGCTCCGACGAGGCCGTGTCGTCGCTACTCCATCTCAAGAGGGGAGGCGCCTACAATATGCAGCAGCATTATTCCCACGAGCTTGAGGGCGTCCGCCTGACGGACAGCAACGTCACTCACCTGTTCAACGAGTTTTTCGCCTTCTATCATCCTTTTCTTCCCTTCCTCAGTCCCCAACAACCTCCCGACCAGTATAAACAGCAGCACCCTCTGCTCTTCTGGTCCATAATAGCGGTTGCTGCTCGTCGCTTCGCTCCTGCCGACTGCCCCAACCTGCTCGTCAACCTCTCGGGGCCTATGACGCGCTTCCTGTGGACCACGATTGGCGAAGTACCGAGCAATTACCACGTCGTCAAAGCCATGTGTCTGCTCTGCACGTGGCCGCTGCCCACCAGCACCACCACGTCCGATCCTACCCATATCTTGTGTGGCGTAATGATGAAGACCGCCACGGGAATTGGACTGCACCGCCCAAATCACATCCGGGATTTCTCTAGAGTCTCTCTCGAGTTGAACAAGGAGCAACTGCACGATCGTGTCACGACATGGGCCGTCTGCAACATCGTGGCCCAGAACGTCGGAACAGGCTATGGTCAGCCGGCATCGAGCCTCTACGACTGGACCCTTGCGCTCAGGCCCGGAGACGATCCAGCCCTGCATTTGTCCCGGGAACTGGAGGCCAGGCTTCAGATTGAGCGGTTTTGCGACAAGGTCTCCAAGGAAATGTACAGCAATGCCAGCGATCCGCGAGGCGTCGCTGGCGACGAGCATCGTGCCATGCTGATGAGGGTTTACCGCCGCGACTACGGAGAAATGCAAGCATCTGTGCTGTCCCAGCAGCTTGGGCCCATAGTGAACTTGCATTTGCGTGCTGCGGCGCTGCACATGCGACTGGCCGGTTTCTTCGACTCGAGCAAGACGCCTGGGTACATGGACGATCTGATGGGCCTCTGGCGCGCGGCCACGAGTTTCCTTGACGAGCTCCTAGAGGTGGACAAGGTAACGTCGCCGCGCGACACGTTCGGCGGAAGCATCCTCAAGCACGCCACAAACTACTTGCAGCAGATGCTCGTTGCGGCGGCCTTTACTCTGCTCAAGCTGATGAGGTCCTTTTTTTGCAAGACGATCGACTTTGACCGAGGCCGCAGTCTTTTCCACCATTCGATCCGCGCCATCCGCGCCACGAGCGTTGTCAACAACGACTTGCAGAGCCGCTTGGCCGAGCTGATGGTGCAGATGTGGCAGGGGGGCCGCCTCGACAGTCGGATGAATGCCTACAACCACGATGAGGACTCGTCCATCCCGGTCGATGACAGTCTGCAGTTAAAAGTGCGCTGTAGGCATAGCATGAGTCTTGTTTTTGATTCTGTTTGGCGGTGGCGGGAGGAGTATCAGGCGCAAGGAAGAGGTTCGTTGGAGAGTGAGTCTCCACTCACCCCTTCTCCCACCCTCGAAAGACCCGTTTGCATCTGCTCAGTAACTAACATGCTTCACCAGACACGAAACAACCCACGCACCCAGATTCCGCAACCGAGTCCTCGGCGTCGTCTCAGCTTGATAGCACGCTGATGCCGCCATCCAATGTTCCCACCACCTCCAACAGCCTGCTGAGCATTAACGGCGCTCTAACACCAGGCGCTACGGGACTCTCGGCTGTTGCGTCAGGTCCCAACAGCATGATAGGAGGCGGACTGACCTACGGAGATACGAGTTTTGACTTTTTTGATCCCCAGAATTGGATGCTGGACGGCCTGGTTGACTTCAGCTACGCCTACAATGTGCCCCCGCTCGAAGGAGCCTGAAGCGCTCACTTGGGGGAAGCATAGCCCGCAAACAGCATGTCTTGACTAGAATGATGCGACGCCCTTCTCTTCTATTTCTCTATTATTGGATACCCTCCGGCAGTCGGGGGCTTCCTCTGGCTTGAGTTCGGCATGGCTGGATGGCAGAACAACCGTAAAGGGTTCGGGCCGAGCTTACGATCCGCAGCCTCGCCCTGTCTGCGGCACCAACAGTAGGGCATGGAGGCTCTTTTGATATCCCGCTTCCGACAGGCTCACGGACCAGAGGGTACGCTTGTCTCTCCCTGCCAGCGTGATTATGCAGATTGTTCTGGAGTATAGCATTTGTACGAGGGGCTTAAGATTGAATGGCGCGAGACGGGCTGCTCTAATAGCGAGAGGAGCATGCCACTGCGTCATAGCCTGCTGCAAATGTGTTCTTATGATATTGGGGCGAGGCGCAATTCTGAGGCGCCATGGAGAAAAATTGGGGTTTAGGCTTCAATCGCAGTTTTATGAAGCATCATGTACTGTATTATTCAAAATTGAATGATGGTTATTCAGTTGCTTCGCTTTGCTCCCTCTTCTCGTTGTCGGTTGAACTTGTCCCTGGACGCCTGGCTTCCAATTGCAGAGTCTGACCCAAACTTCGGGGCGCCGTCTTCTGATGCGCCCGCAGCTGCTTATCAGCTCCACGCCGCGTCGGTCACACAGCATCCACGAGTTCCTCCATCCAGTACTCGTCAGACAGTCTGGCTGGAATACGGAACAAGGTATCGGTACATTTAGCTCGACACATGAGGCGTGCCTGCGTGCAAAGCCCCAAACCGAATAAGCCACGATGCCGTCCTCCGCATGTGGCCTCGGCCGCGTTTCGGGTACCAGCATCCTTTAATCCTGCTTCTTCTCCCCTTCTACGCATGTTTCGGGCCTGTCCGGCCGGGGGGTGGCCTCGTTCGTTTCGAGGCGAGACAGCCTTGCTCAGCTCTCACGTACGGGGGTGGCGCGGGGGCGGGCTCAGCTGGATGCGCAACAAGCGGGCAGCTAGAGCCTCATCAGCAACCACAGCCTTATCCGGCGACCGCTCCTGGCTGCAAGCGGGCTTCAAGGAAAACTCACGGCTGTCAGCCGCATCGAGAGAAGGATGTTGTTTTCTTGGAGGGGGGCGTTTGGAGTTTCCCCCGAGAAGGGAGGGGAGCTGGCTGCGAGCAGATGGCGATGGCGTCGTTCGCCTTGCCGCCGCGTGACGCCGGAACCCGCAGCGGCGGATAGACCAGCCTCAACAACGCAAGGGAGCAAGCTCAGGAACCCACAAGCTCCTGGCTTCCCACAGTGGCTCGTTGGCCTGGTCCCTCCTTTTGCCGGGTTTCGTTGGCCAAGATGAGAAGATCGCAGAGATCCTCCCATTTTATTCTCTGCGGCCCGGAGGGAGGCCAGGGCTTCAATTCATCATCTGACGTTGCCATTCCTACCAACAAGGAGCACAGCTTCACGGTACGGGACGGACAACGGGGCGAGCCGCCTACTTCGGCGGCGCTGTCCGCCAATGTTCAGCCCACATACACATACGCACACACACTTTGTCTCTCTTGCGGCGCCCACTCACACGCGCACTCTCACACGGCTGCATTCTCGGGCCACGATGACTGGACGAGGGTCGTGCGCATGCTGCTTCCGCCCTTGAGTGGCGATGTCGAGTCGCGCGCTTCGGCTGGCCTGGGGTCTTGGTATGTGATCGCTGGGTGGAAAATCAAGTCCCCAAACAAAGAGCCGACGGGTGCATATGGGGCAAATTGGGGTTCACAGGTCCCCAAGAATCGGGCTCAGGCGAGAGCACATCGACTGCTGTTTCTCGCCTCTTGTCGAGTCGCGTCGGGGCGATGCTAGTGATGAAGCCTCTCCCGCAGCCACGGCAGTATGCCAGACTCGGACAGATCTGGCCGTGGGGGAGGGAATCCGGAAATGGACCGGGAACCACAACTCGACTGTGCCTGTATTCGTAATGCCCACGATCACAAGACAGGCCGTAGGCGGTACCGCATCACGTAGCCGGCGGCTCATCGAACAAGGCTGCGCCTCCACCCACAACTCGACCTGCCTGTCCTGCAGTCCTACAATGCCTTGGGCGCCACGGATGTGTGCGGACCTAGAGCGCCAGTCACGTCCCTCTGAAGGCTCAGCAGCCGAACGATGCGGACACGCGGAGGGGACGGAGACGAGGGGCCTACGAAAGGGGATGAGGGTGGCAACCGGGCTCGAACCAACAACGCAAACACGCACACGCCACGCATGCACACACATGCACACACACCTACAACACCACCAGCCTTGAGCTCTAGGCAATCCTGCCTCCGGGTCACGGCTGTCCAGTGACCAACCGACCCGCGCCTTCAAGTCCGCTCACAAGGCAACCCCTGATGTTGTCATCACCGCTTCAAGGCTGCGAAAACATTTCTCCTCACCGTCCTAGATAGACGACAGGGGGAATATGGCACGCAAAGGGCACGACCCCGGCCACGCCCCTAGCTTTGAAACCTGGCCACGGATGCGGCAGGTAATAGCAGTGAGGAGGCAAGGCCTCAAGAAGAGCCTAGAAGGCCTTTGATAGGATTCCAGGCGGCCTCGGGAGTCAGAGGGGGGCGTGCGTGCCCATCTCCGCCAGTCTCCTGAATCGCGGCACATCCATCTGGGGTCCGGATGATGCCCCCCTCCTTCTTTCGTGCTGGGATACTCGCTGCACAGTCCACCGAGTGCGCCGTGCCATCCAAAAAGGCCGGTTTGACAGGATGGAAGGGACCAGCGCGGTATGTATCTGGCCCATCACAGTGCCTTGCCTGCATGATCATGCTAAAGCGCGGTACCCATAGAGTATGTGGCGTGTTTGGACCAGCAGATGAGCTTTAGGTTTCGTGGAGTTGCTCATCACGGGTGACTCTACGCGGCCGATTTTGAGAGACTTCCATATCACCGGGTTGGCTCGGTGACCCTCAATTGGCGATGCCATTGGCGATAGGGGTACGACTTCCGCCCAGCCGGGGCGAGAGCAGTGTTGAAAGACCATGATAAGGGGCCGTGGAAGGGATGGTTCAACGTGCAGAGGAAGAAGGGGGAAAGGCGTTCCCGGAGCACTGGAGGACCAGGGACAGGTGTTCATTGTCTTTTGAGGCAACGAGGCTGCGGGGAATAACCGGGACGTGGAATCTCAACCCCATGCAACAGCAGTCCGGCCCCGGGTTGAAAGCATGTACACGTATTCTCCATGGCCGGGTGTACCGTCCCGACAAGCTCCACATGCCATCTGCCTGTTTCAGAACGACTTGAAAGGGCCGCCATTGGGGAAAATAGACAGACTCTGGAGGGTGTTGTGGGATGGTTGGTCGGGCCTCGACTAATTAGATCGAGGACAAGGGCACGTCGGACGGAAGTCTCAACGGCCCAAGACCCCCATTGTTCGGCCCTGCCACCCAATAGGGCTGTATGATCCAGGGTCGTCAGGGGTTGAACTCTGCCGATGAACGTTTGCATATAGTGGGAGGGGAAGGGCAAGTGGCACCCGATCTCGACAGCCTTGGCGGTGATGACGGTCCGGCTCTGATGATAAACAGACACGGAGCGAGGCGCGGCATTTTCACGGGGAAGCCAACTGCCTTGCTCGGCAAAGGTCGGTTGGCCGAGGGACAGACCAACGATCAAGCCATGGCGCGAACCCGGCTTCGAACCCGGGCGTTGGTTAGCATCAGCCGCCGGTTGTGCCACTGCTTAACGCCGTAGGGCTCTTGCCGGCGGTGCCAGGATATCGCATCCGCGCCGACCTGCCAACGACTTGGCTGTACCGGAATAAACGCCAAGTTTCTGTACAGGTACATCACAAGCACGGCCTTTCTTTCTCGCCGTGGTGGGAGGGGGCTCATGCGGATGCGCAGAGGAGAAGCGAAACATGTGGTACTTGCTGGGCGTCAAAGGACCCAAGTATTCGGTAGCGCCCTGTTTGCATGAGGAATGAGCCAACGAAACAACAAAGTTGCCGCAAACAAGGGGAGGAGGGTAATGTTGGTCGTTCGCGGCTACGGTCGCCATTCGCAGACGCGACGGGCTGTCTCGTGAGTGATGGGGAGGGGGGGGGCCAAAGATGCCTGCGGCATGGGCGCTTAATGTGAACTGTCCGCGTTTTTGGCGGTCTGCAGATAGCTCCGCATCGGGCGAGATGCGAAGGAAAGCGAAGAACTTGGCTCGCACACCATGTGATGGTACGACCTGACGAGAGGAAGACCATAGCCGCGACGGGGCGACAATTCGTGCCCCGGGCGGCAGGTGGTGGAGGCAGTTGGCCGTTGACATCGCGGCCGCGGCTGAGCACCCAACGACGGTCGCATCCGGCGAGGCCAGGAGTTTTGAGAGAGGCTATCGAGGCTGTGAGGTGGCACAGCACAAGGCTGCCTCGAAGGCGGGAGGGAAGCGGCTTGTGGCTAATGTCCCTGGGGCCGGCAATTGACGGGCTGCAGGAACCCATCTAAGCCCCCAAGCCCGCCTCGCAACCACGACATGGGTCCTTGACAACAGACAGGACAAGCCAGGCTGGGCTCGGGACGCTTCGATCCATGTGCCCATCTGATCGAACACGTCGAGACGGGATGGGGGCGAGAAGCGGGGGCCGTGGGCGACGACGGACGACAGTCCAAGAGCCATTCGCCGCGACGCGCCCCCGACGGAGGACACGCACCACGCCGTCGTCATCGCCGGAGGTTGTGAGGCGACGCAGCGCGGCTTGTGTTGGGTCCAGGCGATGATCTTGCGACGAGGCAGCAGCGGCAGCAGCAGCAGCTGCAGCGACGCAGTGCAGTAGAGTAGGTATGTGTTGGCCATGCAGCTCGCTGTACATGAGTCGGTATCCAATGGCAGCGCCGTCAGTGGCGGGTAGACGCGCGCGTAAGGATTCTCGTTGGGGGTTAGTGCGCTGCCCGGAGCATGCGCCTATTGGGCAGGCTGGGGTCTCCGAGGCACCTCGAGGGAGTGAGTGCAACCTTCTGAAGGGGCGTGCGCGTCGTCAGGCCAATGGCAGCGCTGCCGGCCCCTGCTAGCGCGTCCCGACGGTTCGGTTCGCCCCGGCCGGCTCGACGTTGCACTTGCCCGTGAGTGGTCACACGCGGGGCCGCATTCTTGCTCCTTCGTCAGACCTCCCATCGAGGCGCATGCCTCGACGCCCTGCCCCTCTTCCTCTCTCCTCTCTTTGGCCTGTTCTGCAACTTGCACCCTTGCCTTGTAGCAGCCGGCTGCTCGACAAGCCGCTCCGCCTCCGCCGTCTTCGCTTGTTCTCGCTGCTTGGCCTTGCACTGTACGGATCGGATCGCCTGATGTGATGTGATAATCTGACTCGACCGGCCGCGTGTGGCCTGGCCTGCCTTCTTTTCTCGGCGCCCCGCTGCCTCGTTTAGGTGGGTGACTTGAGCCTCTCGGTGAACCCGTCTCAGTGTCGCCTTCCCCGCCATGGCCATGGCACAGTCCACCCGGCTGTCACTCATTGTCCGGCGACGATCACGACCAAGCGCGGGCGTCTCAGATATGCTTGAGGCATAGCCTCGACGAAAAGCGCGACAGCTTTGACAGATGGGCGTGATATCAGATTGCAGGGGCCACGAGGCTCGCGCAGTTCAACGACGTACGTCTTTTTCTCCCTCTGCGATGGGCTCAGTAACCGCGGCACCTACCTAATAATTTCCCTTTGCGTGGTCTGGATCGCGTCAGGGGCATGCCACAATCAGGGTTGCGGGGCCTCGACTCCCCGAGACCGAGGTGCTCGGAGACAAAACGCATGTTGGCGACCAATTCCCAAGCTGTCGGGCCTCACTTCGCCCTATCACCATTCCCACTCTGTGCTGTGCTCATGCATTGCGCCTGTCTGCACAGGAGGCACCAAGCCCATGACTCATGTGTCCAATGCCGCCTTTGTCGCCGTGCTGCCCATGGCTGTCAACGCGGCCCCAATGTATCTTGGCCCCCTGTTCAGCCTTGATACGATGCCCCTGGAACCGGTGACCGACAAATGACTGACAGCGGGCGTCGGGGCTTGGGCAAGCCTTCGGCGATATGACATCCACTGGCCCGATGACCGTGCGCGGAGGTTGTTCATCTCTATTTCCTCCACAAAGGTCCTTATTCTCGCCCCTGAGTTAGACCAGTTGCTACGGGCACAGGCAAGAACAAGCATCGGCAGCATCATCGGTGTATACCGTGACTCCGCGGCCTGCCGCACCCGGCGCGCCGCACCGCACCTGGCGCAAGGCTGCACCTCTCAGCAGGCTCTGGGATCGTGGCGCGGGCCAGCACCTTGCACGAGGGCGGGACTTTGTCGATGGCGCCGCATCTGTCCTGCATCATCAGTCCTCTGTGGCACCAAGCGTTGAGCCAGGTTAGGCTGCCACTCGGTACTCTGCATTTGCCTGCCTGAGAGCGCCGTTGCCGTCGCATTCGCCCGACATGTCCGTCTTTTCTCCCATCTCAGCCTTGTCTAATGTCGGAGAGGAATCGGGTCGTAGATGAATGGCGTTAGCTAGACCACATCGTGTCGAATGACCTTGCGAGCGGCAACATTCGGGCAATATTGTCGCTCCAATTCTCTCCTCCGTACCCTTGTGGGGTTGTGGGCTTGAGACCGTGGAAGAAAGGATCCAGCTCGTCGGGTACGGCGCTGGTACCACCCACAAACAAGTGTGCACGCTTCGCCAGTAGTGAGGCAGCCCGCGGGGCAAAGCCTCCTGGAGTACCTTATCGATGTGGTAGGTGTGTCACCCGTATGCTCGCACGAAGTAGGCAAAGATGCGGCCAGGAATGGGTAATGGCCGGATGGGAATGGAGAGGGCCGTCTCGTCTCATCGCCGCCTCACATGGGACTGCGTGAGAGCTGCACAGCCCAGGCAAGCTAGCACGACGTTTCGCTGCGCACAACAGCGCGCCTCTTTGGACCCCAATGGCACGCAGCCAGCCAGCCGTCTCGCACACGGAGCCCAAAGCTCTTCTGCGCTTGGTAGCCTGTCGGCAGGCGAGTTAAAAGTGCGTGCGTGCGTGCGAGCGAGTCGATGTCCCCAGTCCGGACACACGGTCGTGCCGCCCTGGGCAGTAGGAGATGAAGCCTGGATGGAGGGAGCCTCATGCGTGACGCGACCGCTAAAGCGGTCGAGATACTACTACCTTCTCGCCCGTAAACTCGTAACGCAGCGAATGGGTGGGCGGCGGGTGCGTGCCCCCACAGGGACTGATTGGGAGATGGCATCATTGAATGGACGGGTTTATGGAGTCATGAATGATTGAACGGAGTGGTCCTGGGGGCCGCTACTGCGGACAATAGCTGTACGACAATAACAGGCCGCCGGGGACGTGCATACTGTGCGGACTGGCGGAGAGGCACGGTGCACGGTGGGGCCCGGGCGCGGCAGGTACGACTTGGATTGGCAAATTAGTCGGCGATTGCCCACTTCGGCCCAGAGTGCAGTTGCGCTTTCCTTGGCCCCTGCCCGCGCCGCTCCACCGCCCTGCTGCCTGTGACTGGGCGACAATCGCCCGTGCCCGCTCGTCGCCGAGATCTCGCAGACACTTTGCCTCACTCACCAATCCTCTGCCTCATCCCGAATCATCCCATGCCGTTTTCTAAAACATCCCACGCATCTACGACGTACAGTACGCTTCGCGATGGAGCCTTCGCCTCTCGCGCTATGAGTGTGAATACATGTATGTCGCGCCTCAGGACTCAGCCTGTGCCGGCTCCACTCGACTGGCGCGCAACTCGTCGGCTGTCTGCTGCCATTGACAATCGGCACATCTCTCGTCAACGGCTGTGGCCCATGCCTCTGCAATCCAAGCTCCCTTCATTTGGCCCCTCGTCTCTGTCGTGGATGCCTTCAGGTCGCCCATTGATAGGCGCTGCCACTGCAAGTGCTGTTGCACGTCTCCCCTCGCCTCGTCAACTCGAGCCCTCTTCTCCGCGCCTTGCCCCAAGCTCTTGTCGTGTCGTCCTCCGTGGCTTGCAGCAGCACAAGTATTTACAGGCCAGCATCTACTGAACATGACACTCCCACACGCTCCAGACAGACACGCCGCGTCCAGCCTTCCGCTGCTAGCTCGGCCCTAATTCCCGATGGGGCGATGCCCTTTGTCCACATTCATTCCATCAACTGGACGGAGCATCAGCCATCATCAATATCCACTGCCTCCGCTGCCGCCCCTAGCTAGGGCGCTTGGCCGTGCCTATTGTCATCTTAAAAAGCTCCGCTTCCCAGTAGCTGCGGGAGCGAGACTACGAGTACGAGCAACGGATTAGCGCAGAATCACTCGTCAAGGTCGGGTATCGATCCAAAGCGGAACCAACCCTTGCAGCCTTGCGCCAGAGGTACGATCGAGTAGGATTTCCCTAGGGCCCTTCCCTTCCCCGGCTCTCAGTCGCTACGCGTCCCATCGGCTCTGCGCTTGCGTCTCCCGTCTCTCGATCAAGGGACAAGAAGTCAATCATTACGCCATTCCAAGATCGTGATAAAGTCTCTCTTGAAGCTATAAAGTACTTGTAAACTTGCTGGCACTAGCTGTCTAGCGCAGCCGAATCTACGGAGACGCCGTTCCTGTTTAACGAACCGAGCATAGGTCGCCAAATGGACCATTTACTCAATTACAATGTTCTGATTGTCCGGCTTAGTCCGTTGTCGCCGGCGGACTAAATCGCATCTCAAGAAAACTCTTCCGCCGTTTGACTGCGATGCCGTGCGTGCAAGTACCTTCTGTCCATGCCTGGAACTTCGTGACGGATGGGCCTCGAGCTGCCCCCGACTCACCTCGGTCGGTCGCATTCAGCCTGCCCCCCTGCTTATGAGTCGCTCGCTCTCTTCGGACGGTCCCTCTCGTCTGTCCTGAAGCCAAGAACATCGCGCCACCATAGCTCACTTGCAGAATGGGCTCTCGCAGACGAACGGCGCACCTCACCTTCAGGCTACACCCCACCCCCCTGACGTCGCCCTGCCCCCCCGGTCGCCCCCATACCCACCCCATCTGCGGTCTAACTGTCTTAGGAACCCCCATTGCGCAGCAACAAGACGGCGGCTATCCGCATGCACGACAGGGCCGTACCGTGTATCTACTGTGCGAGCGAGCGTCTCCCGTCTCCGCTGATCCTGCCCTGCCCTGCTCTGCCATGCCTCTGCCTCATCCTGTCTCCTACCTCCGGGGCAATGGGGCTTAACCCACCCCCCCTCCAGATTGAAAGATCCCTGGACGGCTCCCCCAGCAAGACGTGACCAGACACAATGTCGAGGTATTTGCGAGTTTCCCGCGGAAGGTACGGTCTTGTCCTCTGGCTTCCCTGCACCTACAAGAGCCTGGGTTGATCAGCACCTCTGTCAACTTGAGCCGCCATCTACACAAGTACAAAGAGGTCGGACCATCTGCATCCCTGGCAAGGCTCTCTTCCACAATCCTCTGCCTTTTCTTTACCTCTCCACCAGACCCAGCTTCGACCTGTGCTGGCTTAGACACGGCCGCGACCATAAAAGGCTGATTCTTCGTTGGCGGCTCTTCTTGTCTGTGTTGTCGTCCATCGAGTGTCTGCCTCGCATCATCACCCTGCCTTGTTTCCGCGCTTTCGCCTGTTCCGGCCTCAGCTACATATAGAATCCAGTTGAAAACGTACAGGATTCCTTCGGCGGGATATCTATTTCTCAGCTGCCCCTGGCGTCAACTTTCCTGGTCCCGTCATATCGACCATCCCGGCACTCCCTCATCTCGCGCCTTGACGGCCGCTGCAAGTGCATGCCGCCACGACCAACACAATTTTTAAGACGCGGACGCCCACACAACCATTTCGTGGGGCCCACCTAATCATGGTCGAACAACATTATATTTCCCCTGCTCTGCCGCATTCGGATGCTCTTTCGGATGCTCCCAACTTGACAGAGGGTGCCCGGTCGTCTTCGACTTCGTCGTATTACTCTTCGGTATGGCTCCTCCCTTCATCTCTTGTTGCTCCCTTTTAAAAGCAACGCGCTCTCTCCAGATGGTTGTTCCCCCAACTTACAATGTTTCCTCGGCAGGTTTCCTCCTTCAATCTCCCAACCCAGTGCGACACCAACCTCTTGACTCCTGTCTCTGTTGCCGGCTCCCCTCCCCTACACCAGATCCGCAAGTTGATGGGACATTACCCTCCTCCCCCAGGAAGCCCCCAGACACAGGAGCCCACGCCTCCGGGAAGCTCCAAGATGTACCACCAATGGCACAATCAGTTCGACATGGAAGGCCAACCAAGTACAACCTCTTCCCCCATGGGCACACCAGCTCACGTTGCCCCGAGCTTCTACATGGGCGGCGGCGACGACCGCAGAACGCCCGGCCCGCCCGAGCCATATATGGGCATGTTTGGGGTTTCGGACCCGGCGGACCCCGGGCAGATCACCAACTCCGGACCGCCCTACTATATCGACGTAGCCCAGATGCACGGCCAAAATGGAATGTTGTGTCGAGACGGCTCATCCATGGCTGTAGACATGCACCGCCGCGATCTTGGGCGTACCGTCCCTTCCTCTGGCCCTCTTTTGAATAACCCCCCCTCGCACTTTCGAGATGGTCGACGGCCCAGTACGGACAATCCGACCCTTCGCAGCCGAGTAGTCGAGACCCCCCGCTCTCCCAGCGGCTCCCCACGCCGACGCACAGTTGCTGGCAATACTCGGGTCAAGAAAAGGTCAAGCAAGCGTCAACCAGCGTCCTTTCGGAGCCATCAGCAGACAGATCCTTCCGAGGAGCACAAAAACTGCCATGGGCAGGAAGTCCCGCCGCTTTTGAAATCAACCTGCCCCGAGGAAGAGAAATGCATCTTTGACTCTCGGTGGGAACATCGTCATCAGAGAGGCCAAGACATGTGGGACAGTATCCAGAGTGACTTTTTGAAGCGCTTCAACAAGAGCCACGGCAAGGAGATGCTTCAGATGAAATTCAAGCGTGCTCGCTCCAAGTACATCCAGTGGCTCCCCAAAGACGTAAGTTTACCCTTGCCAACCGTCTCATCTGTATCTGTGACTAACGAGACGTTCGTCGCGCGCAGGATGACCTGCTTCGCCAGGCTTGGATGCGAATGGAGCGAGACAGATATCAGACGCTACTTGATACGTTCATCGAAATGGGAGGGTCGCGAAATATGCGCCTCAACGCAAGCGACATCGAGATCAAAGTCGTCAACGATCTGAAGCTAGAGGAGCACATGTACATGGAAAATCATCGCGACCTGGACATCAGGAGGCGACGCAGAGTTCCCCCCAAGAAGCGTTGCGCCGGACCCCATGACAGCATGCAGCCCGGCGACGATATGATTGCGGTTGACCCGCGAGCGACACACAACGAAGAGGACGTTGTCAACCAGGTGCATGCCCGGCGCGACATGCGATGGGAGACGGACTCGTCGGCGCACAGCGACATGATGGATGCGTCGGTGTGGGACAATCGTGCGCCGATGGTGAAGATCGAACCGGACCCGCCACTCAGAATGGTGAGCGGGATCCACGGCCGGGGAGTCTATGGGACCCCAAAGTAGTCGCGGGGTATGTGAGAAGATGGCTGAAGTCGAATGATGCCAGTCCGCGGCACGTTGATGTTTGATCATGAGGATGGCTTCACTGGGGAGTAACAAGGCAGCCCGAATGGAATATGGACGGACGGTTTGACTTTTATTTCTCCATATCTTGGTTGGTTTTCAACATCTTTTTTTGGCCGGATGGGAGGACGTTGTGTTTATTAGACTAGTTCATCTTCTCGACGAAGAGCCGCCGTTCATTGCGCTTTTGGTTACCCCTTTCCCTGTTGGCTACATTTGTTTCTTAGCTCTTGATACCGAATTGCCATTGTGGATTTGCCTTCAACTAATTACGTTCCTCGCGTGCACGGCTTGTCGGTGGAGAAGAGTGCTCACCCACGATGTGGCGAGTGCGGCTAGGTTGGCTGGGACTTTGCAACGCCGGACCAACAGCCCAACTACGATCCGGGGTTTCACGCTCCGCCACCCCTCGCAGTCCAATGGGCTGCGGAGGGCACGATTACCAATTCTGTCTTGACTCCTTCCTGCGGGTACCAGTACCAGATAACCGTCGGACACTATCATTAATCAATCGTCAGGCACTGGGCAGGCAGGGTTGTTGCGACTTGCGAGAGTCCCAGGCAGAAGATGGCCAGCCTTTATCGCCAGCTATGGGAAATTGCCGCGTAGCAAACGTACGGGCGATACGCGCCCCTTGTAGTGCAGCTGTCGCCTTAGAAGCCCTGCGCTTAGCACAATTTCCTTTGCTGTCAGGTTTGAAGTCTGCCCATCAGGGATAGGACGACGTTTGAAGCTATTGTCGGCGGGCCGGCGATAAGGCTCGGCCGCTGTGCCGCAGCGAACGACCACATCGGCCGTGGGCGCTCACTGAGTGCACGAGGCTCGCCACAGACTCATGTATATTCCTTGCTTGGAATTCAAAACGAGAAGCCAGTGCTAGGTTGAGGGCTTTCCCAATCGTGGGTCGTCATCGTTGGATCGAGACCTGGCATTCTCTTGGCCCCCGATTCGGGATGGGTCGCGGCCGCAATCAGCCCACGCTACGAACATGCAATGCAGGTAGAGCCCGTCTGCAAACAAAAAGATGAAACGGACGATTCGAAGCCTCCAAGATATTTTGGTGTTGCACTGCCACATCAACGCCGCATGTAGTCCTTTTCGGGACATGGTGGCAGGAACTGCCAGGCGCTGATCCAAGGGAGCCGCAGCGGCTCCTTGTGCAACCACTGTCTCCGTCGACGACGGGGTGATGGGCGCAGCAGAATCCATAACGACCGCAATGCATGCCATCATGTGGTCGCATGAGAAGAGAGAATGGCATGGAGCGGCGCCCGGGCGACAGACAGCATTCTCTGGCAGAGCCGCGCGCTTGGGTTTCCGTTTGGCTCTCGCAGCTCAGCGAACAGTCTCCGCTGTCATTCTCCGATATCGACCGACAGATTGGTCATGATGATCGACTGTGACGGCGTGCAACAGGGTCCGTGGGGCAGCCTTGCAACGCTGTGCAACCAGCGCCAGGACCCGACGACACGTCTTTGCATATTGACTTTGACGGGTTAGAAAGGCGGGATGGCATGCAAGTCGTAATACAGGTATTGCCTGGTTCTACCCTTCATGCTCTGCGGCTCCATCTCAGGCCCCATAATCGAGGCGCCAGCACCCGCAGAGTGGAGAGAAGAAGTTCTACGAAAAGCGGCTCTTGAGCGACGACCAGCTCAGAATGCCCGTCCGTTGGAAGGGGGATCGAGACGCGATTTGCCCAGGGCGAGAGCGGGTCTATACTCTCGGCCCGCACCCTTGCTTCCTCAATTGTGTTCGCTGCTCTTGATGGAGAACACCGGGCGGATTGCGGCTCTCCAATTGGTGCGGCGCGGTCCGTCCGTCCGCTGCCTGCTCGGACTACGGATTCTGCGTAGTCCGTTGTCCGGGATTACGGAGTAATCACGACTGGCGCTTTGCGGGGCCCCTCGGCGGGTTCAAGCTTTCTGTCGTGCCGTGTTAACAGACTGCAACTAATTAGCTTCATGCTTCGTTGCTAATGCAAAATCCAGTCGTCGTGAGGGCGTGGCCGGTAGCAGGAGCAGAGTTGCGAGTGACGAGCCATGCAATACTCTCAGCAGCATGGATCTGATGCGATGTGATGTAATTAGTTCGTCAGAGAGGACCCCGTGCTTGATCAACGATCTCTCTGCCAAACCTGTCACGGAGCAGCGAACCGTCTCTCAAGCAGGCTTATCTTGCTTGCACGTGCCTGTCAGATCTGACTTGCGGCTTGCAACGCACCCTGCATGCCGCCACGTGACAGATCAAGTGATGCGCTTTCTGGTGTGTGTTGGTTGACAGCGCTGCCTTTGCGCCCGAACCCGCCGGTAGTACGCACTGGCAGCTGACGGCGATTCGGCAATGATGCTGGCCATCGCTCGACCCTACGCGTTGTCGTCGCCTCGACCACTGGGCGGTACGGAATTTCGGGCACAGACAAGCAGCAGCAAAGAAGACAGGGTCTAGGGATTACGGGACCAGAGACAGACGTTGCGAACCAAGAAGAGGAGGGGGCGTGCGGCAAAGGACAGGGCAGGCAGCGGGCCGTACGAGTACAGTGCGGGCTCTGGCAGACGTCCTAGCCAGCAGGGCGCCACGGGGGAGTTCAGACGGCATGTGCGCGTAGATGGAAGAGCCGGGTACTCGTAGTTGAGGTGACCTTGAATCAATAGAGGATGCATGTGGACAGAGGGCGTCCTGGGCAAGGGGCCTGCCTGCTTGTCTTCTCCGCGGAGTACCAAGGTGAGATGGCTGAACTAGGGACGAGAACTTAGCTTGACAACTGGCAGGAGCCGATGAGGGTGACAGACACTGAGCTACTCGCACACGTCCAGACGCCGCCCAGAATAAGAAGACGACGCGGACAGGGGCAGGGACGGGGCAGGATGATGGCAATGGTAGGGCAGGGCAGGGCAGGGCAGGGGGTGGCGCCAACGTCGTCGTCCAGGCTGCCGCCCTGTCGAGTCGAGCCGATCCAACGCTGGTGGCTGTGGCGGTACTGGTACAGTACTGGTAACCCGGACCAATGTACCGCCTCGTACCCTCACGGTGCAGACGCGCGATGCAACGCAGGTCCCGACAGTCTGGAAAATGACGCGGAGGAAGTCCGAAACCTTGACCCTGCCCTCACTCGAGCAAGAGGCTGGAATGAAAAATTTTCGCGAGCCATCTCACGAGGCCAGCGCCGCGAAAACAGGGCGCGGCGGAGCAGAGCGAT
This sequence comes from Tolypocladium pustulatum, assembly GCA_024340155.1. NCBI lineage: Eukaryota > Fungi > Ascomycota > Sordariomycetes > Hypocreales > Ophiocordycipitaceae > Tolypocladium > Tolypocladium pustulatum. Next base: position 10,352 of record JALHBY010000039.1, on the reverse strand, counting down.
GATGGCCGCGTTGAGTGGGCAAAATAAGCTATGCCATGGCGCGAGATCTGTGTTGCCGCATCGTGTTGGCACTCGCCGCCGAGTCAGTGGGCGGGTGGGCGTCGCTTCCGTCGGGTCTCTCGTGCAGGGCCAGCAAGGGGGGTGCGACGACGGGGCTCCTCTGCCGCCAACCACCAGCCAGCAGCCGACGACCACCCATGGCATGCAGCGCACGACACTGGACAGGCTCCAGGCATCATTGCCTTGAATCGCTTCGGCGACATGAGGCACTCGGCCGCCGAAGCCTCAACCGTGCCGAGCACGCCGCCGTTGACTGCATCCTGCTACGTACCCGGAGAGCTCGCCACGATGGCCTCTTGTGCCCGTTTGCCCGCGGGGAGGCTCGCTCACAACTCGCACGCCCCCGGCGATCCCTGCCTCTTTATCCCGCTGCTGTCCCCATGTGTTTGTCTGTCCCGCCAGCCTTGCTAATAGCGACCTCATTGCTTGTCCATCTCAGTCGGCCCCCGAACCCCTGACCACACCACGACGACGCGTGACGTCTGTGTCCCGTCCACCCAAACCTGCCCAAGGAAAACAAGCGATCAAAGGCCACGTAGATTGGCCAGGCCAGCCATGCGAGACGGCTGGCCTCGAGACTTACTTCCACGGACTCTAATTGGGACTAATGTCCAGGGCGGGTGGGGGAGAGGGATCCTGATTCGTCGAGCCTTGTGTGTTAGTCGATGATCGATGCAGCCTCCATCCCCCCATCCCCCCATCTTCATCACTTCTCTCCTCGCTGCCTTCTCCACGCAAGCCTTAGCATAATTGGCGACTTATGCGCCGGCCTGCTTGATATGCCCTCTCACTTTGCCATATCGGAAACGTAAAATTTCCATGACTCCGACTCGCAGACTACGAACCTCCGTCTTGCCCATGGGGTAGTCTCGCCCCACGGGGTATAGTGGCCCTTGGCGCCTCATGTTCGGGCTGCGATTGTAGGTGGCGTGCCTGTGAATATGTCCCTCTACTTGCTGCTGACCTTTGCGTATCATTGTCCGGTGGCTTTGATGATGTTTTAGGGAAATGGGAAGTCGCGCCAAGACCGCGGACATGTCGAGCGCAATACAACACTGGAGCTTCTAGAAGCCCGTTGGCATGACAGTGTTGTGAGAACACTTACCCAAGATTGCAACATACACAGAGCCTCGGGTTGGAAACCAAGTTCGGCCCAAGTTCGGCGCAGTGCTCCCAAAGCTACATGTAATTGCCGCTCATGAGGCTCGGCGCGGCTGACAGGCGGCAGGATCGTGCATGACCTCTCATTGCCTACCTCAGCAGCCATCGAGGCATGCCGCGTGGGCTCCCTCCTTAGCTTTTTACTTGCCGTTATGGGTTGGCGGGAATGCTCCGTGTGTTGGTAATCTACAGTGGGCTCTTGCCTGCGTCATGCACTCAGAAGCAATTGCTTTAGTGTCTATCTGTAGTGTCCCCAAGCCGCATAAGCTTATGCAAGGTACCGAGGGAAATGTATGTGGCAGAGAATGAGTAAAGCAGGATGCGGATGGAAAGGCCAAAGACAAGCATGGACAAAGCTGGGATCAGACTGACGGCTGCTCTGTGTCTTCTGGCACCTGTCACAGGGCGCCATACGTGTGTGTTAAGCCAAGCTGACAACACGCTCTCATATCCCAAACCCCAATTCTCAGTAGAGATACAGTAAAGCGTGACATCGTTGTCAGGTTGCGTAGCATGCCAAACCGCCGCGACGCTTTGCATAACAAGGACTCCTTGGAAATTCTTGACGTATACTGAATCTCAAAAATAATTGAACAAAATTGGAGCTCTTGACGCACACCTGCATCACTGGAGAACTGCTGACCTCTGAACTTGAACTGCTCCCTTTATCGAGCTACAATGCAAATGACCACCACCCAAACTACGTCTGCATCCCGAGAAGGGGGGGCTTCTTGCAGTCTGGCTCTGGATTGATAAGCCAGACTGTACAATGTATTTCTCTTGCCGTCTACGTTGGGAAAGATTGGGAGCCGGTGCTGAGAATGTGATGCGTCTCTCCATAGAAGCAGCATCTGCCAACAGCCGTCTCAACATAGAATGCGAAGAGCCAGATGCAAAGCCATCCAGCCAGCTTGCCTGTGGAATACTTTCATCCAAGCAAGGAGCAACCGCGCTGAGCCGGTGTCTGTCTGAGAAGGCATTCGTTGGCAGGGTAGGTCTTGCCACTCGCCTCCTCGGCTGCTGAGGGCCACTGCCTCGGAAGGCATTTTGCATTCGTATGCTCTGCTGCGGTTGGAGGACCTTACTTTGTGACCAGAAGCAATGTTGCCAAATAAAGCCACATTATACTAACAGTCCTAATCTAAACACGCCGCAGGCTTAGCCACGCTGGGACCGCGTTGACAAGCGTTCTATAGAGACAGACATTTCACCAGTGAGTCGTTTCACAGAGTGCTCACGTCTGGCTGGCAGCGCCGAGCACATCCACCAGAGCAAAAGGTCCTGCGGGTGCATAAGCCACAAGGCGCCGAGACACAGTGCGTGGGCGATGGTACCGTGCCACTATTTGCGGATGGTGCCGACCAACGTGGCTTGGGTGTCCGCAACCGAAGCGCACCAAACACATCGGCGGCGGAAGGGGACCGGCGCCGGGGCCCGGCTCACCCGAAACCCCCAATATTCGGGCATTGCCTATTCGGGCCAAAAGTAGGCTTAGCTCTGCATCCCTGGTCGCGTCCCTGGTCACGTCCCTGGTCGTTTACGCATCAAGCCTTTCTCACCCTGGCCCCCAACTCCAAGCAAGCCAGAGCAACGTCGAAGACAATCTCCACGGTGCACGTGCACGTGACTCGAGCGTAGGAATAAGACTGCCTTCATTGCTGCTTTTTTTTGGGTGGCTGGCCGAGATGGTTTGAGCTGGCAGTCACAGCATCACATGGTGATGAACAGCCGCAATGGGGCAAATGGACATGGACATGGACAACGACCATCTCTCTTGCTGCCTTGTACAGGCACCGCTCGTCCCCGCCGATCTGTCGATACTCAGACCACTGCGATTGCGCAAGTCGATTCGTCCACGGCTGTGCGACGCCGCCCGCGAACAACAGTGACGTCTCCGTTGCCCCAATTAGGACTTCGCCGTAGGCAGCTTCCTGTGTTTTCCGCTGACGAGGCTGGGTGCGATGCGGTATGTGCCATGCCGGCGTCGTCATTGGCAACGCCTTCATTCAGCGAGGCAGGCGTCCATTGGACTTTTGTGAGCGCGATGCGTCCTCTGCCGCTTGCCATGCGACACTGTAAATCGCGACCTTCGAGCCTTGTCAGATTTAACAATTGTGGCTGCTGACTCACGGCGAGCGCGACAGAATGGTCTCGAGCGGCAACTCTCTTCAGCCCTGCCGCCGTGTATCGATACCTCCAGAATAATGAGAGCGAGTATCGTAGCATCGTTCACATAATCGAATCATTTCAGCCCAAGACGCTGCTACCGACACTCCCCTGCCCAGATTGATGGCAGTGCTAGCATAGTGTGTCTCGGCTGCGCTGTGATCGTGGTGAAAGCCGGACGATCGCGCCAAACAGCCTCAAATCTACGCTACCTTATTTGCAAGGGCAGGCATCTCGAAGTGCCTCGCGTCACCCGCCAAGGGGGGATCGCCGGAAGCAGCCAGGGTCGATCGAGAAGCTCTTGGCTACGCCGTTGTACGCTGTGCCACCGCTTTAATTTAGTAGCCGTGGGTCGCTGCCCCATTCCCGCTTACTCGGCTTGTCGCCATCTATTCTTGGCGTCGAGCTCGGGAGATGCATACGGAACCGGCACCCGAGCTTAGCACGTCTGGTGCTATCGGCTGTATCAAGTATGAATTAGGGGAGGGTGGTTCGTTCATCAAGGGCGATGGTGGTCGCCGTCATGGAGCAATTCCTCGGAACGTCCAGGCGCTGTTGAGCGAGGAGAGACTCTTTGAATCGAGGGGCCGTTGGAAGACAGTTATCAGCCACGAGCACCAGCCACGTGTCGTAGCGCGGAGGGCGAGTCGAGCGTGTGGCGTCTCCCGAAGATGCCAAGTGACACCATGTGCAGCTGCGACAACGACAACAAGCTCGCCTGCGATAGCGAAACGCCCAACGGCCACCTGCGACAGCGCCTGGATGAGCTCAACGGTTCGATGGAGCGCTTGATGGCAGCCTAACCGAGCTCCATGTAGCCCTTGGCCTGATATCACCGACTCCTGTCGTTTGCTCTTGCGCGTCGGACTGGCGCACCGCATGGCAAGCCAGAACAGCTCCATGAGGTTCGAAGCACGATGCGTCTGGTCGCTCTGCAGGTAGCGTGCGCCTTGCTGCCATGGGCGACAACGGCGATGCGAGCCGACCGCCTGGCGCAGCTGCGCCGGGAGACCGTGGACATGTTCTACCATGGCTACAGCAACTACATGCGGCACGCGTTTCCCGAGGATGAGGTGAGTCTGTGCCTGTGCGCAGGCCGACTTCCACTTGTACGACATCATTTCAGTGGCTAACGCTACCCGCTCCTCGTAGCTGCGACCGCTCACCTGCGCTCCGTTGACGCGAGACCGCGACGATCCCGGGCGGATAGGGCTCAACGACGCCCTCGGCAACTACTCCTTGACTCTCATTGATAGCCTGTCGACTCTCGCGATTCTCGCTGGCGGACCACAAGATGGCTCATACACTGGCCCGCAAGCCCTCAGCGACTTCCAAGATGGCATTGCCGACTTTGTCCTGCACTATGGAGATGGGAGGCAAGGGCCGTCCGGCACGGGCATCCGCGCAAGGGGCTTCGACCTCGACAGCAAGATTCAGGTCTTCGAGACCGTCATCCGTGGTGTCGGGGGGCTCTTGAGTGCGCATCTGTTCGCCATTGGAGAGCTGCCCATACCCGGATATGACCCGCGGCCCGTTCAAGGGTTTACCGGCGACGATGCTCTCGAGCTGGCCCCCATACCCTGGCCCAACGGGTTCAAGTACGATGGCCAGCTCTTGAGGCTGGCCCTCGACCTTGCTCAGAGGCTTCTACCGGCATTCTACACCACCACGGGGATACCTTACCCTCGTGTAAACCTGCGCACCGGGATACCGTTCTATGTCAACTCGCCCCTGCACCAAGCGTCGGGCGAGGTGAACGAGCCAGAAGGGCCTAGAGAGATTACTGAAACGTGCAGCGCCGGCGCCGGCAGCCTCATTCTCGAGTTTACCGTCCTGAGCCGCCTGACAGGAGACCTGCGGTTCGAGCAGGCGGCCAAGAGGGCTTTCTGGGAGGTCTGGCGCAGGAGGAGTGAGATTGGCTTGATTGGCAATGGCATCGATGCAGAACACGGCCTGTGGATCGGCCCTCACTCTGGCATCGGCGCCGGCATGGACAGCTTCTTTGAGTATGCGCTCAAGAGCCACATCCTGCTCTCGGGCCACGGCATGCCAAACGCCTCGGGCTCTCGGAGGCACAGCTCCATCGACTGGCTGGATCCAGGCTCCCTTCATGGCCCGCTTTCGCCTGAAATGCACTCTTCAGACGCTTTTCTACAAGCCTGGCACCAGGCTCATGCATCCGTCAAGCGTCACCTGTTGACTGACCGGAGCCACTACCCCTATTATTCCAACAGCCACCGCGCCACGGGCCAACCCTACACCATGTGGATCGACAGTCTCGGCGCCTTCTACCCCGGTCTCCTCGCGCTGGCCGGCGAAGTGGAAGAGGCCATCGAGGCGAACCTGGTCTACACTGCGCTGTGGACTCGCTACTCGGCGTTGCCGGAGCGCTGGTCCATCCGCGAGACCAACGTCGAGGCCGGCATTGGCTGGTGGCCGGGCCGACCCGAGTTCATCGAGTCGACGTACCACATATATCGCGCCACGCAGGATCCGTGGTATCTGCACGTCGGCGAGATGGTGCTCAAGGACATTCGTCGGCGCTGCGATGCCCCCTGTGGCTGGGCCGGGCTGCAAGACGTCCGGACAGGGGAGAAGCAGGATCGCATGGAGAGCTTCTTCCTGGGCGAAACAACAAAGTACATGTACCTGCTTTTCGACCCTGATCACCCGCTCAACAAGCTCGACGCTGCGTACGTCTTTACGACGGAGGGACACCCCTTGATCCTACCGAAAGCCAAGCATTCGCGCCCGGAGCGGCGTTCCGACGGGGCCAAAAAATCTGGTTCAATCTACAAATACTACGACGATAGCTTCACAAACTCGTGCCCCGCGCCGCCGCGAACCAACCCTCTGACAGGGTCCGCCACTGCCGCCCGGCCCCAGCTCTTCGATGCCTCGCGCTTCACCGACCTCTACAACACGCCCAACATTCACGGACCGATCGAGGCCGTCGAAGTCGAGGACGAGAAAAAGGGCGGCCGAGTCACCAAGTACAAGGCCTCTTCAAACCACACCCTGTTTCCGTGGACGCTTCCGCCGAGCATGCTCCCGCAGAACGGGACCTGTGCTGCCCCGACGCAGCGCGTCATCTCAGCCATCGAGTTCCCTGCCAGCGACGCTGCCAGCTCGCTCATCTCAAAGTTTGGCGCGTCGCTCGTGTGGTACAGCCACGTCGGGCCGACGGTGAAGAACGTCGATGGCCTCAAGCTGCAGCTGGAAAGGGAGTACGACGAGGCACGGGGCGAGCATGTGTGGAGGATCACGCACGCGGGCGCTACTCAGCTGGGCCGCCACGAGACCGTCTTCTTCCATGCCGAGCACGTGAGGCATCTCAAGGACGAGGCGTTTACCTGCAAGAGACGCCGCGATGCCGTGGAGGTTGAGCTTCTCGTCGACATGCCGCTCCGTGAGAATGCCACCACGCCTCCTTCGGCAGACCACACAGCCATCCCGAGCCAAGTCCCGTCCGACCATCGGCAAGACGACGACCTCGCGGTGATTCCCACCGAATCCCTCCTCAAGCACCTCCTTCGCGCCGTCTCCTCCGTCTTCGAGCCCTCCCACACCGACGTCCCGTCCACCGGCGAAGCGACCTCCCCAGCCACTATCCTCTCCTTCTACGCACACACGGCCACCGGCCCCGGCGCCTTTCCCGTCCCGCCGCTCGCCGACACCCCCATCGCTGGCTCGCCAGGCTACGACGCCAACCATGCCGCGTCCAACTTTCCCTGGAAGGCCATCTTCGCCGCCGGCTACGGCTGCGACGGGCCCCTCCCGGACGCCGCCTCGCGCGAGCACCAGCTCATCGTCGTTCGCCGCGGCGGCTGCTCCTTTAGCGCAAAGCTCGACAATATACCCAGCTTCTCGCCCGACAAGAAGTCGTTGCAGCTGGTCGTCGTGGTGGACGAGAGCGACGACGGCATGCGCCTCGAGGCTGGCGTCGACCGGCCGTTGCTCACCAGCGAGCAAGTGACGCCCAAAGGCATGTCGCGTCTGCACGGCGTGCCCATGGTGCTCCTGCACGGCGAAAGGGGCGATTACGACCGCTTCGCTAAAGCCGTTGCGGCTGGAATGCGCAGGAAGTATCGCGTCGAGAGCCAGGGGCTCTTTGTTGCCAATGCCGTCGTCATGTAATACACGGCTCAGATCGTGTACATATTATACAGGGTGCGTATTTATGAAAGCCTACAGGGGCGCCAGGATATCCCCAAGTCAGCTTCTCGAAAGCGAATACTTCACGGGAAATGGTCAGTGGGCGTGTGATGTCCACGAAAATTCATATACGGCGGCGTTCAGGATATACCAATCTAATAGTCACGCTGTCAATGCAAAATATGGCTGAGTCAAATCTAATGCCGCGTGAACAGGTTGCACATTGCCGGTTTAATTATGTGGGTGCCAATGCTGCCCAGAAAACTCAAGACATCAAACGGAGCAGAGGAAAATTGCACGTGAAAACTCGTCCCATGAGTCACCGACTAGCCTCCCGCTCTCGAATGTTCGGTCTATAGCTGCGATATGCAAGACAACGAGCTTCAACTTTTTTTTATATTTCAATCAGATTCCCAAACGCCGGTGAATAACATTGTTGTATTGTATGTCGTGCGGCCGTGGCTGATTTGCGCCGTGCGTGGACGCAGGCGGCTCTCGCCGGCATGAACACCGTGGGTGGCGCTTGAGCGGGGTGAAGGGTCGGAAGATTGTATTAAAGCCCTAGCAGGGTTGAAAGGCGGAATAGGGCAAACGTATTGATAAACGTATGGAAACGTTGAGGGGATCAGCGTGAGAAGCTATTACGCATCCTGAAGCAGGATTGTCGTTGGCTTTCCGCCGAGTTTCTCGCGACCGTTGAGACCAGGAATCTCCAGGATGAACAAGTAGCCCATGACTTGGCCCTTGAGCTGCGTAACGAGATCAGCCGCAGCCGCTGCCGAGCCGCCTGTCAACCATGTTAGCCCATTGCGTTCATCACAGTGCAGGGTGGGGACGAAATAGTACCTGTCGCAATAATGTCGTCGACGATAAGCACCTTTTGACCCTCGCGGATGGCGTCTTGCTGCATCTGAAACAGATCCTTGCCGTATTCCTTGATGTATTCGGCCGTGACGCAGGGGCCGGGAAGCTTGCCCGCCTTGCGAACAGCGGCAAAGCCAACGCCGAGGCGCAGAGCCAGGCCGGGTCCAAAGAGGAAGCCACGGGCATCCAGGCCGACGATGATGTCGGGCTTGGAGTGGGCAAAGGACTCGGCAATCTGCATCTCGAGGGCGGAGACGAGGGTGGCGTGGGCATCAGGGTTGGCGAACAGGGGCATGATGTCGACAAAGTCAATGCCGGCGATGGGGAAGTCGGGAAACTGGCGGAGCGACTTGCGCAGGCTTATCTTTGCACCGGCGAGTTCGGCGGCGGCGGAGGCGGAGGAGGAGGGCTGTCGTCCCGAGGCATCGTGAGCGGCTGAGGCGGAGGTTGCTGGCAGATTGGACGACGACTCTAATGTTGGCTGGTTGGGTGGGGGGCCGGTCATCGTGAGGAAGGCGAAGGAGAAGGAGAAGGGAAAGGAAGAGGAGAGGAAAGAGAGAAAGGGCGAGGGAGAGACAGACGGAGAGCAGAGCCGGAGCAGAGGCAGGGGGGTAAGAGGGAGAGAGGAGGAGACAGGAGTGAGCAGGAGGAGTAGCAGGAGGGAGAAAGGTGGTGTGTGATTTTCGGCGGCTGGGTGCAAAGGCCGCCGCCAGCTGCTGGGACGGGAGTACCTAAAGTAGGTAGGGAGTGGTGTACAGCAGCTGCTGGTTGCCTGCCTGCCTAGAGTGCTGCTGCATCTACGGCAGCACGCAGCAGCAGCGCTGCAGGTGCGGTGGAGGGGGGAGGGGGAAGGAGGGGTGAGGGGGAGGGAGGGGAACGTGGCGGGCGGGCGGGCAGCAGCGACCGACAGGTACGCCCGAAAAAAAATTATTCACAGCCCAGACCTGCAACGGCGCGCCCAAGGTGCGTTGTTGCAAAGTCGGTGTGCGTTTTTCTCGGAGCCTCTCTCTCGGAGCGTTATGCGCCGCTCGCTCTGCCTGCCGAGCCAACGACACGCACGCGCATGTACAAAGGGCAACAGCGGGCGGTGGTGCATAAGGTGCCGTAGCGTGAGGTATCCGTACCGGTGCCTGCGACGGATAGACCTACGTGCGCGCCTGCCTGCAACTGCGCCATCTCCTCTTGCTCTTGTTTCTGCTCCTGCTCCTGCTCCTTCTGCTGCTCCGACGCCGCGGACGGATGGGCGCCGCTTATCACACCCAAGGTACCTATACTACGCTGTGCCGCGCAGTCACGCCCTCTACAAAGCACCTTGCAACAATGCCGGACGTGTCAGTCTCAACGCAAAGTGCAGAGCGTCGACCGCGCCCGTTTCTGCACCAACGGCGTTGCAGGTTGCTGCTTCGTGGCGACGAGATGGCATGGCGCCGCCCCATGCCGCGATAGTGTGGGGAGCGCGCGCAGAATCGTGGCACGGACGCCGGCCACGCGCCAGCGCAGTGCGGGCAAGTGGCAGGCCGTAGGCTGCATCGAGGCAGGGAGAGAGCGAGATGGGAGGGATGGCACGCCAGATGGGCGTGGATGTTTCAGTCGAAGCGCCCAAGCTCCTGTAACTGGCGGTAAGCAGACAAACGCCGTTGCCTTACGGATACCATTTCAACCATGATGCATGCATCCGTGCATCCATGCATCGGGCCCATCCATTCAGCCAAGCTCACTCAACACGAGGTACTCGCGGACGGCATAGCTGGAGTCGTCGTCATACATGCCCATATGAAGTATCCTCGGATTACTACATCTTGCTTAGGTCGCGCTCAGCCTGAGGTAGGTAGGTATTGCACTGCCCGTCGGTGACTCGCATCGCCTGCTTTCTGCCAGAATCACGCACGTAGCCGTACCATCGCCTGCATAACCTCTTGACCTTTTTTTTTTTTTTTTTTTTTTTT